>CM035840.1:378705510-379093010 GCA_020510985.1 Pholidichthys leucotaenia | reverse complement strand
CTAAGTGAAATATGGGCTATTAACAAATAAAGTCATTTATGGAGGCTGGTGACACATTTTAAATCACTGGAATGGCCAGAATGGAATATTTTCATACAATCAGTTTATTGGTTCAATAAAAAAATGTCACCGTCTGAGGTCTTTAAAGAAACATGCAGTGAACTAGATAATTCTGAGGAAGGGTGTCTCATCAGGGTGGAAAACGGTTCTGCAATATTTAAAGCTTTATTTTCTTTAAGACCTGTAGATGTGTCAACATGTGGAAGAAGTGCACAATATCCACACTTTAAATAAAACTCTGGATATATGTAAGTCAACAGCATTTCATATCAAGCCATACAGTATAACATGGTTTCCTAAAAATCCATGGGTTTTTCTATAGATGTGGGTGTTATGAATTTTGTAATGTTATGAGTTCAAAAAAAATGGGAGGAAAAGGGAAAGAAAATATGCGCTTTTTAAGCAAAAGCCCAGGAAACAATCATATTCCCTGAGCTGTTGTTGAGAGAACGCACAACCCTTTATTGTTTTCACCTTGATTTTTTTATTGAGATCACAGAAACGAACAACACATCGAACAACAATATGTCCCAGTCCCCAAGTTTGTTTCACAATAGTGTGCCGACCAATAGTACTGAATAGTTCCCAAAGTCCCCCTTGCGCTCCTCCCTCCTGAATGCAGCTCTATTATGGACACAGTAGCAAGCATCATGGTGATTTATGGCCAGAGAGAGCTCAGGTTGTTTAAAATGACTGGTGTGATTAGTCATATATGCTTTGGAGCTGAAGAAGGGGGTGCACAGAGCTGCTGTAAATTAACAGCAGCTGCAGACTGTAGTGGACCACAGCAAGATGGTCAAATGTGGTAAGCATCGGATCTGCCGGGGGACGAGGAGAGAAAGTGGGTCATTACATCCCTCTCAGGCATGAGTAGGTTGACAGAAGCGCAAGATACATAGGCTTCGTTCAAGATTCACATCCTCAGGAATGAGTTGAATTTCAGCTAGGAAAATAAAGCAAGGGAAGCATGAGAGTCTGTGACTTCTGCCAAAATTCCACTTGTGGTTTAGTACAAATAAGCACAGTAGATTTCATTCCACAGGCCCTCAGATATCTTCATGCTCCATTATCTCTCACAAAAAGGTTCTCCTGAAAGTAGACTACATTTTTTGATAAATATTTTTCTTTTTTGGTATCATTTTCTCTCTTGTGTGTTGAGCTCAGGGAAAATAGTTCTACTTTACTTCTGGCTGACCATGTTGAATCAACAGAAAATCAAAAATAGATTTTTTTGTGTTAGTGGAAGAATAGGTCAGTATTTTATAAACTGTGTTTATTTGTTTTATTTTCAGATATAAATGAGAAGATGGATATTTGCTTACATAAGAAGTATAAAGTTATTTGTTGGCAAAAGCTTAATGTAGTATTAAAGACTGATACTAGCCTTTCAGAAATGGCAAACATGACTTATTATAACCTTGTATTCTTCTGCTCTTCAGAGCATGGATTTAGTAATGCTAAATGAACATAAATTTTGTTTTGTTTTTATACTTAGACTGTGGAAGATGAAAACAGACGAGGCAGCGAGCTGCACGACACACAAACTTTATTCCTCTTCCAACATAAAACACAAAAACTCTAACCTGAGTGCCTGAGCGAACTCCTGTATATACTTTTATTCCCGCCTCTGGCACACAGGGTAAACACATTAACATACAGACGTGAAAGACATGCACACACATTAATATGACATTGATACACACGTCACAGAGCAGGTCTTGCTACCATACATCCGCACCCCTGCGTCCTCAGGTGTGAACCTGGTGCAGCGGGGGGCGAAAGGCACATCTTTGCTTGTTTGGCTCCCCTCACTTTCCTCATTAGCATCCCGAACTATCTTCTCCCCCACCAACCCCTTTGTCCTGGGTGGAGTGCCATATGTACTGTACCACACAGCCCCCCTTCCCCGGAATACTCAGAAGGGGGTCTATCCCTCTGGCACCTTGGGCTTGAGCTGGCGCCCATAACGGCTGTAACATGGAGTTGCCAGACCGGCCAAAGTGTCTTGTTGTTGAGGTGGGCAGGAGACAAGCTCGGCCTCCGGTGCACAGTCCTGTGGAGGGGGAAAGGGTGGAGAGGGGAAAGACCTAGTCTGCTACCAAAAGCTCTCTGCAGGGGGAACACCAACTTGCAGAGTCACTGTAGGTGGGCGTCTGCACCAGGGAACTTGAGCCAACACCACCTGTTCATCTGCCAACACATAAGCGGGCTTAAACCTGTCAATGCAGACAGTTTCCTAATGCCCCCCAAAGTCTAACACAAAATGCTTTGCCCCGGTTTCCAGCACTCTGAACGGTCCGTCATACGGTGGGCACAGCGAGGGTCTGTGTGTGTCGTGCCTAACAAAAACAAACTTGGCACTCTGTAAGTTCTCTGGGACGAAGGTGGGGGGAAAACAATGGTGTGCCAGGCCCGGCACATTGGCTGGCCCTGTACCGTGAAAAAATTGTGCGGGCAGGTTGGTCCCAGGTGCAGGGTTTTCTGGTAAAAAAATCCCCAGGGATCCGCAGCGGCTGAGAAAAAACAAGTTCTGCCGGGGAGGCTGCCAGATCCTCCTTAGGCATGGAGCGCAACCCTAACAGGACCCAGGGCAGGCAGTCGACCCAATTTGCATCTGTGAGTCAAACTCTGAGCGCTGCTTTAAGCGACCTATGAAAACGTTCGCATAACCCATTAGCCTGGGGGTTGTACGCAGTGGTGCAGTGGATTCTGACACCCAGGCTCTGGGCCATTGCAGACCAGAGTGCCAAAACGAACTGCGGACCCCTGTCGGAAGTGATGTCCGACGTGGATCCAAACTGTGCAACCCAAGCCTGGCCAGAATTTGTAATGGCTCAAGGGGGGGCTTTGGTGTGCTTGTGCACTTTGGCCCGCTGGCACGCGATGCACACTGCAGCCCACTCTTTCATGTCCCTGTGTAAGTGCGACCAGACAGTTTTTGCCCCCACCCCTTTAACCGAGGCACTCATGCCGAGGTGTGAAAGGGAGTGGACTGACTCAAAAATGTGGCAGCGCCGTGAACTCAGAACCACTGGGCATGGGCGACTAGGTGGAGACGTCGCAGAGCAAGGTGGGGGGGGCACCCTTCTTGCACCATCCTGCTCTCCAGTTTTAACCCAGTAGGCGCAGACTGGAGCGTGCAAATGTCCGCGTCCCCGGTTTGCTCTGCAGCTATGGCAGGGAAATCTATTACCATGTAGACCGGGGAGACTAACGCACGCGACAGGCAATCGACCACGATGTTAAGCTTACCGGCTACGTGCTGGATGTCAGTCGTAAACTCCAAGATCGTGGCCAAATGTCGTTGCTGCCAGGCCGACCACGGTTCCGAGACTTTGGACATTGCGTACGTTAGCGGCTTATGAGCAATGAACATGATGAACTCGGGCCCTACTAGCCAAAACTGGAAGTGGCGCATCGCCAGGTGGAGGGCCAACAACTCTCTGTCAAACGTATTGCATTTGCATTTGTTGTCACAGAAAGTACGGCTGAAAAATGCAAGTGGCTGCCACGCACCGGAAGCATACTGCTCCACCACTGCCCCTATGGCAATGTCACACGCGTCAGTGGTGAGTGCTATCCGCAGTGACGGAGCAGGGTGGGCTAGCAAAGCGGCATTGGCGAGTGCTGTTTTGGTGTTTGCAAAAGCCTGGACTCGCTCGGGGGTCCAGTTAATGTTTTCCGTGGGCTTCTTTTTCTTGAGTGTAGAACGGCTGCAGCAGCTGGGCTGCTCGGGGGAGGAAACGGTTGTAAAAATTGACCATGCCCAAAAATTCCTGCAGGGCCTTCATGGTCTGCGGACATGGAAAATCTGACACGGCATGCACCTTAACAGACAGCGGAATCGCGCCCTCCGGCAAAATGTGATGACCCAAAAAATCAATCACTAGCACACCGAACTCGCACTTCGCTGGGTTAACGATAAGCCCGTGCCCTTTCAACCTCTAGAAAACTAGTTTGAGATGGGCAAGGTGCTCCTCCTCGGACACGCTAGCCACCAGAATGTCGTCTAAGTAGACAAAAAGGAAAGGCAGGTCATGGAGCACCGCATCCATCATTCTTTGGAAGGTTTACGCTGCGCCCTTTAACCTGAACGGCATGCGTAAAATCTCGAAAAGGCCAAAAGGAGTTATTACCACTGTTTTGGGAACGCTCTCCGCGCGCACCAGGACCTGGTGGTACCCGCGGACCAGATCCACTTTTGAAAAAACACGCAATCCCGGCCAGGTGCACGGAAAAATCCTGGATGCGCAGGATGGGATACCGATCATGTTCCGTGGCGTTGTTAAAGCGCTGGAAATCGCCGCATGATCACCACGACTCATCGGCCTTAGGCACCATGTGTAGTGTGGATGCCCACGGGCTGTTGGAGCACCTAACGATGCCCAGCTGCTCTAAGTTGGTAAACTCTTTGCACACGCTGGCTAGTTTAACCACGTCCAGGTTGCTCAAACACCGGTGGGCCTTTTGTGGTTATGAAATGTTCAAACCCATGTTTGGTTACTGTAGCAGAAAACAGTGGAACCGTGAGTGCTGGGACATGTGAAAGTAAATG
Organism: Pholidichthys leucotaenia; assembly: GCA_020510985.1. NCBI lineage: Eukaryota > Metazoa > Chordata > Actinopteri > Cichliformes > Pholidichthyidae > Pholidichthys > Pholidichthys leucotaenia. The sequence goes on along the minus strand of CM035840.1, from coordinate 379,088,395 downwards.
CTGGTACTTACCCCCCTGGAGCTATAACTCGAGCCTGTGTTGTTGGCTCACTCACCGAGCTGTGCAGGGCAAGGAGGTAAAAGAGACAGCATCCACGAAACGTCTGTTGGCAACATCAACTAATAACCCATAAGCACATAAAAAATCTGTGCTTAAAATGGGAACAGAACATGCCGCTACCACAAAGTCCCATTGGTAATTGCGTCCGTGTAAGCACACCATCAACATCCATTTGCCAAACGTCCTGATGTTGGATCTGTTGGCGGCCCTGAGTTCAGGACCGCTGCCTCCTGCTGATCTGTCTGCACTGACCGGCAGAATGAGGCTCTTCTGGGAGCCAGAGTCCACTAAGAAATGCCTCCCCAAATGTGTGTCTGTGATGAAAAGCAGCTTGTTCCTGTCGCCAGCAGTAGCAATTCCTACTGACTGCTGGCAGTGCCATTTCCCTGGCTTCTTGAATTGGCACGGCGGCAGACAGCATTGGGCATTCGAACCAAAGCAGTAGTGATAGACACAGAGCGTCCCGTTCCTGCATCTCTTGGTGTCCGTCCCAGCCACCACCAACAGCTCCTCGACCTCGCTGGAGTCCTTCCCGGATGCTGGTGTCATTGCGTACACGCTGAGAGTTCTGGTCGCTAGGATGATGCGGTCCGCTTCCTGTGCCAGAGCGTGGTAGTTCTTGGTTACTAGCACCGGCAAGCTGGCCAGGATCACCCTCTCTGTAGCAGGTAGGTTCCTGAGGAAGAGGTGGGCAAATAGGAATGACTCATCATTCTTCCCAATCAGTGCTAACACGCTTCCATCAGCTCCACAGCTGATCTGTCACCTAACTCTGAGCATGTTAGGAGTCTGCTCTCTGAGCTCATCATATTTCCCTGGGCCGGCAGTTCCTGGAGCAGGCTTGTCACTTGCTGCGTGGCACGCACATCCAGCGCAGCGACCACATGATAATATTTAGTGTCATCCATTGTAATCCCGTGGAGTGCAAGTTGGGCTTCCACATGTAGAAACCAAGCGGTCAAATTGTGAAGCCAGAAGTCTGGGAGCTTGACTGTGACTGCACATGCCACGCTGGTGTTCTCCCTCCGGGTTGTCTCCAGGGAAGCGCTCGGCTCGTTCTCCATTGCACGTCTTAGGGTCACTAATGTGGAAGATGAAAGCAGACGAGGCAGCGAGCTGCACGACACACCAATTTTATTCCTCTTCCAAAATAAAACACAGAAACTCTAACCTGAGTGCCTGAGCGAACTCCTTTATATACTTTTATTCCCGCCTCTGGCACACAGGGTAAACACATTAACATACAGACGTGAAAGACATGCACGCACATTAGCATGACATTGATACACACGTCACAGAGCAGGTCTTGCTACCATACATTCGCACCCCTGCATCCTCAGGTGTGAACCTGGCACGGCAGGGGGCGAAAAGCACATCTTTGTTTGTTTGGCTCCCCTCACTTTCCTCACTAGCATCCCTAACTATCTTCTCCCCCATCAACCCCTTTGTCCTGGGTGGAGTGCCATATGCACTGTCCACCACAAGACATTAAATCTATTTCGCGGCTCAATTTTGGCATTACCAAAAACAAATGTGAACCAAAAATGTCCAACCATTCTTCAAGAACTTAAGATGGCAGCATTAGCTGGTATTTCTACAGAGATAAGCAGAGTATCCAGAAATTGTACTCCAGTAAAAGTGGTGTTACCTTACAATAACACCACTTGGCTGGTTGGTTGGTTGTAAGATGGCGCCCACAGTGGTCGCCATGGTGCTTTGTTGCGCCCTTTGTTTGTTTTTGTTTGTCAATTGTGTGTCTGCCTGCTCTTATACCCGTGAAGAGCATCTAAATATCAGGACTTTCACTCCTACGGACCTACTCCCAGTTTTTTTAGCTCCTGCCGCCGATCTGGTTCATTGCTTGGCTCGGAAAGTGAGACAGCGAAAGACAGGAAGGCGAGCGAGCGCTCTCGTTCGGCTCCGCAGGAGAGGCATGCGCACGGCTTTGCCTGGCATATTTCTGTCCAATGCCAACTCTCTCTCTAACAAGGTAAATGAACTAAGACTGCTGATGCGTTTTAAGGACCTCTCTACCTCGGCTGCCCTCTGTTTTACTGAGACCTGGCTCAGGGAAAATACACCGGACAGCGCACTGCGCCTCGAGGGATTTCAGCTGTTTCGTGCTGATCGTGACACAGAGCTCTCCGGTAAATCCTCAGGAGGTGGAGTCTGTTTTTACATCAACAGCAGCTGGTGCTCTGATGTAACGGTAATTTCCCAACACTGTTCTCCCGCCCTGGAATTTCTTTTTATTAACTGCAAGCCATTTTATTCCCCGCAGGAGTTCGCTTCATTCATCCTCGCCGCTGTGTACGTCCCTCCCGACGCGGACGCACGCGTAGCTCAGCGTGCGCTCGCGGATCACATCCAACATACGGAGTGCACTTTTCCGGACTCTCTGGTTATTGTGGTTGGCGACTTTAACCAGAGCAATCTGAGTCACGATCTCCCCCGCTACAAACAGTTTATTAAATGCCCCACCAGAGGAAAAAACACGCTGGATCACTGTTACACCACAGTTAAGGACGCGTATCACGCTGTTCCCCGCGCTGCGCTCGGACTATCTGATCACGTGATGGTCCATCTCATTCCCACTTACAGACAGAGACTGAAGCTCACTAAATCTGTTGTGAGCACTACGAAGAAATGGACCAGTGAAGCTGAGGAGAAGCTGGAAACGTGCATGGAAATAACTGACTGGGGCATGTTTAAAGGAGCCACGCATGATCTGGATGAGTACACGGACACTGTGAACTCATATATCCACTTTTGTGAGGAGAGCATTCTTCCATCGCGCACCAGGGTGAGGTACTCAAATGACAAGCCCTGGTTCACTGCTAAGCTCAGACAGATCAGGAAGGAGAAGGAAGCAGCACTGAAAAGTGGAGACAGGGACCGCTACAGAGAGGTTAAATATCGGTTTAACAGAGAGCTGAGGAGAGCTAAATCTGTGTATTCTGAGAGACTCCAGCAGCAGTTCACTGCTAACGACTCGGCTTCTGTGTGGAGAGGACTGAGGCAAATCACCAACTATCGACCTCAGGATCCTAAAGGTCAGGATGACAAAGCCCTTTGTCAAAGACTGTCCCAACACTATGCCCGTTTTGACACCTCATCAGCTGTGTCCAACTCCCCCCCTCCCTCCAGCTCCACAGCCTCCACGGTCCCTACTTCATCAAAGGCGGCCCCCCTCCTCCCCCCCTGCCCTTGTCATCAGTGAGCAGGACGTGCTCAAACAGTTCTCCAGACTGAACCCGCGCAAGGCCCCCGGTCCAGACGGCGTGTCTCCCTCCACCCTGAGACACTGTGCGAAAGAGCTGGCTCCTGTCTTCACAGACATTTTTAACACCTCCCTTAAGCTATGCCACGTGCCGACCTGCCTCAAATCCTCCACCATCATCCCTGTCCCCAAGAAGCCACGGATCACTGGACCTAACGACTACAGACCTGTAGCGCTCACCTCTGTAGTCATGAAGTCCTTTGAGCGCCTGGTCCTGCCCCACCTCAAGTCCATCACCACTCCCCTCCTGGACCCGCTGCAGTTTGCCTACCGAGCCAACAGGTCTGTAGACGACGCAGTCAACCTGGCCCTCCACTCCATCCTGCAGCACCTGGACTCCCCGGGAACCTACGCCAGGATCCTGTTTGTGGACTTCAGCTCCACATTCAACACCATCCGCCCCGCTCTGCTCCGGGACAAGCTGTCCCTGCTCAACGTGCCTGACTCCCTCTGCAGGTGGATCACCGACTTCCTGACGGACCGGAGGCAGCATGTGCGGCTGGGAAAGACTGTCTCAGACTCTGTTAGCATCAGCACCGGATCACCCCAGGGCTGTGTACTTTCCCCCCTACTCTTCTCCCTTTATACCAACTCCTGCACCTCCAGCCACCAGTCTGTCAAGCTGATCAAGTTTGCGGACGACACCACCCTCATCGGGCTCATCTCCAACGGCGACGAGTCCGCCTACAGGAGAGAGGTGGCCCAGCTGGCGTCCTGGTGCAACAACAACAACCTGCAGCTGAATGCTCTGAAGACAGTGGAGATGATTGTGGACTTCAGGAAAGTCACAACCCCTCTGCCCCCCCTCACCCTCACAGGCTCTCCCATCACCACTGCTGATTCCTTCCGCTTTCTAGGCACCACCATCACCAGGGACCTCAAGTGGGAGCCAACCATCAGCTCCCTCATCAAAAAGGCCCAGCAGAGGATGTTCTTCCTGCGGCAGCTGAGGAAGCTCAAGCTACCCACCAAGATGTTAGTGCAGTTCTACACAGCCATCATCGAGTCCATCCTCACCACCTCCATAACCGTGTGGTACGCAGGAGCCACTGCCAGGGACAGACTAAGGCTGCAGCGCGTCGTGCGCACTGCTGAGAAGGTGATCGGCTGCAAGCTCCCATCTCTCCAGGATCTGTACATCTCCAGGACCCGGAGGCGTGCTGGCCGGATTATAGCCAATCCTTCACACCCTGGTCACGTACTGTTTGCCCCTCTCCCCTCAGGTAGAAGACTTCGGTCCATTCAGACTAAAACCTCCCGTCACATGAACAGCTTCTTCCCCGCTGCCATCAGACTGCTGAACACTAAGTGACTTATTGACTCTCGTGCACTATGTACAGCAGCTCAACCAGACTCATGTCAATCATCACTGTTTTCTTCTTGCATTACCGACTGCACTATATGGTTCTCCACATTATCTGCTGCTCGCTAATATATTTAAACTGCTGACTAGTATTACTCATTCTTATTCTACACTTTATTGCATGTATAGTTTATTCCTTTTATTTTATCATGTTTAATGTTACAGCATTGCACCGAGACAAATTCCTAGTTTGTGTACTACATGAACAATGGCAATAAATCTGATTCTGATTCTGATTCTGATTCTGATTCAATATGGCAATGAAGTAAAAGTAAGAAAGCGTTACTTGAATAGTGAGTGATCACTTTACTCCCACCAGTGAGGTTTTCTCATAAATATGCAACTCTTTTCAAAATTTAAAGCATAAATTTATTAGTTTTTCATAAATTTAAGACTTCAGGATTTTTTCTCCATATTTTTTTTGCTTTATTTTGTGTTCTCTTTCTCGTAAACCTGACACATTTTCATTGTAAATTTACACATATTTTCTGTCAAATTTCCAACTTTTATCCTCAGGAATTTATCACTAATTTCACTTAAATTTTCTCATGAATTTGTTTCTTTTTTCTGTTTGATGGGGTTTTTTTCCCTCATGAATTTGTCCCTTTTTTGTTTTTTTGTAAATTTGAACTTTTTTTCTGATTTTTTTTTCTTTTTTAGTGTGCAAATTTCACCCAAAATTCATTGTGAGTTTTTTCTCATAAACTAATTTTTCTTGTAAATTTAGGTTTTTTTCTCCCTTAAAAAATTGTTTTTTTTTTCTAATAAAAAGATTTTTTTTTCTTATAAATTTGTAGCTTTTTGTGTAAAACTTACTTGTTACTACTGACCTCTGCATTTCTAGTATAAAGGAAAACTGAGAACCCATTTCACAGTCTACAGACTTTAGCCTCTGCCTATTTGCCAATATATACAGTAAGTGCACATTGACTACATATACTGTCTGCTCCGTAATAATGGCAATCAAGTCAAGATAATGTATTTAACCTTTTGAAGTCTGTACTGTTTTTAGACATATTTAACAAGTGCATAATGACAAAATCAGCATTCAGATTGGATATTAATAAATGTTGCTAATGCTTTATAATTTTCTCCCACACCATTTCAATATGGAAATAAAAGCAATCTCACACTGCACATCAAATTTCTTGAAAGAATCTTACAACCATGGCTTTCACATAGCCCAAACCAAAAAAGGATACGTACCTCTTGTAAGTTGAGAACTACTGTTTGTGTGCTGATATGGAGGACATATGAGCTGCTACATCAAATGAATTGGAGAAAAGGTCACAAGAACATAATTCGTCTTAATCCCAACAGGCACGTGTCCAGTACATGTTATACATTGTTTGTAAGGTAACATGGAAACAAATGCTTGTATTTCAGTGCTACCTGGAAGCTGACTGTAAAATCTTAAATGCACAAAAAGCACTCATTTGACTCTTTGACAGCACTTGAGTTTTTAATTACTAAAGTTAAAGTCCTCATCGGGTTTTTTTCCTGCTTACAGTGAGCATGCCTTTCCTGTGCATTATAAAGCAAAATTATGTAAGATTTTCTCCTTAAAATGTTTACAAAATTATTTTGATGACACGCACAAGTTTGAATGTCACATCCTCCATACCGTGAGTGGACCTACATTCCCTGCAGCATCTCTTTTTTTGGTGGGATCACTGAAAACACTACAAATATGGCGACTATGACCACAGTCCCAACAGAAAATCACAGGCTACAAGTTAAGCCACCAACAACAAAGCACCTGTGATTGTTTGTAACTTGGAACTGAGGTCATAGTCACCATAGTTGAAGTCGTTTCAGTGTTCCTACCAGAAACAAGAAAGTTAGTGCTGCTATAAAAACTGATGTGTAGCACACATTAGGTTTTAAATGATGTTGCTAGAAAATACAAGACCTTGAAGTCTACATCTGCTTGGAGCCTTACATCTGCTTATGGCTATATTGTATTTTGTATTTTGAGTTTGTCATGTGATATTTTTTTTTAAACTCTCCTTTATTGCACTTTCTCTTAAATTATTACTTTATTACATTCTCCGATGGAGAATTCTGTCAGCAAGAGATTTTATACATTTTCTCCTTCTACAGCGAATTTGTGCAATTACTGCAGACAAGAACAGAAGCCTCTGCTCTTCTCCTGTGGGAGTGACTCTAAAATCTGACATTTATCACCTGTGTTTTAGATTCTTCTGCATGTTTCTGTGATTAAACTCCACAGTAGCTCTGCTGGAAAAATCTTAGAGTGGCATCGCACTGGCTGTGCTGGCGAGTTATGAGATGAAATGAGAAAAATACCCTATCAGACAACAAAATTGGCTCAGAAGGGAGGTACATGTGAGATACATTGCCAGTAGCTGTTTGTTTTAACAGTGTTAATGTGCTTTAGAAAGATGGCTCCATTAAGCTTTTGCTTCTTGACATGCTGTAGCTTATTCTTTGAAAGGCTAATGACCTTAGCATTTTGCTTAACTGGCCTTTGGCACTGGCAGCTGTAAAACATTTTATCATTAAATTGATGCTTAAAGTAATTGCTTGGGTGAATTCCCAACAGCACTTTAAACCTCACGCCAACCTAGTTGCAGCTTTCCATTTAGCGCTACATTCACAACTACATAACCAGACTGTGATGAAAGAACATATTAAGAAGAAAATTTGAGCTCAAGTATGCATTAGCAGCAGACATTTCAGCAAGATGAAAACAAGTTATCAACAAAATGTCAGTGTTGCTGGCAGGATTCAAAGTTCAGGAGAGAGGAGTTTAAACATCAATTGGTGTTTATTGGTGCTATTGATAGACCTTCATGAAGATGAAGAGGAGGGAGGCGTGGGCACAGTTCTTTAATTACTAGCATGTAGCTATTTACCTCCACATATAGCAAAACCACAGAAAGGCCTGCACTAATTACAATGCATTTCAATGCCTTACAAATGTGTATATTTGAAGCCAGACTCTAATTTTGCATCCTTTCATTACGCAGTGACTGGGCGCATGCATACGGCTTCCAGACAGAAGTCCAGACTACATGACTTGGTTTTATAATTTGAGGATGGCATTCCATCAAGTTGGCCTCCAGAAAGCTCCGTGTGGAGTTTGCTTTGAATGTTAAGCATATTTTAGAGGCTAAATATAAAAATGGACAGAGAGTTACATTAAATAAAGACTTGTTCTAGTCTTAAAGTGTGGATAGCTCCCAGAGCAGCTTTTGTATTTGGTGACCTAGTTTTACAACACTGTCAGTGGTCTAAAGGCATCTGCTGAGAGACTTCCAAAGATTTATACTGATGTTAGGCCTTCTCAATGCAAAAAATACCAACTCCAGACTGATGTATTTTCACTTGGATAAACAACTTTTGTTTACTGTAACCATTTTCATTACCCTTCAACACAACAGGCTTTATTGTAAGGAGATAAAATGATGCAATCAAAAGTTGCTTAAAAATATTTCTTTTATTGATTCTTCATTGTAATTTTAGTGATTAATCACAATTAATTGTGGAAAATGTGCAATTAATTAGTTAAAAAATGTAATCAATGCAAAGCACTAATATATATACTGTATTTAAGGGTGCTTTCACACCTACAAGCGTTAGATCGTTGCAATCAAACTCAAGTTTGTTTTCTCCGTTAGTGCAGTTCATTTTGTCTGAGGAGAACATAGTAATCACACTCAGGTGCACACCAAACCAACCATACTGAGACCTCCTGAAGGAGGTGGTCTCGATTCGAATCAAATGGTGAACTCTGGTGCGGTCCTTCAGGTGAGAAAGGGACTGTACTAAAACAGCACCAGGGGCAAGCGGTGAAACATTTTATGCCACTGTACATACCTGATAAATCTTCAAAAATATCTGTGGCTAAGCATGTCGCAGTTCTGGAGGATTAATGAACATTAACATATTATTTTCCATCCATAGCTGCACTTCATTTTCAAACTGTACGATTTGCCGAAAGTGGTATATACAAGTAATGTAATAAACAATAACCAGGGCGATGACCCCCCCCCTTAAATTATGCTATGATTTGTATTATTTTTCAGGTCAGGCATTGGCTTGCTGGCTACCGGATAACCATGAAAAACAGTACTACCTGTCTCATGGGTCGGGCCGTCAGCGACTCAACCGGCATCCCCGCCCTTCCAAGGGCGTGGAGGATTAAACAGGGCATCCTGGCAGAACTAAAAACAATATCTGCCACAGGTCTGTGGTGGACCACTCCCAGTTACACAGGGTGAGACTGGACATCCTGGCAGATAAACACATTTGTTGCAAGGTCTGTGGTGGACTGTGCCAGTCGGTGCATCATGACATGCACTACACAAAGAGCAGAGATAAACAAACCTATCATCTGGTCAGTCACTGCAATAGATACTGGAGTCAGTTTGTCTTGGCTTGTCCTTGCCACTGATAATACCTTTATCTGCCAAGAATGTGCTGCTAGTCCAGCAAAAGCTAATGGTACTCAAATACTTTGCAAGGAGTTTCATGAAATGGTCAATCAGAAAGCAACTCATATCGGCTCGGACGTCGCCCGGGCTTACAAGGTCCGTGCTGATCTGTTCCCACTCCGACAGGCAGCGAAAAGTAAGCTAGGAGCAGGAAGACAAAAGAAAAGGAAAACAGCAGCCTTGTGTGTAGCAGAATGGAATGTACGCACTCTGTTGGACAGAACAACATCACAGCGCCCAGAAAGACAGACCACGCTTGTGGCCCTTGAAATGAACAGGTGCAATGTAGACATAGCTGCACGGAGTGAAACAAGATTGCCTGGATATGACAGCTTGGAAGACCATGGGTACATCTTCTTTTGGAGTGGGAGATCAACTCAAGAAAGGAGAGAAGCAGGAGTGGGCTTTGCAGTTAGAAAGGAGATAGCGGCAATGCTTGATGAGGAACTGGTGCCAATCAACAACAGGATAATGACTATGAGGCTCCCACTACAGCGGAAGATGTATGCCACACTCATCAGTGTATATGCCCCAACAATGACCAACACAGAGGAGGTGAAGGAAGAGTTCTACAGTGATTTACGTGAGACTATCAGGCATGTACCGACTGATGATAGGCTGATACTCGTTGGAGATTTTAATGCCAGAGTTGGTTCGGACACTGAGAAATGGAAAGGAGTGCTAGGCAGTCATGGAGTAGGCAAGTGCAATGCTAATGGAGAACTTCTACTTGCACTATGTTCAGAGTACAACCTTGTAATAACCAACACTCTATTTAAGCACAAGGACACACACAAGAAGACATGGATGCATCCAAGACCCAAGCACTGGCACTTGTTAGACTACATTATAGTCAGGCAGAGAGACATAAGGGATGTATTGGACACCAGAGCAATGAGAGGCGCAGACTGTGGTACTGATCATGTTATGCTGAGATCTAGATTAAGGATTTGGAGACGAAAACAACACTGCAGGACGGGTGCAAAGCCACCACAGAAGCTAAACACTAGTGCACTGAAAGGCCAAAAGAAGCAGGAAGAACTTACACAGGAAATGGATGAAAACTTGAAAGACTGGGACAGCAACAACTCAGAGAATGACATAGAAGAGAAATGAGCAACACTGAAGGATGCGGTGTATCAGACTGCGAGTGATGTATTAGGCCACCCTGAGAGAGAACATCAAGATTGGTTTGATGAGCATGATGAACACTTGAAGAAACTACTAGAAGCGAGGAATACAGCTAGGCAGGAAAACCTACAGTGTAACACAAGGTCGAAGAAGAAGAAATACTCAAAGGCTCAGAGTGAGCTACACAAGTACACCAAAGAGATGAAGTCCAACTGGTGGGATGAGAAACCGGAGGAACTTCAAACTGCAGCAGACAGGAAGGACATGAAAACATTCTTCACAGGTTGAGAGAAATCTACGGCCCTAAACCAAGAGGATTGATCCAACTAAAGGCTATGGATGGTGAAAGGGTTTTGCAGGAGAAAGACAAGATCCTGGACAGATTTGCAGACCACTTTGACCAACTACTAAACAACCCTGGAGATCTCACTGAAGAGGCTAAAGAAGCTCTAGTGCAGCGACCAGCTGTATCAAGTCTGGATGAACCACCAAATTTTGATGAACTAATGGCAGCTATCAGGACAACACAGCATGGTAAAGCTCCAGGAAGGGATGGAATTCCAGCAGAAGTGTGGAAATTTGGTGGTGTTCAGCTGACCAACTGCCTGCACAAGCTCATCCAAGAGATATGGGATGCCCAGAAAGTACCTCAAGACTGGAAGGATGCAAGTATTGTGCCTTTGTTCAAGAAAGGTGACAGGAAAGATTGTGGAAATTACCAAGGTATATCACTGCTAGCCACTGTTGGTAAGATTCTCTCACGTGTACTGCTGAACAGACTCAATGAACACATTTCGCAGAATGTACTACCGGAAACCCAGTGCGGCTTTAGAAGTGGGAGAAGCACAATGGACATGATTTTCTGCTTGAAACAGGTTCAAGAAAAGTGTATTGAACAGAACATGCCTCTTTATGTAGTCTTCATTGACTTCAGTAAAGCCTTCGATACTGTTTCGCAACAAGGACTTTGGCAGGTACTCTAGAAATATGGCTGTACAGAGAAGTTTGTCAGCCTGATCGAGGCACTCCATACAGGTATGCAAGCAAACGTGGCAATGAGTGGTTCAGTATCTAAAGAGTTTTCAGTAAGCAACGGGGTGAAACAAGGGTGTGTGCTGGCGCCTACACTCTTCTCGCTATATCTGGCAGCCATGCTTGAGGTGGCCTTCAAAGACACTTCAGAAGGAGTATACATTCAAACAAGGAAAGAAGCAGACTTGTTCAGTGTGGCACAGTTTAAAGCCAAGAGTAAGACATCCATAAAGGTAGTAAGAGAAATGCTCTTTGCTGACGACAGTGCTCTAGTTGTACACAGTGTGGAAGATATGCAGTCTTTAGTGGAGAAATTTGCAAGAGCAGCTAGCCAATTCGGCCTCCAAATCAACATCAAGAAGACAGAGTGCCTTTATCAACCACCAAAGTTCCAATTATCAGCATCACTACCAGAGGAGATCAGCATTGGTACAGAGCCACTAGTCAAGTGCAAGACTTTCAAGTATCTAAGGAGTACTGTTTCAGAGAATGCTAGGCTGGAGGATGAACTATCTCTCAGAATGGGAAGAGCGAGCGCTGTGTTTGGAAACTTGAGGGAGAGACTCTGGGACAATCAACATGTGTCTATCCGTGTGAAATGCAAAGTGTACAAAGCGACAGTACTGGCTACTCTATTGTACGGTGCTGAAACTTGGACTGTCTACAGAGTGCAGGTAAAGAAACTCCACGCGTACATGATGAAACACATTCGAGCCATAATGAACATCTCATGGAAAGACAAGCTAACCAACATAGAATTGTTGAAACGAACTGGTCTACCATCAATGGAGGACATGCTAATACAGACGAACCTGAGCTGGCTCAGAAATGTTGAGAGGATGGACCACCAGCATCTTCCTCGGCAGTTACTGTACTCATAGTTATGTGAGGGCAAACGCAATCAGGGTAGGCCAAGGCTCAGATTTAAAGACACTGTAAAAAGAAACTTGAAGAAGTTGGATATAGACAGGAGTTTCTGGCAGCGGAAGGCTAAGGACAGAGCTGTGTGGAGGAATCTGATCAGACCTAAATGAAACAGTCATTGTCACCCACGACAGACTGCTATGATGATGATGATGATGATGATGATGTATTATTTTTCTCCCCAGAAATGCATAAACGCACAGTAGTCATCCTGCTTGCTGTATTTACCTTTCCTGTTCTCACAGCAAAAAAAATCTGACCAATAAGAACAGAGAACATTTTGACGTAAGTATCGTGGGATTTAACGTGACACAGTTTGGGCCACTTGAATTTTTGCCTGTGTGAAAGTGAACCAAACCAAGGAGAAAATGATACAAAGTAACAAACTTATCAACTGATTCGGACCAAAATAAACAAATTTACATGGATAGCACCCTAAAAACACACCGTGGGCCATATTACAATGACGGGGTCTGTTGATCGGTGTCACTGACGCAGAACGCGTTTATGGGTGTGTCCAAGTTCATTTCCTTATCACAACGGAGTAAAAATGAACTTTCTGCTGGCACATGACGCAAAGAGGCTGGTCTCACAGGCCAAAAACATGCAGGTTAGGTTAATTGGAGACTCTAAAGTGGCCCTAGGTGTGAATGTGTGTGTGAATGGTTAAGGGATAGCGCCGTACAGTGGCTGCTTCATCCATCCAAGTGGATGCCCTCAATTTCCCCTCTGGGGATCAATAAAGTATACAAAATTAAAAAAATTAAAAATTAAAAAAAAAATAAAAATAAAATAGTCATTCAGAGGTGTGTTTTGGATAATCCAATCCAAAACGCTTTTGTCCATCCCTTTAATGCAAAGAGGCACATTATCTAAAGTGAATTTTGATCATGCCGGGTTTTGCGCTGACCAAAGCCCATGTGTGAGCCAGAATGCACGTGACAGTAATGCTGCTTGGTAATAAGGAAGACATTGGTCACAGTTGATGCCCATTTAGTCATGTTGCAAAGAACAAATAATAATGTAACCTTGCCTTATATTTTAGGATGACAGTTTTACATCTGTCCAGGGACTGTGGATGAAGCCATGTTGGCTAATTTTGGTGCATTTTACTGTAATGTGAATTAATGTACAATGACCCTGTCAAATAAATCAGTAAATTTAAAAAAATGGCACAGATATGTGTATTTTTGCTTTAAAAGAAATTTTAGATAAATATTGTAATCAGAATATCCACAATGTTTGTTTGTATTATTGATGCCTCAAAGGCATTTGATCATTTAAATCATGAAAAATTATTTATCAAATTGTCTCAAAGAGGTGTGCCTGGATTCCTTTTGAGAATTCTAGTTTTTTTGGTATGCACACCAGACAATGAGAGTTAAATGGGGAAACTCTGTATCTGCCTCATTTCCTGTCAGTAATGGTGTTAGACAGGGTGGTGTTTTATCTCCTTTCTTATTTAACGTTTATATGGATGACCTATCTTTGCAGTTAAAGTAATGTGATACAGGGTGTGTTGTTGGCAGTTCAGTCATCAACCACCTTATGTATGCAGACAATTTAGTGGTCTTCTCCCCATATAGTGCTGGATTTCAACAGTTATTGAATATTTAGTATGTTCACAGGATGGTTTTGACTTTGACATTAAATACAGTGCAGTCAAGAGTAATGTCATGATAATTAGAAGTGAGGAAGATAGAAAGCTGGTATTTCCTGAATTCTTCCTGGCTGGTGCAATGCTCAAAGTGTGCAATGAAATAAAATACCTAGGTCATTTTATAACAAATGATCTCTCTGATGACAGGGACATTTATAAGCAGTCTTGTAAATTATATGCACAAGCTGATATGTTGGCACGAAAATTTAATATGTGTACAGTGTCAGTTAAGACCACTTTTTAAAGCATTTTGTTCTCCACTGTATACTGCCCACTTGTGGCATTTTTATAAAAAAGGCAGTTTGCAGAGATTTACTGTTGCATACAATGATTTAGATTGCTTTATTAGTCCCACAATGGGGAAATTACAGGGCATCCACATAAGTGGATGAGGCAGCCAACCCTTTCACCACTCTCACACACATTCACACCTGGGGCCACTTTAGAGTCTCCAGTTAACCTAACTTGCATGTTTTTGGCATGTGGGAGGAAACCGGAGAAATCCCGGAGTAAACCCATGCAGACACGGGAAGAACATGCAAACTCCACACAGATCACTGTTGGTCAGGGGCTGGGATTAAACCCAGGATCCCCTGGCCAAAGGTGAGTTGCTGTGCTGCCGCAGTGCATGAGACTACTGCTGAAAGTCCCAAGAAGTTGCAGTGCAAGCTAAATGTTTGTTAATCTTCATGTACCAACTTGTTCTGCCGTGTTATGGAATCTTATATATAGATTTATGTACAGGGTATCGAACTCTGCCAATTACATCGTATTGTCTCTTACCAGTTTTCAGTGGAGTTCTGTTAAATATGAATCCACAATGTGGAAGCATTGGCAAACTTGTCTGTACAATATATGAATAATTTTTGTTTGTGAATGTTTATCATTTTTATCATGTTTTATCATGTTTATCATTCTTTTATTATATTTATATTTGTATTTTACATTTTTTTCCTTGCTGTATTAATGTATTTTTCTTGTGTCTTTAATAAAATTTTTGAATTAAACTGAATTGAAAAATAAGTAAATGTAGTGTGCACGAATGCAACACACAGACATGAATGGGTCTGAAACTTCAGGAAAAGAGGATGAGGCCTCTGCAAACTTTCATTAACTTTCATAAACTTTCATTAACGATCGGACAGAAGTCACTCTGTGCCATCGTTTCCTCCTTGGCGATCTGACACAGCTTCCCATCCACTGCCAGCCCCTGCCACGAAGTGAGCCTGCTCTCGGCAGCCTCTGCCAGGGGCTGATGAGTGGCTGTCGGGGGGCTTGCTGGACTGGAAGGACACGCGTCCAAGACAGATGTGAACTCATCTCCTGTCTCTCTGGGGAGTAAAGAGCTGTTCAGAGTCCATCCTAGGGGATAACGTTTGCGTTCTGTAGACTGCGTTTGTGTACACGGCAATATTCAGAGTTGTTTTTGAGCCACTGCAGCTACCGATCAGCAGCCGCATTTTGCGCGTATGCAGTGAAAATAATCTGCAGTTCACATGCCCGTACTTTCGGCAGCTGCCAAGAGCCACAAAACATTTTAACAGCTGCAATCGAAATACAAAAGAAGAGCTTGGTGGCATTTTTTTTTAACTTTCAGGAATCTGTGGATTAAATGTCTTACATATACTGTATATATCTTCATTGAGAAATTTACTGTTCTCAGTTTTCTGCTCCGTGCATAATTATTCTCCAGGATTTATTGGTTCACTTCCATTGTGGGAATCAAACATTGCTGATGTGATGTCAAAACGTAAATGACATTTAACGGGATTTTATGTTATTTTAATGGAGAGAGTTGTAACAGTGAAAATATAATCACCCGTCATTTTATTTATATGATGATTCATTAAATAGTTTTTTATTCCATCCACATTCACATGTTAATTGTGGATTTAGTGTCAGGAGCTGAGCCGGCTTGGTTCCTCCTGGCTTGGTCCTGATCTCTCTGTGGGTTTAGGTGCTGCTATGTATATACTGTATGTACAGTATGTTTTTCAGTGTGCTTCCTTACCCATAGCCACTGCTCTCTTGCCGGCAGCTGTGAGTCAGCTCTCTTTGGCTCACTCTTGTGTGATTACTGGCTGACAGCCTGCCAGTCCGACCACGCCCCCTCACTTATTACCATCAGCTGTTCCCAGCCCCGTTAGTGCGTGTACTTAAGCTAATTGTCTTCTGTGCTGCAACTCTGTATTTTCATCATTTCTTTCATGACGTGTTAGCCACTCCATGTTGCTGTGGTTCTTATGCGCCCTTGTAGCGATGCCGGCTCTGGGGCGTATTCATGGCTAACACGTCTCTCCATCTCTATGCGTTTGCTGGGCAATGTCGGCCCTGAACACCAACAATAAGTATCTTTGTATTTTGTTGTGAGTCTTCACCTTTTGGACTGTCTGTCTTTTTGTATTAAATGTGTTGTGGTGTACCCTGCGCGTAAATCCTCGTCATTTCATCCTCCCTCTCTGTGCGCTGCGTAGAGCACATGGAGGGTCATGGCATTTAGTGTTGGAGTCTATAGCTTTATTTTATTATTTTTTTAGATGAATGAATGAATGAATGAATGAATGAACAGGGGAAAAGGGTATGCAGAAGTAACTACATAGAAATATCAAACGAAAATAAATACTGAAACGTATGCCCAAGGGAGATGTGTTCACTCCAGAAGCAAGTCCAGAATGGCAGGAAGCCTTCACAAACACTGATCTTTATATGCGCGTCACCTGTCGCTGATGTGAGCTGAACTGCGCTATTTCTCTGATTTTTCAAAACGTTTGTAAAAGTCAGTCCAAACGCTATAGAGTGAACCCAGCTTTAACTTAGACTGACTTAGGTAAACCCTGCATAACTTAGCCCAGAGCTCAGGAACTTTTACAAAGTGAGCACAACTTTCACCAACACGTATTTCCAAATGTTGGTAAATTTTCAGCCTGCTGAAAAATTTCAAAGAGCACAACTTTCGCCAGCATTTGCCAACAAACACCAGCAGTCATTAACTTCTGCCAGCAGAGCCAGACATTTGCCAAAACATCAGTAAAAGTTGGTCCAAACATTGTAGTGTGAATCCACCTTAAAGCAGTGTTTCGCAACCTTTTTTGAACCACAGAACCCTTTTTACAATGAAAAAATCCTGCGGCACCCCAACAATCTAAAATGTTATAAAATAAGACATTGTAGCAATATCTAATGACAATTTAGTCTTGTAATTTGTTTATACTCAGTGTGAAATGTGGTGTGATTACATACAAAGTCAATAGAAAGATGCTAGCACAAGTGTATTTGTTCTGTGTGACGCAAGTGCATGAAAACTTGTGTCTACGCAAGTTGGATTTTGTTCAGCATGAGTTTGCTTGATCATGATGGATGGGCATTCAGCGTTGATGCTCCACTATTGCCGGGAGAATGAATTAGTTTGAAAATGAGACTCCAGAATATGGCTTTTCCCATCCAGATGGTTTTGTGGGCACAGGTCATGGCGGTGTATTTTTTGGATCTCTGCGATAGAAGCAGGATGGCTGTGGGGGTTGTGGCCCCACCTCTCCATGCGTTGAATTAAGAGGATGAAGAAGAGGAGGGAATGCATTTGTGCTGCCCCTCACTGACATGTAAGAGCCACCGCAGGTGCCAAAGCACAATGGCAAGCTCTTTGCAATTTTTTGGAACAATTAAGAAATTAAATTAGACAATTTCTTTTGGGACCTTAAATGTTCTCTCACGGAACCTCTGGGTTTAGAAGAACCCCGGTTGAAAAACACTGGTCCAAATTGCTCTGACCCCTGGTCAGACATGAATTTAGAGAATGTGGTTGTAGTTAATTCTGTGCCCAGAAAGTGTTACTAAATCCTGAGTTTTCAATGATTTCTTACAGTTCCATCAAATTGCTTTTGTCAAATGTGAACTAATGTAACAAATTACTTAAAAAAGGTAAAAAAAACCGGAGAGATTATCAAAGTGCTCACTGGTGTTTTTGTTCGAACAATAATTTCCAAACGATCCGAATTTTATGGAGGAGAACTATTTTAGTTTGACCTATTTTTTCACCAATGCCAGTCTTTACATGAGCTGATGATGTTAGTCTTCTTCAGTCATGCTTTAAATAGACTGTGAATGGAACACTTAACTATACACAATGAAAGAAGGAGCTGATAATTCTTGAAGTATTCTTAAGAAACTGCACTCAATGAAACTGCCTATGCTGTATGAGTGATGAGTCACACAGGGGTTGACATCTTCCACTCTACTGCAGCAGCAGTATCACAGAGGAGTTTAGATATTTCTTTATTGTTGTCACACATTTTTATGTCTGTATTATAGCATTCTTAATTTTCATCTACACTCTGTTATAGCTATTGGTATTTTGCAGTAAACTCCAGAAATAGTAGAAGAGTCAAGTGTCTGTAAATGATTTAAGAGGGCTGATAATGAGAAAATCTCTACCGTATTATTCGCCTCTGAGGTATAAAAGGAATCATCTGTCTTCTCTCTTTTCGTTTTACTGCAGAGCTTAAACTCGGAACAGCTGGGCATGGCAAAGCAGAGTCAGATCACCACGACTTTCTTGCCAGTGATGCAGAGGATGCTTTCTTCCTCTCACTGGTTCTCTTGTCTCTGCTGCTCCTTCTTTGTCCTCCTGCAGTCTGCACCAGACATATTTTTTAGAGCTACTCAAGGGAAGTCATGTGAAAATTCTTAATGTCTCCCAAGCACTTTGGATACACTTTGGCTGACAATATTTTGTTGGACAGTTTTTAATTTTCTTTGGAGTAAAAATGGAACTCTGAAAATTGCCACTGCAGACGTGTAACAATGAACACCAGAATAATTAATTCTCATCTTGATTAAGGGCAATTAAAGACACACGCAAGCACACGCACACAATAAAGTTTCACAAAAAAAAACCCCAAGAAAATTACAGGTATGACAGTGAACAAGGGAAAATTCTAAGAAATAAAACACATTAAAAGCTGTCGGAGAAGCAGGAGCAAGTTCCTATGGAAATATTACTTGAAAATGAGGATCCGCAGTGGAAGTAATTACAGCTGCTATACAGTTCTCACCCAGAAACAGCAGTGCAGATGGCCTTCACACATGTGAACACGTTCTTTCAGGCACTGTGTGGTATGCATATTTATGGATATGCTTTTCTCTTACAAGGTGATTTTTGCAGATTTTAAATGTGAAATTGAGAAAGGAGGGAAGAAAGTGGCAGAGGAATTTGATTGTTTGGTGTCTTGAGACTATGTGGATTATGCTTGTGGGCACTGATTTCCAAGCCTGTCAACTCCCAAGGTCTGCAGAATTTGGATAAATGGAGTAACAATGCTCTCCAGCTGCCAACAAACATGCAGGCTGCTGTTTGGTGATGCCTGCTGAATGCAGGCAGCAAGTTTTGTATAGGTGCCAGCATGAAAAATTCAATTTAGAAAATACTGGTCAGTCACTAATGCATCATCAACTGAGTGTGTACAGAGTAAAATGGGCCTACTGGCAGAACATGACATTAATCTCACTAAAGACAACCTGACAAGGAGCACAATACAAGGCCATACATGTCGCAAACAGTAGAAATGGATGGGGGCAGTACAGAATTTATTTTATGACTACCGTATCAAATTTTAATTAAGGCATGGTTAATTCACACATTTATAGACAATGAACATTAAAATTATTTAACGGCATTGACATCTGTCAAAATGGTTGCTGTAAGCAGTAAATTTAAAATTTACTTTCTTTACCAGAGTGGTGGCCTAGTTGGTAGAGCATCTACCCCACAACTTGGAGGTTGGGGGTTCAAGTCCTGGCTGGATAATACCACATAAAAACGGTACTTGCCACTTTCTAGCTTGGTGCTCAGCATAATGGAATGGGGGAAGGAAAAGTTGTTTATGGCAGCAACCCCTCTGATTCTAGATGTGATTAACATTGTAGATATGAGAAACAATTTTGTTCTACTGTACATGATTGGCTGTATGGACTGAATGACAATAGAGTTGGCTTCTTCTTCTTTGAGTACAAAACTAGGAATGCCAATGAAGTATTGTGATTGGGACAGTTTGTCTGTCTGTTTGTTAGCAGGATTATTAGACTACTGGATGGATTTTGATGAAATTTTCACTAGACGTGGCCCTTTTACAGTTGTAATCTAAATTATTCAACCACCACTGCAAATCAGGTTTATTGGTAAAATGTACAAACTAGCAGCTGTTTGCAATAACCAAATCAAATAAGAACAATTTCAATAGCTCAACACAGCTAATATTACAAGTGGTTTTACCAAATTCAACACAAAATACCACTTATAATGACTACTGCAGTTTCAAAAATTATTCAATCCCTTCATCACAACCATCTTTAGAGCTTAGAAGAGCACCCTTTTGCTGTTATGACCTGCTACAAACATGATGCAAACTAGACATCAACTTCTGGCAGCATTCGGAGGAACCTTAGCCCATTCCTCACAGGGAAAGGCCTCCATTTCATTAATATTCTTGGGGTTGCTTGCTGTAACCACCTTTTTCAAATCCCACCAGAGATTTTCAATGGGGTTCAAGTCAGGTAACTGTGATGGCCACTCTAGAATCTTCCAGGACTTCTGAAACCAAGCCTTGGTGGACTTTGAGGTATGCTTGGGGTCATAGTCCTGTTGGAAGGTCCAATGACACCCAAGCTTCATCTTCCTCACAGACAGCATGATATTTTCTCCCAGGATTTCCTGATACTTGATTGAATCAATCTTACCCACCACACGGTGCAGGTTTCCAGTGCCAGTGGAAGTGAAGCAGCCCCAGAGCATCACTGAGCCACCACCATGCTTCTGTATCAAATTTGACCACTATGAAATTTTCAGCCTATGAACTTTTCAGCCTCCCCCTCGTAAAAGAAGGACTCAGTTTGTTTTCAAGGTTAAAAGTATTTGGCAACCCTTAAAAAGACAATGTGTGCGTGCACTCTCATTAAATTGCCCTGGATTTAAGAAAACTACTGAGATGGGGTCATATTTTTTATCCAAAGTTCAAAGCTGCTGATACCAACAACAGCCAAGAAACAAAGAATCAAAATCAGAACATCTGATGTGAAATAACTGGAGTATGGCAGTAACTCTAAGCCCTCAGGTGGTAGGGGAACCGTGTACAACAAACCAATGACTTCTTAATGATTAAGTCATGCAGTAATTGGCCTTTTTTTTTATCATTCTGTGAGCAGCAGTAATCTGATTTTATGTTGCACATTGCACAAGCCCCAAACAGCAGGGCCCAGTAAAAGTAAAGGCTGGTTATCTTGCTGGGAATTTAAAGATGTGCAGCCTGCAGCTCTTCATCTAACAGCTCACTGTGGCTCCTACTTGTTTTATTACTCTGCAATGCTTCAGACTGATCTACAAGTAAATAAGTGTCTTTAAAATCCATTTTAATCAGAAACAGTTATCATTACTAACCTAAAAGACAACACTGTGCAAATGTGGATGCACTTTCTTGTCTTTTTAATGTATTAGATTAATAAGTAACTTGGTTAATAAAAGTCTTGTATAACACCGGCATGACATTATAAATGTGATGTGCAAAGTCAGTGAAGAGGCTGCTGCAACACAACTAAACTAAAGTGTACCACTGAATAAAGGTGTTGGTGTGTTTATGCTCCAGTCTTACATCTTTTAAACACGTTTGCAGCACAGCACACAACAAAACATGCAATTTTGCAGACACACGTAGTTTATGTTTTTGTGGAATGCATTTTTCTATTAATGTGACATTTTTGTTGGTTTTAAAAATGATTTTTTTTGGTTCTGTCTGAACCTCACTGTGCACACTCAAAGACCTGTTGTCTGGCCATGTCAGGCTTTGATTTCCATCACCACTTCATTATCCATTAGCTAAAAGTACATCTCAACGGCAGCCATGAACTTTTAGCTATGTACAAAAATAAACATTGTCTAACATAATCTACTTACCATTAGTAGTAGTAGTAGATTAGTTTATTTGACAGGGACAGTGCAATAAACATAGACAATTAATCAAAGACAATCAATCTGATGTGTTGCACATAGAGTGTATAGCTATTAGCTAATTTGCAACTCTTGTCCCTGGATGGGCTTTAGAAAAAAGAATCAAGATAAAAAATATACACAATAACCACATACATCAATGCAGAAAAATTATAAATACACAATTATAAATATTATAAATATTATAAATACACAAATATAACAGCCTGACTCACATTTAACATAAATATTATAAATATTATAAATACACAAATATAACAGCCTGACTCACATTTAACACATATAACATAACTCACATTTGCCTATTTCAGGCCTTCCTCCCTCCGTCACTCACTATAAACAAACACATTTATTCCTTCCCTTCATTCACTCTCACTTTGCAGACAATTAATTCATACATGAGTACATTCTTGTTTATTTTTCAGCCAGTTTTTAACATTTTTAGTGAATGTTTTAAAGTCCGTTATTATTTTAATTTCATTTGGCATTGTGTTCCAGATGTGACTGCCCTTTATAGAGAAAGCTGTTTGTCCAAATGTGGTTCTGCGGTGGAATATTTTACAGTTATTGTTAACAGAACTCCTGGTGGCTCTGCTGCTGTCCTGTCTTTGGACAAAACCAGCAAGTGGCTCGGGTGCTGATTTATGGAAACATTTGAACGTTAATTTCAGAAGACAGAGGTCAATGAAGCTCTCAAAACTCAATAGGTTGTATTTTTTTAAAACATTACAGTGATGCCACCTAATGGGCTTTTTGTCCAAGATTTTTAGGGTTTGATTATATAATGAACCTATATGTCTTATTGTGGAAGGGGCTGCTTGAGCCCAGACTGTCAAACAGTATGATATATGAGAAAAAACCATAGAATGCATATACAGTGCAGCTGCTTCGTAAGGTATGTAATATCTAATTAATTTAAAGCAGTTCAGATTTTTTTTTACTGTTTTTGAAATTTTCTTTATATGAAGATTAAATTTGAGTTGAGGATCTAGTACAATGCCAAGGTATTTGAATTCTGTAGCTAAACTGATGTCATGATCATGTATATTAACTTTAAAATGTTGCAGGTTACATTTTTTGATTGAAAAGCACATTGAGACTGTTTTCTGAAGGTTCAGCAATAGATGGTTCTTGAGGAGCCACTCTTGGACATCAACCATACTTGTAGACAGTACATCTGCAGCCTGTGCTGGAGTCTTGGCAGCTGTGTAAATAACTGCATCATCTGCATAAAGTTGGCATGTTGCAGCTGAGCAGTGTAACGGCAGGTCATTAATAAAAATGCTGAAAAGTAAAGGACCAAGAATGGACCCTTGTGGGATACCCATGCGGTTGTTTAAAAATGAGGATTTATCCTGGTGAACTTTTACACACTGTTCTCTATTCTGGAGATAAGATGCAAACCATTCTAATGTATTTGGGGAGAAGTTAAAAGATACCATTTTGGATAAAAGCAAACTGTGGTTTACAGTATCGAAAGCCTTTTTGAGATCTAGAAAAACAGCTCCTACCACATTACCCCTGTCCAAGGACTGTTTGACGTTTTCAATAAGGCAACAATTTGCTGTTTCTGTTGAGTATCCTGGTCTAAAACCAAATTGATGTGGATGAAGAAGTTGATTGTCTTGTAAGTAGTCTATCAGCTGTGTAGCTACAACTTTTTCAAGAACCTTAGATAGGACTGGTAAGATAGAGATTGGGCGGTAATTGCATATATCGTCTTTACTGCCTGATTTATGAACTGGTATGACGACAGCTTTTTTCCAGCCAGATGGAAATGTACTAGACCTAATGGAGAGATTAATGAGATGAGTCAGTGGTTTGATTAATATTTTGCTGTGCATTTTGAGAAAGGAGGTGCTCATATTGTAGATATCATTAGTTTTTGAGTTTGACAGTGTTTTAACAATACCAGCAATTAACTTCTCATTTACCTCATCGATGTGAAAAGTATCTGTTGGAAGTATGGAATTTGTGTTGTTGAGCACATTTGGCAGCACAAAAATTTTTGTTAAGTCTTCCACAGAGCCCACAAAGTGTGAATTAAATTCATTTGCCAAAGTAGCCTTGTCACTGATGGTCTTGCCATTGATTCTAAGTTCCTTTACCCCCTTCTGATCGTTTTTTTTATTAGTTAAGTTATTTAAATGCCTCCATAGGGAACTGTTGTTACCCTTTGCATGATCTATCAGTTTATTGTAATAAGATATTTTTGATTTTCGCAGCTCATGTACCACTTTATTTCTTAAACTTTTGTACACAAGGTGATCATTTTGTAGTTTGGAGGTTAGTGATGTTTTCAGTGCATAGTCTCGCCTCTTCATAAGTTTTCTTATTTCATTATTTAACCATGGTAGGCTAATCTTCTGTTGTCTACTTTTAATTTGCTTTGAAAATTTTTCTATAGACTTTGTGATTGTTGCAGTTATAAAATTACAACAATCATCTACTTCACATGTTGACATGAGCTGCTCCCAATTTTGATTCTCTAAGTAATGTTCAAACTCCTCATTTTTTGATTTGGGGATAATAAAATTTGATTTGTCAATATCGACTCCCCCAAAATACTGTAGTCGCTTTTTAGTAAGTTTCCTGACAACAAGAACCATGTTATGATCTGAGAGACCAGTTACAAGATTATAGGTTCTGGTTATTCGTTCTGGTTTATTAGTAAATACCATGTCAATAAGTGTTCTGGATTGTTTGGTTATCCTGGTGGGTCCTTTGATGATTTGCTGGTAATTAAATTTAGTCATGAGGCTTTTCAGTTTTTGTTTGTCTTTTTTATCAGACCAGTTGATATTAAAGTCACCATGAATTATTGTTTCTCTGTTCTTCTCAAGTTGTTTAACCAGATCACTTAATTCATTATAAAAGGAAGAGTTGTGTGACGGTGGGTTGTACACTACTGCAATGTTGAAATTCATTACCGGAGAGAGACATACATTAACAGCTAAACATTCAAGTGAAGTATTCAAATCAACCAGTTGACATTTATATTTGTCTTTGATATAAATTAAAACACCTCCTCCCCTCCCTACCTGCCTGTCTTTTCTAAAACACTGGTAGCCCACAATATCGATCATATTAGTGTCTATGTTACTGTGTAGCCAGCTTTCTGAGAGACAAAGGTAGTCCAGATTTGAGTCCAACAGCAACACCGAAATCTCATCTCTTTTGGGGATTATGCTCCGTATGTTTAAATGACCGCCGAGGATCCCCTTTGGTTTAGCCTTGGTGTCCCAAAGAACTCGTGCATGATTAACAGTTTGGAAAAATAAATGTTGTTTTTGCTTTTGTACAGCTCGGTTTTGTGCTAACCCAGTGGTCTGCTGTTTAATAGTGGCAGGTCCAGGGTTAAGGTGAATATCTCCTGCCAGAAGTAGCAGAACTAACAGAACTTTAATTGTATATCCTCTGCCATATTGTGATTTTTGCTTAACAGCCTTGTTTGCCTTAATTTGGAAGTTTTTGCTCCGGGCTTTTAAAGACCACATAGAGTGTAGGGTGAGATGTCCAAGCCCAAATCCATACAGATAAAACTTTTTAACTTCACCTTTGGTTGAGTTTGTCGGAAAATCCTTCTTGTTGCAGGTCCAGACACACAAAGACAAAACGAAGAGGAAGTAGAGAAGTATAGAAGGCTTATTAGTGGTGCCCATCAGCCCACTTTTTAATCCGGTGGCCGCCATCTTCAGTCTTTCTTGGAAAGAAGGAAAAAGAAAATCTGTGGATAGTAAAATAAATTCTGCTTATATCGCCAGAATCTGATCCGATCGTCCTCGAATCCAGCTGGGCCTCAGCTAGCCAACTAGCCCCTTCCGTTGCTGGTCTCGTTGCTCATCACAGTGCTTAGCAGCTCACCTGTCCACCTTTAGTTATTGTTTGAAAACTGAACCAGTCTCAGATACACATGTACTAGATGCGCTTTCTACTGGTATGTAACACTGGAGATTTATTAACATGCCAAAACTGCTTGATAGAGTCTGTCACAGATCATGATCACCTAATATAATGTACCTGAAAGGTTATTGTGGCTTTGCCAAAATTATAACCCTTACAGTTTCAAAATCTAAACCTTTAATTGCATACTGTATTTAACTCCACCAATTACATTTTGGAGACCAGATTCAAGGAGCAAATCCAGGATTTTTCTTTTTCTTTCTTTATCATTCTGAGATATGGGGCCCTATTTTGACGGTCATCCACTCACTTTTCTGACAGACTTTTCGCCTTATGCCAGTGTTTTTGTTTCTGTCAGCACTTTGTTTTTTACACCTTGCATCCCACCATCAAATTACCACGGCCACTCCCGCTGTGCGCTGGGAAGAGGAGAGTCATTTCAAAGAGGTGTAGCGACGTGCAATCTAATGTGCATTACTATCATAGTGCATTCCATGAGAATCCACTTTTGATAAGGAAAAAGGAGGTCTATCGTTAGAGGCGCATTGTTTAATGATATTTTAGTGGCATGTTTTGACATCGCGCAGCTCCGGAGCTTGTGAGGAGCATGCGCTGATCTTATTTTAATAGAGAAAGTTCTAACAGCTACAAACGGAGCTTGCTCCTGCTGCATATAATCGCCCGTCATTTTTGATTCTATGATGATCACACATTTTTTTTTTTTTAATACCATCTACACTCTCATTTTAATTGTGGACTTACCATTGGAGTCTATAGATTAGGCATTAATGTAGGATTTTTTTGTTTAGAGGAATGAATGAATGAACAAGGAGCATGTGCACCAGTGTGTTCCAGTCTGATGCGCAGCACATGGGGGGGGGGGGGGGGGTCATTTTCATCACAGACTTATTAGGAATTAATGTGTTTATGTTTAGGGGAATAAATGAATGACTGAGAAGTGTGCAGCATTTTACTTTTCACTGTAAAGCCCAATTCATAGTGGCAAAAACGCGCTGGTACACGAGTGAGCGCAGTGGACGCATTTGTGTGCAAACCCTATGCAGAGGGTGAGTGCTGACCGAGTGCATGTGGGCCCAAAAAAGTGACCGCAGTTACAAGAACGCAGTGTTCGCAGTGAACTACACATGCACCAGGAAACTCCTGCCATCCCGGACGGGGAAGTACTGATTAAGTGGCGAGGGTAAACAGATGTGCTTGTGTTTTGCTATTAAAACATGTTTTTCATGTAACCTCGAAATAAGCATTGTGCATTCTTCTGCTGTGAACTGGATTGTCTGTCAATATATCATGCAGAACATCAAAACAGTAAATTTTATTCCTACCTGTTTCGTTGCATTGTGTTTCTCCGTAGCTTGTGACAACAGCTGCTACAGGTGTGGTTTGGGGCTGGGAAAAATTGTTTCAGTCACTTTATGGTAAATATACTGTATATATCAGGCATAGAGTAGACAGACTCTGAAAATTCCATGAAAAACCTTTATTCCACAGACCAAGAAAATGTTTTTTCAGACAGCAAAAAATTTGCAATAACTGGCAATGAGTCTTTTACAGGGCTGTGAAGGAATTTTGGCCCACTCATCTTTGCAGAATTGTTGTAATTCAGCCACACTGAAGGATTTTCGAGCAT
Source organism: Pholidichthys leucotaenia (assembly GCA_020510985.1). Taxonomy (NCBI): domain Eukaryota; kingdom Metazoa; phylum Chordata; class Actinopteri; order Cichliformes; family Pholidichthyidae; genus Pholidichthys; species Pholidichthys leucotaenia. The sequence continues at coordinate 379,060,938 of CM035840.1, read as the reverse complement.
GAACCGCCTTTTTAAGGTCATGCCACAGCATCTCAATCCGATTCAGGTCAGGACTTTGATTAGACCACTCCAAAGTCTTCATTTTGTTTTTTCTTAAGCCATTCAGAGGTGGACTTGCTGGTGTGTTTTGGATCATTGTCCTGCTGCAGAATCCAAGTGCGCTTCAGTTTGAAATCACCAATAGATGGCCGGACATTCTCCTTCAACATTTTTTGGTAGACAGCAGAATTCATGGTTCCATTTATCACAGTAGGTTTTCCAGGTCCACAATATTTTACTATTGGTATGATGTTCCTTTTCTGAAATGATGTGTTACTTTTACACCAGATGTAATGGGACACACACCTTCCAAAAAGTTCAACTTTTGTCTTGTCAGTCCACAGAGTATTTTCCCAGAAGTCTTGGTGATCATCAAGATGTTTTCTGTCAAAACTGAGATGAGCCTTTATGTTCTTTTTGGTCAGAAGTGGTTTTTGTCTTGGAACTCTGCCATGCAGGCCATTTTTTGCTCACTCTCTTCTTATGGTGAAGTCATGAACACTGACCTTAACTGAGGCAAGTGAGGCCTGCAGTTCTTTGGATGTTGTTATGGGGTGTTTTGTGCCCTCTTGGATGAGTCATCGCTGTGCTCTTGGGGTAATTTTGGTTGGCCGGACACTCCTGGGAAAGTTCACCACTGTTCCATGTTTTTGCCATTTGTGGATAATGGCTCTCACTGTGGTTTGCTGGAGTCCCAAAGCTTTACAAATGGCTTTATAACCTGTTCCAGAGTGATAAAGCTCTGTTACTTTGTTTCTCATTTGTTCCTGAATTTCTTTGGATCGCAGCATGATGTCTAGCTTTTGAGGATCTTTTGGTCTATTTCACTTTGTCTGGCAGGTCCTATTTAAGTGATTTCTTGATTGAGGACAAGTGTGGCAGTGATCAGGCCTGGGTGTGGGTGTGGCTAGAGAAATTGAACTGAGCTTTCCAAAGATGTGATAAACCACAGTTAATTTATATTTTAACAGGGGTGGGGTGGGGGTGGGGGTCACTTTTTCATACAGGGCTATATGGGTTTGGATTTTTTTTCCCCCCTTAATAATAAACACCTTCATTTAAAAGCTGCATTTTGTGTTTACTTGTGTTATATTTGTCTAATATTTAAATTTGTTTGATGATCTGAAACATTTAAGTGTGACAAACATACAAAAAAATGAGAAATCAGGAAGGGGGCAAACACGTTGTCACACCATTGTATTTTCTTTTTTTAATCCCCCCTTCTTTCTATTTCTCTTTCGTTCCTGCATGCCTGAACTGAGTTTTGATCTAAAAACATCTGTTTTCACCAGCATTGCAGTCAACGTTTGCCAATGGAGCTTAACTTCGGCTGACTTAGGCGAACTCTGCATAACTTAGCCCAGCGCTCAGGAACTTTAACAAACTGAGCACAGCTTTCATCAACGTTTGTTTCAAAACGTCGCCAAATATTCAGCATGCTGAAAATTCTCAACGAATTCAACTTTCACCAGGGTTTGCAAACAAAAATCAACCGCCATTAACTTTTATCAACTTTTGCCAGCAGAATCAGACGTCTGCCAAAACGTTAGTAAAAGTTAATCCAAACATTGTCATGTGTATCCACCCAAAAAAGCAGATTTATACGAGCGTCGCCTGACGCTGAAGTCAGCTGACCTGCGCTGAGTATTCTTAGCTTAATTTAACCTAAATTGGCAACTGCTACACATACGCTAGCCTAAGTTGACAAAAGTTTGACAATGCTGAATGCAATGTGTTGTGTATAAAATTACCTTCCAAATAACAAGACCAGGTGCTCGATAGAACTCAGCTTAATTTGCGATTCTCTCCACAATACAGCTGCTCGGCAGGGGCATTGGCAAAGAGGCCGAACTAAGATGCCACTGGTATTAATAGAGGTGGTGCAGTGTCGGAAGAGGGAGTGGCCGCCACTACACCACTCTTCACAATAAAACCCCACATAACATAAACATGCAAGCACACAAACATCACAACATTGGAGCTTTTTCTCTCTTTATTTTTTTTTTTTCAAACCCACACTACTGTCCATATGGTGAAGTAGGGCTAGAACCAGCTCGCGGGGCCCCCTGGTAATCTGTCAGTAAGTCCGCCCCTCGTAATGGCATGTCCCCGGGGCCACAGCTGATCGTGTAGATGATGATGCATCTCTTCCTTGGCATCGACCGCCTCTCTCGTCCAGACCCACCATCCGAAGCCTCCGCCCGGGCATGCCGCAGCTCATTTGCGTGCCTCCACAAGCCGTCTGACAACTGAAAGTAGGCTGCGCCCCGTTTAGCCACTATGCGCAGCCGTTCTCAGTGACCCTCTGGCTGTCATTTGGTCCGCATTCACCATGGACGTCCCTCCCCATGAGCCCGAACCAGATCTGTGACTCTCAGAGGGGTCTTGCTCGGCTTGCAGTGTTGCTGATCGGCACACAGTCCCTCCATGCCTATCGGTCTGGCCCCTACCTCTTTTAAAGCTGCTGCAGCGGTCGCCGACATAGCCCCAGATCCTCCGGCCCACTGTGGCCGAACTCCAGGGAAAATTGGAGCTAGCTTGTCCACGTCACTTGTCGACACAGGCGACTTGCCGTCACACGCGGTACCCTCGTCCAAAGTATCTCGAGTGCCAGCACTAAGACCCTCCTGTGTCAAACTTGAGCAAGGCTGGTCTGGCTCGACCTCCATGGTGCCCAGTAGATCATCATCCCATACTATGTCGTCCTCCGCCATCGGGACTAGCCGGTTCCACTTTCCACAACCAGACCACTCCTCCCCAGTGTCGTCTTTAATGGCGAACTCCAGACGGTAAAATAGGTCGCAGCCCATGATGTTGTCGCCTCTGGCCATCACGTCTTAAACTTCAAGTCACATCTTAAATCTAAAGTCAGTCATCTCCGCCGACTTGTACCATACCGTCAGCACCAGCATTCCAACCGTGCACAGCTGTCCACCTCCATAACCATAGAGCAGCGCTGGGTCTCCTGCAATTCTGTAGTGGGGAAATAATTTTCTCACCATAGCCCGGTTCAGTAGTGAGCCCTCCACCCCTGTGTCGTTCAGCAGCGGCACCTCCTCACCATCCAGCTCGACTGTGCAAAACGTGTACCCATTGGTACTCAGAGACACCACGTGGACAATTGTCGGGGCGGGGGGGGGGGGGGCGTTGACTTTCCTTGTGGGCTCCCCGGCTCAGATATACGGCACACCCTGGCATAGTGGTTCAAGCGTCCACACTTGCCACAGCGCTTCCCTCTCGCCAGGCAGTCCCTGGCCTTGAAGCGGTGTTTCACAGACCCACAACCCATACACACGGGTTTTCCCAGGGCAGACCTAAGTTTTGCAGCGTTGATCTCCACAGCATCATCTTCCACGCTACCATCGCTGTCTGGGTCCGCAACTTGCGCTGTGGTGGGAAACTCCAGATGCCATTGTGACTGGCATGCACATAGCTCAGAAGCTAGCTTGTCCGCTGTCTCCAATTGGAGAGATAACTCAATAGCTCTAGCCAGTGTGAAGTCACTCAGTACTGTGTGTCATGAATGGCCCCTCTGGAGCAGAAAGACAAACCCACGCACTGAACTGCAGTTGTGGCATTTATTAATAAAGGCAAACACAAAATCCAAAACTGTGCAATGAACACAAAATACAAACAAGGTAGGAAACTTACGGAATTAGAACTCCAGAGCAGGAATAGCTCTGGAGGAGACAAGGAGAAGAATAATCTTAATCAGTCATTCAAACAAGACTGCCACACCGAAAGAATCACCCGGCAGTCTATAAATAGCTGGCAAATAATGAGCAGCAGATGTGAGCAGGTGCGCGGGCAGGCGGCCTAATTACCCCAACTACTCACAGCTGAGATGGCTGGGGAGCAGACAGTGAGTAGCTGGTGGGAGTTTTTGGGAAAGGAGGAAGGCAATCATGTCACAACCAAAAAAAATACACAGAAACAACCAAAAATAATCATAATAGACATAAAATGGAAAATGAATTAAGAAGCCGATGCCCTCTCTGTTGTCATTCAGTCCATCATATACGGTGGAACGAAATTACGTTTCTCCTATTTGCAGTGTTAATCACATGTAGAATCAGAGGGGTCGCTGCCATGCAAGGCGCCGCCACAAACAAATTCTCCTTCCCCTGAGCTCTGAAGACACTGAGGTCAGACTCATGACAAAGCCCCCCCCCCCCGCCCTTTAAGGAGTGGACCCCAGACACCCCAAGGTAACACCCAAAAGGACCCCCCCCCCCCCCCCAAAAAAAAGAAACGTCACAGCAATGAACCACCCTGGATGGGAGGTGGGAGTAACAGGTTGGGGGGAGCAAAAATACGGAGCCCGCTCAGGACCTGTACCCGCACTACACCAGGCCCCTGGGCCCCCTAGACCAAAGAACTAAGCAGTTCGGGTAGCCAGCCGAAGTCCCAGGCCAGACAGATGGCAAGGTGGTATGAGTCGGGCGGCCAGCCAGAGTTCTTAAGCCACCAAGACTGGAGGGGTGACCCAGGAGGTGGCGCCCCCACGGGGAGGCCTGATGAAGGAATGAAGGCCCAAAGGAGGGGAACCACGATGGTGTCTGGCGGCGGAGGAGGACCCACAATGGCGTTTGGCAGTGGAGGGAGAACCACGGCAGTGTTGAACAGGAGGTGATGCCTCGACATCCTCAGGCTGGCCGGCAACACCCCTGGTGGTTCTGGACTGGGACACGGTTGCACCCTCAGAGGTCCTGAACTAGGACATAGCTGCACCCGCTGTGGCTCCAGGCTGGAGCGTAGCAGCACCCGCGGTGGCTCTGGGCTGGAGTGTAGCAGCACCCACGGTGGCTCCTGGCTGGAGCAAAGGAGCACCCACGGTGGGCCCGGACTGGGCCAATGCTGCACCCACGGTGGGCCTGACTGGGCCAATGCTGCACCCTCAGTGGGCCCGGACTGGGCCAATGCTGGATCCATGGTGGACCCGGACTGGGCCAGTGCTGCACCCAAAGTGGACCCCAGGCTGGGGCGTAGCACCCATGGCAGGCCCATACTGGAGCACAGCACCCATGTTGGGTTTAGGCTGGGGCACAGTACCTATGAGGGTCCCTGGCTGGGACACAGCACCCATAGAGACTGGAACCGAGGAGGAGAAACCCAGACAATGGCCTTGGGCAGAAGGGGAGCTGCACCCACGGAGGTTCCGGGCTGGGACGGAGCGTCCTTGATGACCTTGGTGGGAGGAGCTGGACCCACAACCTCGGGTGGCGAGCCTGGACCCACGGAGACATCTTGCTGTGCTGGAACATTCCCGGTGACCCTGGGAGAAAGCTCAGACAACACACACAGAGAAAAAGGATCAGGGTCACCAGCAGCGGCAGCGGCAGTGGCGGAGCCCGGCGAGGCGAGCTCAAGCGCAGCGGGCGGCTGCACCCAGCTTTCTTCACCAAAAGCCAGACAAGATTTCTCAAAAACTGAGACAAGAAAAACAAGGGAGAGCACTTCCCTGAGCTCGAGCTCCACCACCGTCCAGGACTCTGTCAATCCAGATGACGATGACGTCTCGGGCCCAGTCCTTTGGAGGTCCAGCTCTGCCTCTAACTCTGCTGCCGTGGCCTCTGCAGCAGGCTTGATGGTGGATGCACTCCCTGTGCCCCCAGACGAAGTGACCCACGCTGGTGGCTCATCCAGCATGGCAGCTGGGGGTCGGCTCACCGTTGGCACTGGAACTTGGTCCTCCAGGGCCACAGACTCCTCCCACATCTGGCGGCTCAATCCCGGGGTCGGCGAACACTCAGCGCCCAAAGGAGAGGACACGGAGAGAGCTGGTGAGCAATTAATAACTGCAGCAGGGAAGAGAGCTCAGGGGACTGTATTTCGTGAGCCTCCCTACCGGGAAAACAGATGAAATATATCATCATAACCTGAAATAGAATGGAATGAAACTTGCCTGATTTCCCGGTGTTTGATGTTGTCTGCTGCAGTAGGTGTAATGTCATCCCTCTCCGTGGCTACAGTGGAGATGGGCCCCTCGGAGGATCGTGGAGGATCCATGTTGTTATGGAGACAGACGGAGCCAGGGAACAAACGTAGGACCTCTTGGCAGCGGAAGAGGACATTGAAGTGGAGTGAAAAGCAGCAGCTACAGGCCCGGAAAAAAGCTGAAGATCTAGCCAGAGAGCAGAGGGAGGAAGGCTGAGCTGGTGAGGGGGACTTCTGCTTCGGCGTTGGGAAAATGGCTGCCAGAGAGGTGGGGGAATTCCTCTGGCGGTCCGGAGCGGGACAATGGCATCACCGTGGAGCTGACGACATGCATGCTGGTGCTGGAGCTGGTGAACTGGGAGAGGGGGTGGACGTCTGCTGAGGAGAGCACCTCCACAAGGACTTCGTTTCAGCTCGAGGCGACCCCATCCTTAGCCCGCAGAACAATCGCTGAAGCGCGGAGACCATGGATAGCAGTTCCGTATATTGGGGATATCTCCACAAGCCGGGGTGTGCCTCCACAATGTCCACTGCTCCATTCATGCTTTCCCAGGCCTTTTTGGGTCCACGGGCAGAGAGAGCTTCATCCACAAAGCTTTAGATAAAGTCCGCCACCCACTCTTCCTCCAAGCTCAGAGATCCCGCTGCCAATCTCCCTTTATTTGTGTGAGGCTGGCGAGCTGGGGACATGATGAGCTCCAGTGCACAGGTGAGTGAAAAAACAACAGAAAGGACAAAAAATTCACTACTGCAGGAGCTGGGTTTTAATCCTGGTGGCAGTCTTCTGTCATGAATGGCCCCTCCGGGGCAGAAAGACAGACCCATGCACTGAACTGCAGTTGTGGCATTTATTAATAAAGGCAAACACAAAATCCAAAACTGTGCAACAAACACAAAATACAAACAAGGTAGGGAACTTACGGAATTAGAACTCCAGAGCAGGAATACCTCTGGAGGAGACGTGGAGATGAATAATCTTAGTCAGTCATTCAAACAAGACTGCCGCGCCAAAAGAATCACCTGGCAATCTATAAATAGCTGGTAAATAATGAGTAGCAGATGCAAGCAGGTGAGCGGGCAGGCAACCTAATTACCCCAACTACTCACAGCTGAGATGGCTGGGGAGCAGACAGTGAGTAGCTGGTGGGAGTGTCTGGAGAAGGAGGAAGGCAATCATCTCACAACCAAAAATATACACAGAAACAACTAAAAATTATCATAATAGACATAAAATACTCAGAAAATAAATCAAGAGTCTGAGCTCTGAAGCCACTGAGCTTAGACTTATGACACTGTGAGCAGTTTTGTCCGTATCGCAGCGTTGTTGGTGTGCTCCGCCAGCTGGTCACGAACCATCTCCTCCTCCGGTGGCCCAAAATGACACTCACTAGCCAATAGGTCAGCAATGGATCAGTGGATAGGTTCACCCGCTTGTTGGTGGTGCTGCTAAAACCTGATCCTCCGGACGATGATGCTGTCTGGGGCGTGAAAATGGCGCGCCAGCAACTCGACCACGTCTTCATACTTGTCCGAGTCCCCAAGTCTGGTTAGGATCCGCTGGCCTTCAATTCCAAATTTGTGCTCTTAAAGTGTCCGTTTCCTCAGCTTGTCCATCCAACCAAGGTTGAGCGCCACAATGTAGGTCTCGAAGGCCACAAACCATCTCGGCCAGGGGACAGGTAGCTCGCCGGGGAGCTTCAGGAAGGGCCAAATCAGTAAAATACACGCCTCCATACTTTTATCCTCATCGCCAAAATGTTGTGTATAGAATTACCTTCCAAATAACAAGACCAGGTGCTCAATAGATCTCAGTTTTATTTGCAATACTCTCCACAATACAGCCGCTAGGCAGGGGCATTGGCAAAGAGGCCGAACTACTGCAATACACCACTCTTCACAATAAAACCCCACATAACAGAATGCTGGGAAATGCTAGCAAAAGTTCATAAAAGTTTGTAAAAGTTTGTAAAAGTTGGTGTGTGCTCAAGAAGATAATTTCACCAACATTTGGACTGATTTCTCTGATTTTTCAAAACGTCAGTAAAAGTCAGTCCAAACGTTATAGTGTGAACTCAGCTTTAGAGAAATTAATATTAATATTTTGACATTAAGCAGCCTCTAGTCATCATGTCAATACTGACCGGAAGTGACATTGTGGAGGTTTACAAATGCAATCTATGTAAAGTAGACCCTCACCTTTTCCTAACTCTAACCCTAGCCATTACCTAACCTTAACCAAGAATTTTTACTGCCTAACCCTATCAGTTACTCTAGCCCTAGCCACGTAAAAATATGTATTTAATGCCTAAAAGAAGTTGACTGCTAAACCAGAAGGGAGTCACCAATGAAGGGAAAGTTAACACAAACAGCATTAAAAAATAAAAGATGGGATGTGAGGAAGAGGTTCTGAGGAGGGAATGCTATTTTTGTTCCCTCCCCTATCTCCAGCCTGCCTCCTTACATGGATCTAAATGGTTTTGAAATGATGAAAGGCCGTGAAAGGCGGTGATCTCACCATCATTATGTAAAGTACATGTGGTTGTATCGTGAGGTTAGGAACGTATGTGTTGTGTTTCATGAATATCAGATGTCCGAACACTGAGGTTAGAATAACATCACTTCTGTGATAACCATATTGCAGAAAAAAAAAATCAGAAAACCCTTTTTTTCCTGCAAGTTGACCTTTAGCAGTGCTGACCAAAAATAGTGCAGTACATACTAATTTTTGCATAAAAGCACCATAGCAGTATGTTTTGCTGGAACATGGTTAACAAAGAAGTGACATCATTATAACAAAGCTTCAGATGTTGGATGCATCAGGAACAAAGCAGCAATGTATTTTTACATATTAGTTGGTGTACTTTTTGCATTTACTCAGCCATGTACTGGCTATTACAAGTCTGGTCACAGATTTAACAAATTAATCCTAGTCACTCTGATTTGGCATCATAGTAATCAACCCCCCTTTCCTCCTCAGTTTCCATGCTCAAAGCTAATGTGGTGATCTTCGTAGTTAAAAGATACTAATTGTTACCAAGGTACAAATCACATGATGTGGCACTTCTCTTTTTCTTCAGAAACTTTGCCCTGTTACTGTTCAGACACAAACCAAAGAAAAAAAACTAGCATTTTGCTGTCATAAAATAAAATAATGATGCCCTGTGGTGGTAATTTATTAAAATAAATTACTTGTACTTAAAGCATTGGGCAAGCTCTATATGTAGCTAGAGTTAAAATCTCAAAGTTTTTAAAAACAAAATGTATTTTTTTTTAAATCTAATAAATTAACAGTTTTCTTAGAATTAAATTGACTTCTTAGGCAGGTGCTAAAGAGCTGGTAATTTCACTTCAAACCTCAACACATGGTCTCTCTGCTCTTACCAACTGAATAAAAATGACTCTAATTGATGCCTATGATGCTGAGGGAGACTATAAAAAGACATCAAAGGGCTTCCAGCTTGCACTTCGCACTGTATGAAATATCATTAATAAATGGCATTTAAGAGCAACTGTGGAAGTCAAGGCAAGAACTAGAGGAGCATGAAAACTCTCAGATAAAACCACTAATCTGAAAAGGCAAAGTGAAGCACTCGTATGAGGTGTCAGAGCTGTTGATCCACAAACAAGATGCATACATGGAAGAGCTGTTTGATGGAACAATTACCAGCAACTTCACGACAGAAGTCATCATCTCAAATATGAAAGGCAACATATGGATCTTCAGAAAGATGAAGTGAAAATAATGCCTCACAATCATAAAAATTCTGTTCAGATTGGAAAGAAGCAACTTTAAATAAAGACACATATGCAATGGCGATATTCCACTAGCACACAGCCACAACTGAATGAATGAAATATACCACAGTTTCCTTTCCTTTTCAAGCACATTTAAAACTTAAATTTAGCAAATTTACATTGCATTGCAGGTTTTATGTGAGGGAAAAAAGATGCTTATATATTAATAATTTGTAACCTGGCAGATGTAGAGACTTAATTGCCCAAAGGCAACACAGACACAGACTTTTTCCTGTCTGCCTTATTTAAATTAACATTTTAACATGTATAATATTCCTAAAAACACATTTCACAAGTGCATAATGGGAAAATTGGCTTTCATATTGGATGATAATAAACTATGCATTCACCTATTAATGTTCTTTTAGTGTTCCCTAGCACTGGTCCAAATTTTCTATTAAAAAAAGATGTCTTGCAGTATTTACTAATTCCCTGGTGAGAACAGTGCAGCTACATCAGCATTCATGCAGTGGAAGCAGGATGAGGATACCTGCTGTTAGTTGACCACCACAGTCTGTTCACTGAAATGCAGAAACCAGAAGTGACTTCTATAATAGACTACCGTTGCTGATAAGCTGGTTGTTGAGTGTACTTATGAATTTATACAACAGTTCCAACAAAGCAGTTTGAATGGACATTAGGCATGCCAGGACTTGATGTATTCTCTCATACTTCACCTGAACATTTCATGGGATATGCAGTGGTGTGAAAAAAGTGTTTTCCCCCTTCCTGATTTCTCATTTTTTGTATGTTTGTCACATATAAATGTTTCAGATCATCAAACAAATTTAAATAAAAGACAAAGATAACAAGTAAACACAAAATGCAGTTTTTAAATGAAGGTGTTTATTATTAAGGGTAAAAAAAAAAAAAATCCAAATCTACATGGTCCTGTGTGAAAAAGTGATCCCCCCCCCCCACAGTAAAACATAAATTAACTGTGGTTTATCACATTTTTGGAAAGCTTGGTTCAGTTTCTCTAGCCACACCCAGGCCTGATTACTGCCACACCTGTTCTCAATCAAGAAATCACTTAAATAGGACCTGCCTGACAAAGTGAAGTAGACCAAAAGATCCTCAAAAGCTAGACATCATGCTGTGATCCAAAGAAATTCAAGAACAAATGAGAAACAAAGTAATTGAGATCTATCAGTCTGGAAAAGGTTATAAAGCTACAATATTTCTAAAGCTTTGGGACTCCAGCGAACCACAGTGAGAGCCATTATCCACAAATGGTGAAAATATGGAACAGTGGTGAACCTTCCCAGAAGTGGCAGGCCAACCAAAATTACCCCAAAAGCACAGCGACGACTCATCCAAGAGGTCACAAAAGACTCCACAATAGAGTGTGTGGCAGATATATAGAGTGATAAATAAATAAAGTATGTGGTGGTAATGCACCTGTGGGCTGATTGCCAACCACCAATCAAATCTAAAAGAAGAAGAAGAAGAACATCCAAAGAACTGCAGGCCTCACTTGCCTCAGGTAAGGTCAGTGATGACTCCACCATAAGAAAGAGACTGGGCAAAAATGGCCTGCATGGCAGAGTTCCAAGACGAAAACCACTGCTGAGCAAAAAGAACATAAAGGCTCGTCTCAGTTTTGGCAGAAAACATCTTGATGTTAAATGGTAAATGGAACCATGAATTCTGCTGTCTACCAAAAAATGTTGAAGAAGAATGTCTGGCCATCTGTTGGTGACCTCAAGCTGAAGCACACTTGGATTCTGCAGCAGGACAATGATCCAAAACACACCAGCAAGTCCACCTCTGAATGGCTTAAGAAAAACAAAATGAAGACTTTGGAGTGGCCTAGTCAAAGTCCTGACCTGAATCCAACTGAGATGCTGTAGCATGACCTTAAAAAGTTGGTTCATGCTCGAAAACCCTCCAATGTGGCTGAATTACAACAATTCTGCAAAGATGAGTGGGCCAAAATTCCTCCAAAGACTCATTGCCAGTTTAACGCTTGATTGCAGTTGTTCCCGCTAAGGGTGGCCCAACCAGTTATTAGGTTTAGGGGGCAATCACTTTTTCATACAGGGCCATGTAGGTTTGGATTTTTTTTTACCCTTAATAATAAACACCTTCATTTAAAAACTGCATTTTGTCTTTACTTGTGTTATCTTTGTCTAATATTTAAATTTGTTTGATGATCTGAAACGTTTAAGTGTGACAAACATACAAAAAAATGAGAAATCAGGAATAGGGCAAACACTTTTTTACACCACTGTATAACACAGTGTTTCAGTGATGTTCCAATAATCATTAATTACAGTTAATATCTGTGACTTCTTATAATAGGTGTAATAAACTAAAGGTAATGCTGTGTACTGTCCCTTTTTTTTCCATTGTGGGGAGCTGTTTGGTTCAGTTGGTAGAGCATCCGCCCCACACCCGGGAGGCGGGGGTTCAAATCCCGGCTGGGTCATGCTGAAGACTACATAAAAGCAGAACTTCCTGCCATCCAGCTTGGTGCTCAGCAATAATGGAATGGAGGAAGGAAATTTGTGGCAGCGCCTTGAATGGCAGTGACCTCTCTGATTCTATATCTATCTATATATATATATATATATATATATATATATATATATATATATATATATATATATATATATATGTGTGTGTGTGTGTGTGTGTGTGTGTGTGTGTGTGTGTGATTAACATTGTAGATAAAGAGAAACATAATTTTGTTCTACTGTACATGATTGGCTGTATGGATTTGAATGACAATAAAGATGGCTTATCCTTATCCTGTTTGACAGGATTCACAAATGTGATGTGTTTTGTTTCCGGTTCATGAGTTAGGCCATTTAGCTGAATTTTGGTACTTTTAAAATGAGTTGCCATATAGTTTTCATTAAAGCTTCAAAGTGAATGACTTTTATTAAACCCTTACAGCATAGTGTGTACTTCTGATTCTACTCCATCTGAAGATACCAACAAAAAGCTGGAAAAGTGAACCAAAATGAAAGCAGAGATCTCAGTGGCTTTGCTAAATAGGCTCAACACAGACCACTGCTCCCCAATATGATTTTTGCATTGTCTGGTACTTAGCCAACAAGATGGACAAGCTGAAGTTGGATTTACTATCCTGATTAGGGCCTCGGATTAGCTGTTTTATGAAAACAATAGAATGGTGGCTTCTGAAATCCTGAATGCAGCTATTGAGGGCTAGCTAGCTACCTTGTAGGCCACATGACCAAGGGAACTGGGCGGTGCGGTGGCGCAGTGGTTAGCACTGTGGCAACACAGCAACTCACCCTCTGCCATGGGATCCCGGGTTTGATCCCAGCCCCTGACCAACAGTGATCTGTGTGGAGTTTGCATGTTCTCCCCGTGTCTGTGTGGGTTTACTAAGGGATTTCTCCGGTTTCCTTCCACAGGCCCAAAACATGCAGGTTAGGTTAATTGGAGACTCTAAAGTGGCCCTAGGTGTAAATGTGTGTGTGTGAATGGTGAAGGGATAGCGCCGTACCGTGGCTGCTTCATTAATGCAGGTGGATGCCCTGAATTTCCCCTCTGGGGATCAATAAAGTACACAAAATCAAAAAAAAAAATAAAACCTCAAACTGTAGTGATATACAGATGATGGATGACTCGTGAAGAATATCACATACCTGAACAAATTTGTAAAATAACAATACAGTTATTATATCCTATGTTATGCTCACTGTTTTGTTAATTAGTATCACTTTATTTAACCTTCTTCTTCTTCTTTTAGATTTGATTGGCGGTTGGCAACCAGCTTACAGGTGCATTACCGCCACATACTTCACTCTATATCATCACTCTATATCCTTTTATCACTCTATGTAATTCAAGAAATCTCTGTGTCCCACTATATATCGTATTGACATCATCACTCTTTTCCTCTATATATCTTAAGCTGGACCTTTATTTATGCAGGGAAGGTCCATTAAGAGGCAACCTGTTACCTATGGAATCAATGGAACTGGTGCTGAAATTGTTTAACAGAATATGGAAGGAGGGGGTTATCCCAAGTGGGTGGAAAAAGGCTGTAATTTTACCATTTAATAAGCCAGGGAAAGATCCAGCTCATCCAGGCAACTACAGGCCAATAGCATTAACGTCACACTTAGGGAAATGGATGGAGAAGATATTAGTTTACAGACTGTCATATGTACTAGAGCAAAGACGATTAATCAACAACTATCAGAATGGTTTTAGAAGAGGAAGATCCACAGTGGATGCTCTAGTTAGGGTAAGTAATGATATTGAAAAGACTCTCAAAATGAAAGAAGTAATGGTTATAGTTTATCTGGATACTGAAAAGGCTTATGACTCACTGTGGAGGGATGGATTTCTTATCAAATTGAATAAAATGGGCATTGGTGGTAGGATGTATAATTGGATAATGGATTTTTTTAACACACAGGACAGTTAGGGTTAAAGTAGGATCAGGAGTTTCTAATGACTTTGAAATAGAAAATGGTGTTCCTCAGGGGAGTGTGATAAGCCCAGTTTTATTCAACATAATGATTAATGACATGTTTGGGGATCAAGAGGGATCATCCATCAAAACAGCACTATATGCAGATGATGGAGCTATATGGACGAGGGGAAGAAATGAGAAATTTGTGTTCAAAAACATCAGGAAAGCAATGGAGAAAGTGGAAAAGTGGTCATATGAGTGGGGATTTAAATTTTCAAACAGTAAAACCAGCTATATGATTTTTACAAAAAAAAAAAAACACAGAACTGGTACAGACCCATTAACATTATATAATCAACCAATAGAGAAAGTGAGTGAGTTCAAATATCTAGGATTGTGGTTTGATAGTGCATACACATGGAGAGTTCATGTTGAAAATCTGGAGACAAAGTGCAAAAAAGTCATTAATCTCATGAAAGCTGTAGCTGGACATGAATGGGGTACAGATAAACAGGCATTAATTGACATTTACAGGGCACTAATGAGATCGACAATAGACTTTGGATGCATGATTTATGGAGCAGCAGCAAAGACGACTCTGGAAAAAATAGAATGCAGCATAGAGCGCTTTGCCTGTGCATTGGAGCCTTAAAAACAACACCAAACAATGCAGTTTTAATAGAAGCAGGAGAAATGCCTATGGATTTGAGAAGAGATAAACTTGCATTATCATACTGGGTCAAGCTGAAAGGAAGTGAGGAAGCAAATATTTCAAAAACAACACTACAAGACTGCTGGGAATATTCTATCTTCCAGGGACACGGGTTTGGGTGGACAATTGAAAGAAAAGCCACAATGTATGGACTAGACACTGTTGATGTAGCTAACACCAGTCCAGTGAGTAATGTTCCTCCTTGGCTGTTTCCTGGAAAAGAAGTAAACATCAGTCTGCTAATGAGGAAAAAGGATTGCCATATGAGTGAAGTTGGTGTTAAAACGAGCATTTACCTCAGGAGCAATTACTATAACTACTCACAGCTCTATACTGACAGTTCAAAGAACAAAGAGGGCTCTGTTGGAGTTGGAGTATACATTCCAGAGTTTAAAGTGACCATCTCAAAAAGACTCTCCAACAAATACATCAGTGTATACAGCAGAGATGGTGGCAATAATTTTTGGTTTGCAGTGGGTGGAGGAGGTCAGACCGGACCGGGTGGTAGTGTGCACAAATTCACTTGCAGCTTTAAAAACCATACAGACACTAAAATCTACAAGGGAAGACTTGGTGATTGAGCTATATCACAGTTTATTTAGGATACACAGGAGTGGTGCAGATGTTCAGTTTTGTTGGGTTCCTGCACATGAAGGGTTGAAAGGGAATGACTCTGCAGACTAGTTAGCAAAAAGTGCACTTGGGAAAGCAATACTGTAACTATACCATTGTCACTTGGAAAACAAGAAGGAAAAACAGTAATCAAGAAAAAAGGAATTAAACTATGGCAAAAAAAGATGGGATTAAGATCATAAAGGTAGATCGTGTAACAATATGTGATTAATAATTATGATCAGGTATAAAAATTATTTAATTTGTATTACTGTATTGGGACCTGAGATGATCTCTGGGTCCACACATACATGAACAGTTACTAAAACACTCATGGGGGCACCAGCTCCTATCTAAAGAGCAATTTTAATCTTTATTTCACTTTATACCTGTTTAATCACTCAATAAATTAATTAATAATCAGTCTCAAAATTTTAGTGAATTCAAGACTGGGGACTGTGACCAGACTCAGAATGAAATAAATTCTCAACAACTTCTCTCATTTTCACATATTTATTAAATGAAATGATGATTAGAAGACATTGCAGTGATTTCAATAACTATAACATTAAACTTGTAAATGATAGATTAACACTGTGAACGTTTGCAGAACCAGGGTTAAAATGTG
The DNA here is from genome assembly GCA_020510985.1 of Pholidichthys leucotaenia. Classification (NCBI taxonomy): domain Eukaryota; kingdom Metazoa; phylum Chordata; class Actinopteri; order Cichliformes; family Pholidichthyidae; genus Pholidichthys; species Pholidichthys leucotaenia. The sequence continues at coordinate 379,044,819 of CM035840.1, read as the reverse complement.
AGCTAAATTTAGATCAGTTTGAAGTTAACAGATTATGGAAAACATAATGCAAATTTATGGGGAAAATTAAATTAATTATATGGAAAATTCTGGATTACTCTTAAGAAAATAAAACGGAATTTTAATGAAAAGAAAGGTTATGTTAATGGCTCTTTAATTTGCATCTGATTTTGATATCAAATTATTCTCAAATCTCAAACGTTTAACTCAGTAGATGAATCAGAAGCGCTATATAAGTGCAGGTTAGTTAGTTAGTTAGAATATGGCTCATGTGACTGGCGTGATGGTTGAAGTTGAAAACTTCTTCCGTCGTCCTCATGAAGCTTTTGTGGATGTTAAGGGGAAATATCTGCCCGCAGATATTTCAGGGTCCACAGTTCGACCTTTATAGTCAAGCGGTCAACAAGGCTGGATTTTGACTGTATGACTCACAGTTGTAGCTTAGGTCGAACAAAGATGGCGATGATGATTGCTCCAGTGTTTGATAAAGAGGCTGTGCGTCCTTCTTCTTCTTTGTTGGCAAGCGACTTCCCAGAAGAATAATTAAAAATATCCAATCCGATAGCAAATCAAGAGTTTCGGACTTTAGATAAAAAAAAAAACTTATGGTGTGGGAATGGTCAATAAAAATTTATAAAAAGAAAGTCAAGATTAAAACTTAAATTAAAATTAAAACGGTGGTTTTACAGAAAGTTTATCAGGTGAAAAATTATAGCAATAGAGACATCTAGGATTGGAGTTTTTAACTCCTAATTAGAATTGGGCTCAAGAAAGAAAGAATTAATTCCTAGGTGTTTAAAGAAACATTAAGATACAAAGAGGTTACAAAAAAAAAATTATACTTCAGGCTCTGTGATCGTAGAAGCAAAAAAAACACGTGGGAGAAGGTTTCTTTGTTGGGGCAGTGAAGTCCCTTTGTTCTCCTGAAAATATCTCTGCTGTGTAGACAGACGTGAAGTGATAATAAGACAAAGGAGAAAAAGCGTGAAGAGATAGAAAGAGGGCGTCGTTTCCTTTTTATCTGGGAAAATTTTCGCGGGCCTCCGTGATTGACAGAAACTCAGACCAATAGCCTTCCTTCGTGGGTGGGCTTTATAAACTTTAGTCCAATAAACAAACAGTCTTTTGTCTGAAACTTTGAGAGAGCTGTTGTCAAGCAAAGACTGGCCGTAATAGGTCACATGATTTGAGAAGCGTTTCTGGTAACTCTTATACACACATTTTAATACTGGAATATTCCTCTATACCCTTGTATATAAAACTAAGCTAACCTTAGTGATTCATGTAACTTATAGTCAGTGCTTATAAATCAACATGCAGGAATAAACATTCATTTAAACATTTTAACATGCACATATTTGGAATTAAGGATCAATATGTTTCAAACCCATTATTGTCCACATCAAACATCAGGGTCTATTTACTTTCCCTGGTGTCCTGGAAAAAGAGGAAGATGTTGAGAAGTGAGTTAATACAGATGTGATTAAAAGCTTCACTGGTTAACTCCAGCATGTCCCAGAGTTGCCAGTAGAGGGCAATGGTGAGCTGTGGATCTCTGTAGGCCATGAGGTACTCCAGGGTTCTGTTCTATGTCTCCAAGTTTATGGGCCATAAAGTCAAAAAGGAAGTGCATTAGGGTGAATTCCTTAGACTGGTTTTAACAAAGGAATGTGAGTTCAGCTGTGGCCTGGGGTAAAAGAGCAGTTTCTGGCTGTCCTTTTCCTGGGTGAAACAATGTCTTTAAGCTGAAGAATAATTCTTATTGATGAGCCAAAGTGAGATGATGCTACAATCATTCATCTTCTTCTGCTTAATCCTTTTCGGGTCACGGGGGGGCTGGAGCCTATCCCAGCATCTTTGGGCGAGAGGCAGGGTACACCCTGGACAGATTGCCAGTCCATCGCAGGGCCAACACAGAGAGACAGACAACCATTCACTCTCACAGTCATACCTAAGGACAATGCTACAATCGTATTACAAAATACAAAAATCTATTGCAATAAAGAATTATAAAACAACAAACAGGAGGGAAGACATCATTATGGCAAGACAGACTGGATCACACAGGTTTAAACGGCACTTTATTCATCATGAGAAAAAGCGAAAGTGACAAATGTAGAGAATGTGGAGTAAAAGAAAATGTCAAGCACATCTTATTTCACGGTCACAAGTATGGAAATGAAAGAGAGAGAATGAAAAATGAAGTTCAAGAGGCCGGTAGGGAATGGGATTTAACCGGGATTCTGGGAACAGATGGAGATGGAAAGGCACTAAGAATCACGAGAAGGACTCTTTTCTCTTTTTTAAATAACACAGGATTAAGTCATAGAATTTAGGGGTCGGGCTCAAATGACATAATGCTACACACTCTTGTACAGTAGGTGGTGGTATGCACCTTTCAGTTGCTTGCTATCTGCCAGTAACAGAGAGAAGAAGAAGAAGAAGAAGAAGAGATGAGCATAGAGTGATGATATAGAGTGAAGTACGTGGCGGTAATGCACCTGTAAGCTGGTTGCCAACCACCAATCAAATCTAAAAGAAGAACAAGAAGAAGGAGAAGAGGAAGAAGAAGTTGTGTAGGCAGAACCTAATTTTAGAAATACACTCCTTAATTTACAACCTCTACAGTAAAGGTCAGTCAATAAACTTTCTTTGGGTTCCAGCCCACGTTGGAATAGAGGGTAATGAGGATGTGGGTTTATTAGCAAAACAATCATTAAAACTTGAAGCAAAAAATCTGGAAATCTCACTCAGTAAGGCAGAAGGCAAATCAATAATTAACTAGAAAAGCACTCATAGAGCGCATACCTCTGCCAAGGCTTCTTCCATTTCTCATGGATCACCTACAAAATGTAATGGGTTTGTGTGTAGGCCTATAGCCACTTGTGGTGAAAATTGCATCAAAGTCTGTCCATCAGCTTTGGAGTATTGTTGCTAACGCACTGTGAGACGATAAGAGCCTTGGTTGAGGTATGCATTCTCAGATCATCACCAAAATATAATGGGTTCCTCTCTAGCCCAAGAACCACCTCTGGTGAAAATGTCATCCAAATCCATCCAGCAGTTTTTGTGTAATTTTGCTGCACAAATACAAACAAAGCCCCTGGTGGAGGTATGCACTCTCAGATCATCACCAAAATCTAATCATTTGTTCCCCGTGCCATTACACACCTTTCCTGAAAATTTCATCAAAATCCTTTCATAAGTTTTTGAGTTATGTTGGTAACAGACAAACAGACAGACAGACAGACCCCGGTAAAAACATTACCTCCTTGGCGGACGTAAAAAATTATATAGTGGAAAAGTGGCAAGAATATTGGGACTCAGTAGATACAGGAAGACATCTTCTTCTTTTAGATTTGATTGGCAGTTGGCAACCAGCTTACAGGTGCATTACATCTTTATGGCATTCAAAAGCAGGTAAACTCTGGAATGGGAGTTGGCAGAAACAGGAAAGAAGAGATACTCATCACCCAATTAAGAATAGGACACACTACTTTAAACCAGATGCTACATAGAATAGGTAAACACCCAACTAGCAGCTGTGCACACTGTGGTTCTCTGGAAACAGTTCAGCACGTTTTGTTGGAATGTCAGGGATACCAGGAACAAAAGAAACATCAGATTGCAGTAATGGAAAGGGCTAATTTAAGTTTTGTTTTGGAAAACATGTTCGGAACTACAGTCAAAGAAATATATGTAGGTCTATTTAGATATTTAAGTGCAACTGGATTAATTAAAAGAATTTAGTTTTTTTTTTCCCTGCCATTCTCTTGTCCACACTCCAACCTGGTGAGTGGCAGTAATGCACCTGTAAGCTGATTGCCAACCGCCAATCAAATCTAAAAGAAGAAGAAGAAGAAATGATTTTTGTTCTTCTTGGTGGACGAGGAAGTCTATGTTTACCATAGGGCTTGCAGAGGAAATGGTACTACAGGCACCCATGTAAGATGCTTTTTAGTGGAGTAGGTATCTCTCTCTCTCTCTCTCTCTCTCTCTCTCTCTCTCTCTCTCTCTCTCTCTCTCTCTCTCCCCCCCCCCACAGTTTTCCACACCCAAGGCGCAATGAATCTAAGCAGATGGAGGTGTGTTGTGCTGCAGTGGCTGCACAACAGCTGATTTACCCTTCCAGTGGTCCACAACACTGTGCTGGGTTGACACTCAGTCCAGATGTTGAAGCCACTTGACCGTGCTCTTGCCTGACAAACAAATGAATTTCACTCCATTGCGGAAATGGTCATTTTGCTACTATTTGACCAGTAGTTCATGTATGATTTGTGGATAACTGAACAAACACAGCAGAGGGCACAGCACATCACACATATCAGTCTTTAGTCTGGTGCCATACAGTGAGTATAGCTTCTATGCAGTGCTATGAGGAGATACTCTATGTTGTCTTGGTTGTAGAAAGGTTACATACAAGCAGGGAAACTTTCTCACTTGTTCCCTTTTCTCCAGTAAATGACAAAACAGTATCTGGCAGTTGCAGTAGGACTGGAAGCAAAGGGCTAGAAGCAACCAAAAGCTAGACTAACACTCAGAAATTACTTGCTTCCGACAATATTTAAATGTTTCATTTAGAGTTTTATGTGAATCAGCAATATATTTTATAAATCATTAGTTGTCCACTTTCTGCATACACGTGACTTTTTACATCAAGTTCTACAGTATGCCTAATTTTTGAAGAAAATTATTAAAAATGTGAAAATACTCCCTAATATTTGAGTGAAAAAAATCTTGGACCTACTGCTAAATGTAATGGGTTTCTTAGTGGAAAAATCTCCACCCTTTCACCAAATTTTATTGAAGTTGACTCAGTACTTTTTGTGTAATCCTGCATCAAAGTCAGTTTGGAGCTTCCCCAACAAGGGCTTTGAAAGCACTAAAACCAAAGGGACACAATATTTGCTGGTGTGAGCGTCTGAGCTGCCCACCTCGATCTATCACAGGGGCAGCCTATGGCTCCCCGGAGGCCCGGTGCACTCTGCAGCCCCACCACCACCTTTCCCACCCACGCCTCCAAATCCCCACCTCCCCCCGCCTCCATCACCAGCCCGCCATGAGTGACAGGCATCTTGTTCCGCTTGACTGGAACCCCTATTTCCTAACCCTCAAGGACAACTAAGAGGACATATTGTCATAAGCTCATCTCTCTCATTCCCACGACTGCCTCCTCCATACGTGCACATATGCTTATGTTCTCCCTTGTGCGCGCACGCACGCACACACGCAAACAACTGCAGCCCACTCACCTGTAACAGCATCTACGTGACCTTTGCTTAATGTCCCCGGGTGACACGCAACAACCCATTCGCATAAACAACCTGCAGGTCAGCCTGTGCCTGCCGCTTCTCATTCACTGCTTTCACTGTGATTTTGTGTTTGAAACCATCTTGGTGGAGGCTGTTAAGAACCACTTCAGACAAAAACCTTGAACAAAGGAAATAAACAAGGTATTGTCTGTGAAGGCTTTTTTTTTTTTTTCCACAGATCGACTCACGCTCCTGAGCTTGAATGCTTCTCTTGCTGTTGAGATCTGAATTCTTTATCTCATACTGTACAATAGTCACCTTCTGATGTGAGAGAGGACCAGCTGGTTAGCAGGGGTATCATACACATTTGAAGGCAGGTTTTCACATAAATAATAACTATGCTGTAGTTCGCAGCAATGTTCCTTTATAATCAGTGCACATCTCTCTACAGTGCTATGGGTTGTTTGCTGTAACCTTTAAGTGTTCTAATATACTCCTCCTCATTTTTGAAAAATAACATCTGAAGGGATCATCATGAGGCTCTCTGGTTTGCTCTGCTATTAACTAATTCTGTCAGCTTTTTTCGCACTTTGCATGCTCTTAGAAGTTAAAATGCTGGTGAGACAACGGGGAGCCGATGCTCAACTTCAAGGCTGTTGCTTATAGCCACGGTAGGAAACCTCCAGATGACAGGAAACTGTTTGAAATTTGAAAATACTGATTCTCAGAAATAATGAAAAGAGATTTCAGAGAGCTGTGCATACTTTAGAGAATGGCAAGCCTGAGTAACAGAGACAGTTTCCTCTATCGATGTGTGTGTGGGTGCGTGTAGAGAAAAGTGACTGCGTTTGGATAAGTGTAATTTATCAGCACTAGCTTGGTTGGCATAGTGAGCCAATTGATTGTATAGGTCCAGTGTGTGGTCATTAAGACAGTATCTTCTCATTAGATGTGTACAGACTAAAATTAAAAATTGAGATACAATTAGCCAGACAGCGTACCGTATTATCTGTCAGAAAATTGCTTTGAGTATCTATGATAACAGCACAGCACCGCTCAATGAATAAGATGTGGCAAGTCCCCCCCCACCCCCACCAGAATCAAGGTGGAAGAGCTAATGAATGTTTGTGTATTTTGTTTCAGCCTTTTCACACACACACACACACACACACACAAGTGTAAAGGGGTGACTCATTACTTCCCAGCTCCTGTTGTCTATGGCTAAATCACTCCAACAACCATTCCATCACCTCCTGCTTATTTTGTAACACTTCCTGTTACTTTCATCTCCCTTTGGTCTTTGTTTCACCTGTGCTGAATACACCACACCTTTGTTTAAACAAAACTTTCCATTTATGTACTTATTTTTTTAGTTTCTAGTTTCTTTGCTTATTTATATCCGCTTGTGTCAATCCAGTTTCCCCTGCAATTAATTTATATAGCATGTTTTATGACACCATGTAATGTATATGCAAAAAAACATTAGTGCATGCAATGGCCACTGCTAAATTAACATGTTTTGCTAAAAAGTGACCACTTGTGATCATGAAAATGGCAACATGAAGTGACATAGGTGAGAGTTGTGCTCTTAATTAATGCTCACCCAACTCTGACCTTAACCATTACTGTAACCTTAAAGAAGTAGTTTTATCACCTAACCCCATCCACTACCCTAAGCTTTACCACCTAGGAAATATTAGGGGTAGGAAAAAAATGATACAGCGTAATACTGCCATACTTTGTGGCGGTGATGCTGTATTGATTCAGAGACACCAATACTGTGATACTTTTTTTTAAATTACAAATAAATGTTGTACTGTAAATACAACCTTATCTATTTACAATGGTGTGAAAGTGTTTGCCCCCTTCCTGATTTCTCATTTTTGTATGCTTGTCACACAAATGTTTCAGATCATCAGACAAATTTAAATATCAGACAAAGATAACACAAGTAAAAACAAAATGCAGCTTTTAAATGAAGGTGGTTATTATTAAGGGGGTAAAAATCCAAACCTACATGGCCCTGTGTGAAAAAGTGATTGACCCCTAAACCTAATAACTGGTTGGGCCACCCTTACCAGCAACAACTGCAATCAAGCATTTGCGATAACTGGCAATGAGTCTTTTACAGCGCTGTGGAGGATTTTTGGCCCACTCATCTTTGCAGAATTGTTGTAATTCAGCCACATTGGAGGGTTTTCGAGCATGAACCGCCTTTTCAAGGTCATGCCACAGCATCTCAATCGGACTCAGGTCAGGACTTTGATTAGGCCACTCCAAAGTCTTCATTTTGTTTTTCTTAAGCCATTCAGAGGTGGACTTGCTGGTGTGATTTGGATCATTGTCCTGCTGCAGAACCCAAGTGCGCTTCAGCGTGAGATCACCAACAGATGGCCGGACAATCTCCTTCAGGATTTTTTGGTAGACAGCAGAATTCATGGTTCCATTTACCACAGCAAGTCTTCCAGGTCCCAAGCACCAAAACAGCCCCAGACCATCACACTACCACCACCATATTTTACTGTTTGTATGATGTTCCTTTTCTGAAATGCTGTGTTACTTCTACAGCGGATGTAATGGGACACATACCTTCCAAAAAGTTCAACTTTTGTCTCGTCAGTCCACAGAATATTTTCCCAAAAAATCTTGGTTATCATCAAGATGTTTTCTAGCAAAACTGAGACGAGCCTTTATGTTGTTTTTACTCAGTGGTTTTCGTTCCGAAGCTCTGCCGTGCAGGCCAGTTTCTTTCTTATGGTGGAGTCATGAACACTGACCTTAACTGAGGCAAATGAGGCCTGCAGTTCTTTGGATGTTGTTGTGGGGTTTGTTGTGACCTCTTGGATGAGTCGTCGCTGCACTCTTGGGGTAATTTTGGTCAGTCAGCCTCTCCTGGGAAGGTTCTCCACTGTTCCATGTTTTTGCCATTTGTGGATAATGGCTCTCAGTGTGGTTTGTTGGAGACCCAAAGCTTCAGAAATGGCTTTGGTGTGGGGAGCAAGGTGTTAGACTTCTCCACCCAGAGAGTAATGGATCATGAGAGGAGAGGTCGCCGGGGGGTCCAGACGGAACAGCAAAGGTTGGGCACCCCCCGGGGAGAAGAGGAGATGCTGGGCCACCGGGAGAGGAGTGAAATGCAGCACCAGCGCAATGTTATGTTAATGCGCCGCACAGGCTTTGTTATGTAATGGACATGAAGTCAGGGCCCCGGGCCACTATGCAAATAATTAAAGGTATATAAGTGAGATGCACAGTGGCCTGGGAGCTCTTTAGTGATCCTGATCTGTTAGCGAGAAATAAAGTCTGTGTTGATCCAGCTCGTTGCCTCGCCTGATCATTCTCTCTACATTATAACCTTTTCCAGACTGATAGATCTCAATTACTTTGTTTCTCATTTGTTCCTGAATTTCTTTGGATTGTAGAATGATGTCAAGCTTTTGAGGATCTTTTGGTCTACTTCACTTTGTCATGCAGGTCCTATTTAAGTGACTTCTTGATTGAGAACAGGTGTGGCAGTAATCAAGCCTGGGTGTGGCAAGAGAAACAACTCAGCTTTCCAATGATGTGATAAACCACAGTTAATTTAAGTTTTAATGTGGGGCAATCACTTTTTCACACAGGACCATGTAGGTTTGGATTTTTTTTACCCTTTAAAATAAACACCTTCATTTAAAAACTGCATTTTGTCTTTACTTGTGTTATCTTTATCTAATATATAAATTTGTTTGATGATCTGAAACATTTAAGTGTGACATACAAAAAAATGAGAAATCAGGAAGAAGGCAAACACTTTTTCACACCACTGTATGTCTCAGAATAATAAAAACCGATTGAGTTTTTAGTCCATTAGTTGGTGCTACATACTGTAGTTAGGTCAACACAGCAAAGGAGTGACTCAGATGAGTTGAAGACAAAGATCAGGATGGGAAAATACAATATATGATATTACAATACTCAGCGTATTGCATAATCATGATAATATCACATCACAGCTCAAGTATCAGGATAACATCACATTATGCAGCCTCTAGTGATTCCCACTCTTAAGAAATATGTATGTAATGCTAACACAACTTAAGTATGAATGCAAATGTGAACATTAACACAGATGGATGAACTCAGATTTGTTGACGTAAAGCATATTTGGTAGTTCCTCTCAGCTACATAAAGGGATTTTTTTTTTTTTTAGGGTAAACTGCTACATCACCATAGTCGAAACAGTTAATGGGAGTGGAGTGTGTATTCCTTGCATGCAAGAAATGGTTATTGCGTATATATTACACAGTGTAAAAAGCAAAGGTATCTGTATGAGCTTCTGAGAGATTGAGTTTATATAAACCCAGTTTGCCTGCCTGGCCTGTGATCCCAGTTTTAAAAATGTTTTCTCTTTAGTGTGTTCCGTGTTCTTTTCTCTCTGAGAAATTGTTGCACCATTTACATACAGTACTTACTATGCCTATGCCCAGTTGCTACAGAATCTTTTGTACCACTTTTAACTATATATATCTATTTAATATGATGATCTGTTTGACGAGTGTTTGATGGAAAAGGAAGAATTTTACTCTGAAGAGCTCTCTTAAACTAAATTCTTACTTAAAAAAAAAAAATCTTCGTGCAGCACTTTTAATGTCACAGTGGTATAGCTGTTGAAGTGTTTCAGATGTATTAAATGTCTCTGTGACCAAAGTGGTCACACGGTAGCCTTTTCAAAGTTCTTGCACAAAGAGTTCAACATAAATTGGATCTGCTTCTATGTGTTGGCATTTCATCTGCTTGTTCAGTGTCATACAAGAAGCTAATTAACTTTTACAGCCTCTTTTTGTTGAGATTCCCCAAGTGATAGTTTCTATGAATTTTTATTTAGAAATGAAACAAATAAATATAGGAGCAAGTTCTCATTAAATCTGTTTTAAACAAAATTGAGAATCACCTCAAACTCTGTTCATAATGATCACAGTTTTAATGCTGAAGCCCAGTATTGTGTTGTACACTAAAGTCTGCAGCACTTGATGCACAGTGAGTTCCTCAATATACTGGAGCATCTAAGTATCAAAAGGGGGCATACGGGGGCTCTTCATTTCTATTTTTAGAACGCCAATTATTGTGCACAGCAACAGCTTTGGCTATTGAACCAGCTGAAGTCAAACTGTTGTAATACATTATTATCTATTTCAATCTGGTGCGGTGGGGAGATTCTCACTGCCGGATTTCCATCAAAAGAGATAGCCTGCTGAAAATGTAATTCACTATTTTAGTATAAATCAATAAGCCTTGAGAATCTATTTCCCCCATACTACCTTTATGTTAACATAAAAGAAATGCTCAAATAGAACTTTAATTCACCACATGGACTTTCAGCCTGTTTAATAGCCTCCATTTTGCTCATAACTGCTCAGTTGACACTTAGAACTCAAGCCCATCTTAATTTGGCTTCTCCTGACAATTATAAGTTCTACTTCTCTTTGGAGCCAAGGCTACTGTGACCCATGGTAATGGAGATTTATAGGCTACTGCCATTCTAACAGTGGTTTTCTATTAAGAATTATATCCCATTTGATCATTATCACTCTTTTCTACCTCCCAAAGGGAAGAAAAAAAGAACTAATGTAACATATGTAAATGCCCTGGAAGCTGCATATAGGCAAGCAAATGCAAAACATGTTAAATACCGAACATGTGAAAGTGCTTAAAATGAAAGCTAATTTGGTGCTGGAGCATTAGAGGACATTCAGATGTTTCTGATGGGGGATATAAATCCTGATGGACTCCAATCTGAGTGTATTCATTAATCATGCGTCTCATTGGCGAGGCTCTGATTTGCCACTGAGACAGATGAAGATGAACTCAGCAATATATTTCTCATCATAACACAACCCTCACATAAATATTAATAGCATATTTTCAGCTGGTGGGCATGAATCATTTTTCAGACAGGGAATTTTAAAAGCTACCCATGCATGTCCAAGAACAGTACATAAGCAAGCAGTTGTGATAAACAACACCGCTTTAAAGCAACACTGAAGAGAAAGCTTTTAGCAGTATAGGAGATTTGAAATCTCTTATTATGCTTACTTCAGCTACACCTTTATCTCAACAATCTTTTTGTAAATAAAAATAATTCAGTTTATTTGTTATTGTTTTCTTTTTCATTTTTCTCTGGACAAAGTTTAAAGATTCCGTTGAATGTGTATTTTACATATTTTTAAGGTATCTTGAAAGTGCTGTGGCTACTGTTATGAGAATGATAACAGATATACTGTAGCTGTAGCTGATATTAGTGGTAGCTACTACACTAAATATTTTCTATATTAACAGATTAACAATGTGAACTGACACTTTTAGGGAATCTTACTGAGAATTTCCAACTAATTTTATTATTATTATTATCCCGCACTGGTGGCAGACCAATGGGGGATTATGTTATAGCAATGCCCGTCTGTCCATCTGCCTGTCTGTCCAATTTGTTTTGTTCCAAATGTTTTGAAATTTGGTGCAAGGGTTTGATATACATCTGACGATGCACATATTGCAGGTGGGTCTGCACCCAGGTGTGCTCAAGGTCAAGGTCAAAGGTCAAGAGATCTGAGCACTTATGTGATTTTAGAAAAATCACTTCTCCTACAAAGAAATTACCTCAGTTCTCACCAAACTCACTCACAGTGATCCTCAGGTACGTCTGCATCCAGGCTGAGGTCAAGGTCATGGTCAAAGGTCAGGAGATCTGGGCATAATTTCATCAACCCGGAATGAGTTACTCCGTCATTGATGGTCTGGTTCCAAATGTTGTGAAACTTAGTACCAGGGTTTGATATATCAAAAATGAATGAAAAGAATCAAAATCATTCAACCCCCACTACAAATTAGACTTACTGGCAAAATGTACAACCTAGCAGCTGTTTGCAATGAGCAAATCAAACAAGAACAATTTAAATAGCTCAATACAATTAATATTGCAAGTGGTTTATCCAAATTCAACACAAAATGCTACTTTTAATGACTGCTGCAGTTTCAAAATTATTCAACCCCTTCATGACAAGCATCTTTAGTACTTAGTAGAGCATTCTTCTGCTGTTATGACCTGCTGCAAACATAATGCATAGTCAGATACCAGCTTCTGGCAGTGTTCATGAGGAATCTTAGCCCATTCCTCATGAGCAAAGGCCTCCAGTTCACTAATATTCTTGGGTTTAAGTGCTGCAACCGCCATTTTCAAATTCCACCAGAGATTTTCAGTGGGGTTCAAGTTAGGCGACTGTGATGCCCACTCTAGCATCAAACAGGACTTCTTCTGAACCCAAGACTTTGTAGACTTTGAGGTATGCTTGGGATCATTGTCCTATTGGAAGGTGTAATATGTATATTTTTCTGTGGGTTTTTTTTGTTTGTTTGTTTGTTTGGTTTTTTGTGGATGTATAAAGTTATCTCCTGCAGCCCACAAGAGGTATATTTTTTTTCTTCTTTTTTAAACAAATATACTCAGTAGAAGGAGTTTATTTAATCTGCTTTATGTATACCTAAATTGATCCTTCAAATGTAGAATCAACTCAAAGTTCTTTTATCACACAATAAATCAATATAAACTACACTACCGTTCAAAAGTTTGGGGTCACCCAGACAATTATTTTGTGTTTTCCATGAAAAGTCACACTTATTTACCACCATGAGTTGTAAAATGAATAGAAAATATAGTCAAGACATTGACAAGGTTAGAAATAATGATTTGTATTTGAAATAATATTTTTTTCCAGATACTCAACCTGCTCAAAGGAAGGTCAGTTTTATAGCTTCTCTAACCAGCTAAACTGTTTTCAGCTGTGCTAACATGATTGCACAAGGGTTTTCTAATCATCCATTAGCCTTCTGACGCAATGAGCAAACACATTGTACCATTAGAACACTGGAGTGATAGTTGCTGGAAATGGGCCTCTATACACCTATGTAGATATTGCACCAAAAACCAGACATTTGCAGCTAGAATAGTCATTTACCACATTAGCAATGTCCATCCATCCATCCATCTTCTACCGCTTTTCCGGAGGTCCGGGTCCTCCTTCCAACCACCCTGTGAGGGTTGTTTTGATGTTTTTTTTCTCTGTTGATGTTACTCTTGGGGTCGTGTGGAAGCCACACCTTGAGAGGGGGATACTGTCAGGACGCGGGCTGGGTCCCATGCCATCCATCCATCCATCCATCTTCTACCGCTTTTCCGGAGGTCTGGGTCATGGAGGCAGCAGTTCAAGCAGAGAAGCCCAGACTTCCCTCTCCCCAGCCACCTGCTCCAGCTCTTCAGAGAGGATACCAAGGCATTCCCAGACCAGCTGGGAGACATAGTCTCTCCACCGAGTCCTGGGTCTGCCCCGGGGTCTCCTCCCAGTGGGACATACCTGAAACACCTCAAGTGGGAGGCGTCCAGGAGGCATCCTAATCAGATGCCCATACCACCTCAACTGACTCCTTTCAATGTGGAGGAGCAGCGGTTCTACTCTGAGCCTCTCCCGGATGACTGAGCTCCTCACCCTATCTCTGAGGGTGAGTCCAGCAATCCTACGGAGAAAGCTCATTTCAGCCGCTTGTATCCGCGATCTCGTTCTTTTGGTCATTACCCAAAGCTCGTGACCATAGGTGAGAGTAGGAACGTAGATTGACTGGTAAATCGACAGCTTTGCCTTAGAACTAAGCTCCCTCTTCACCACAACAGACCGGTACAACATCCGCATCACTGCAGATGCTGCTCCAATCCGTCTGTCGATCTCTCGCTCCATTTTCCCCTCACTCGTGAACAAGACCCCAAGATACTTAAACTCCTCCACTTGGGGCAGGAGCCTGTCCCCAACCCGGAGAGGACAATCCACCTTTTTCCAGCTGAGGACCATGGACTCGGACTTGGAGGTGCTGATTCTCATCCCAGCCGCTTCACACTCAGCGGCAAACTGTCCCAGCAAGAGCTGTAGGTCATTGCTGGATGAAGCCAACAGGACAACATCATCTGCAAACAACAGAGATGAGATCCTGTGGTCACCAAGCATGACACCCTCCATTCCCTGGCTGCGCCTAGAAATCCTGTCCATAAAAATTATGAACAGGATCGGTGACAAAGGGCAGCCCTGGCGGAGTCCAACTCTCACTGGGAATGACTCCGACCGAGTGTTGGCAATACGAACCAAACTCTCACAACGGTCGTACAGAGACCGAATAGCTCGTAACAACAAGCCCGATACCCCATACTCCCGAAGCATCCCCCACAAAAATCCACGAGGGACGCGGTCAAATGCCTTCTCCAAGTCCACAAAACACATGTAAACTGGTTGGGCAAACTCCCACGAACCCTCAAGAATTCTCGAGAGGGTCAAGAGCTGGTCCGATGTGCCACGGCCAGGACGAAAACCACATTGCTCCTCCTGAATCCGAGGTTCGACCAACGGCCAGACTCTCCTCTCCAGTACCTTGGCATAGACCTTCCCAGGGAGGCTGAGGAGTATGATCCCTCTAAAGTTGGAGCACACCCTCCGGTCCCCTTTTTTGAAGAGAGGAACCACCACCCCTGTTTGCCATGCCAAAGGCACTGCCCCCGACCTCCACGCAATGTTGCAGAGGCGTGTCAACCATGACAACCCAACAACATCCAGGGCCTTGAGGTACTCAGGGCGAATCTCGTCCACCCCCGGGGCCCGGCCACCAAGCAGATTTTTAACCACCTTGGCGACCTCAGCACCTGTGATAGGCAAGTCATCCCCCTCGTCCCCAAACCCTGCTTCCTCTGTTGAAGGCGTATCAGTGGGATTGAGGAGATCCTCGAAGTATTCCTTCCACCGGCCGACGATATCCCCAGTTGAAGTCAACAGTGTCCCATCCGCACCATACACAGTGTGGACGAGGAGCTGCTTTCCCCTCCTGAGCCGCCGAACAGTTTGCCAGAATCTCTTTGAAGCCGACCGAAAGTCTTGTTCCATGGCCTCACCGAACTCCTCCCATACCCGCATTTTTGCTTCAGCAACCACCCGAGCTGCACTCCGCTTGGCCTGCCGGTACACCTCAGCTGCTTCGGGAGTCCCACAAGCCAACCAAGCTTGATAGGACTCCTTCTTCAGCTTAATGGCCCCCCTCACCACTGGTGTCCACCACTTGGTTCGGGGGTTGCCACCACGAGATGCACCGACCACCTTGCGGCCGCAGCTCTGGGCCGCCGCTTCAACAACAGAGGTGGAGAACATGGCCCATTCAGACTCCATGTCTCCAGACTCCCTCAGAATGTGGTTGAAGTTCTTCCGGAGGTGGGAGTTGAAGACCTCCCGGACAGGGGCCTCAGCCAGACACTCCCAGCACACCCTCACTATACGTTTGGGTCTACCAGGTCTGAATGGCTTCCTCCCCTGCCATCGGATCCAACTCACCACCAGGTGGTGATCAGTTGACAGCTCTGCACCTCTCTTTACTCGGGTGTCCAAGACATACGGTCGCAGGTCTGATGATACGATAACAAAATCGATCATCGACCTGCGACCTAGAGTGTCCTGGTGCCAGGTGCACATATGGACACCCTTATGCTTGAACATGGTGTTCGTTATGGACAGACTGTGGTTAGCACAGAAGTCCAATAACTGAACACCACTCAGGTTCAGATCGGGCAGGCCGTTCCTCCCAATCACCCCCCTCCAGGTTTCACTGTCGTTGCCCACGTGCGCATTGAAGTCCCCCAGTAGGACAATGGAGTCTCCAGGAGGAGTACCCTCCAGCACCCCAGTCACAGACTCCAAAAAGGGTGGGTACTCTGAAACACCATTTGGTGCATAGGCATTATTATACATTATACATTATACATTAGCAATGTATATTAGATAAGAGTGTATTTCTGATTAGTTTAAAGTTATCTTCATTGAAAAAAACAGTGCTTTTCTTTCAAAAATAAGGAAATTTCTAAGTGACCCCAAACTTTTGAACGGTAGTGTATATGTGGGAAAAGTTTTCATTAGTGGATGAAATACTTAAAAACACAGAATACCTAAGGAATATACATTTATTGTATTAATGGATATAAATCTGGAATTTTCTGAAGAAACACTCACTAAATGAGCATGAAAATATAAATAGATCAGAAAAAAGCTCTGTGATCACTGATGACAGTGAGAGATGGGTGAGAATTTTCAGATTAAAAAGTGTTAAAGCACCTTATGATTGAAAATGACACCCCCGCATAAAAAAATATGGAAAAGTGTAGCTATATTCCTACACACTGCAGAAATAAATAAAATATTCAGATACAACTTTTGTTCAAGCTGAACCATGAAAACTTTACGTCTTAACACACTTCAAAAACTCTATTACTCTATCTTTGCTCAGTTTATGACAAAAACTATGCCAGAGGCAAACAGTATGAAGCGATGAAAGTCAAAGGTCGTGGTATAGCTAGTACCTGCAAGAATTTAAAACTCTCACCCTCGCTACACAGTCAGTTGTTATTTGGATGATGACAGTGTGAAAATGGGCAAGATGCTGCTAGAAACTACCAAAACCCCTGGCAGAAGGCACAAAGTTTAATTTTTCATGATATGGCTCATACAGTTTAAAAATCAAAGCTCTAAATCCACTGTACTAAAACTATCTAGCTCCAGATATGTACCTGAGACCATAAACTGTTCATGAATAGTGGGCATACCCGATACCACATATTGCTGCTTCTTTTAAAGCCTGCACTTGTAGTGTTATAACAGTCTTGATTTTTCAGACGCTATATTTAGATGACAGGGTGGAGTGGCAAGTGAATTTATTGTTTATTTTGATCTACTTTTCCTGGATGTAAAGCAGAGACCAGTCAGTACACCTTGTTGTGAAGTCCCATCTTAGCAACAGATTGCGCGGACGTGATGACGGACGCACGGGTGACATCATCACATCCTGCCTTATTTAAGAGACTGATGGCAACAGTCTGCGCTCTTTGGGCACTCCGCCTCTAAGGAGACACCAGCCTATGCTCCCTGTACATTAGCAAGGCAACAGTTCTGTTTGTTCCGCATGCTGTTAGCAGTGTGTTCAATAAAGTCATCGTTCAGTACAGCTACCGCCTCCGCTGTCCTAATTCCCAGACATAACACACCTGTCACTCAAAAAGGACTTGAAGGTCTCACAGAAATTTAATTCCCACTGTATATTAACAAATTGGTTAACAAATTACCTATATAGACCAAAAGTGTTTACTGCTATGAATATGGATATGATGATTTCAGGTGAATGCTTAATTTTCTTGGCACTTTATTCTTTTTGTGTGATTATGCAACCTTCTCATCAGGAGCTGGAGGAGTTAATTGGCAACACCTGTGGAGTCTCCCATGCTCATCCAACGTGGGGCAAGCCAGCTTTGCATGACTCTCAAGATCAGAAAGCTCTGCAGTCTCTCTGCTCTACCCCCTCTCTTTGCCAACTTCTCCGTGCTCCCCAGGTTCAAGCCTTGACTGCTGACTTGCCTTCTTGCTTGCTCTTTGGTTTGGCACACTCACCCAGCTTCAGCTATCACTTTTACCTCTTCAGCCTCCTGGGCTCCAAAGTAGGAACTCACAACAATATCATCATTATCTAACTGATATGCTCCAGGATTCTTCCCTCCTCATGCTCTATGGCTTACCCACTGATCGCTGGATCCTCAGTCTCTGGATGGATCTCTCCATGTTCTCCAAAGTAAGCCCAGCAACTCACTAACCCTTGTGCTGCAGGCTTCTCTGGCTCCTTGTGCTCTCTCCCTCCTTGTGAATCTGAACCCCTGAGTTCCCCTCTCTGGTGGACCCCCCTGTAATCTGGACTCTGCCTTATGTCCAAACCTTGGTTTTCCATTACAATGGACAGTTTAACATGCACATCTCTGAGTAATTAAGGAACTGCCGTTTTTGTAACTGCCTAACCCAACCACAGGGGGTGCAACCCAGCTACAGGGGGTACACAACCCAATGTACTCCTAGCGCCGGTCCCAAGCCTGGGTAAATGGGGAGGGTTGTGTCAGGAAAGGCATCTGACGTAAAACCTTTGCCAAATCAAACATGCGATTCATGACGAATGAGACTTTCAAACCAGATCAGTCAAGGCCCGGGTGAACAAAGACCACCACTGGTGCTGTTAACTGACAGGGTGTCAGTGGAAATTAGGCTACTGTTGGTCAAAGATTGAGGAGGAGGAGAGGGGGAATGCATGTTAGGAGGGAGTGAGAGAAAAGGAAAGGTAGAAGTGTGGAGGTGAGAGTAGGGACATTAAATGTAGGGACTATGACTGGTAAAGACAGAGAGTTGGCTGATATGATGAAGAAAAGAACGGTAGATATACTGTGTGTTCAAGAAACCAGATGGAAGGGAAGCAAGGCTAGGAGCATTGGAGGGGGATTTAAACTGTTCTACCATTGTGTAGATAGGAAGAGAAATGTAGTAGGAGTAATCTTGAAGGAAGAGTACATGAAGAGTGTTCAGGAGGTAAAGAGGGAGTCAGAATCATGAGTTTGAAGCTAGAAGTCAAAGGTGTGATGTTGAATTTTGTCAGTGCGTATGCCCCACAAGTTGGATGTCAGGTAGAAGAGAAAGCAGAGTTCTGGAGTAAGTTGGATGAAGTGGTAGAGTGTGTTTCCAGGGGGGAGAGAGTGACGATTGGAGCTGATTTTAATTGGCATGTAGGTGAAGGGAACAGAGGTGATGCAGAGGTTCTGGGTAGGTAAAGAGAGAAATGTGGAAGGACACATGGTTGTTTGTTCCTTGTTGCCATGATTATCCCCCCTGTCTATATATGTGCATTTCAGTCTGTGTACTGTGCGGTTCTGGGTAGGTATGGTCTTAAGGAGAGAAATGTGGAAGGACAGATGGTTGTGGATTTTGCTCAAAGGATGGAAATGGCTGTGGTGAATATATACTTCAAGAAGACAGAGGAACATTGGGTGACTTACAAGCGTGGAGGAAGGTGCACACAAGTGGACTACATCTTATGCAGAAGGAGAAAGCTGAAAGACATAGGAGACTGCAAGGTCGTGGCAGGGGAGAATGTAGCTACACAGCATTGGATGGTAGTCAGTAGGATAACTTTGCAAAGTAAGAAGAGGAAAACAGTGAAGCCGGAGCCAAAGATTAAGTGGGGGAAGTTACAGATGGAAGAAGGTCACACAGAGTTCAGGAAGGAGTTGATACAGACTCTGGGTGGTAGGGAAGAATTACCAGATTACTGGGAAAGTACAGCAAACGTATTGAGGGAAATGGGTAGAAAGGTATGTGGTGTCTCCAGTGGACAGAGGAAGGAAGACAAGGAGACTTGGGGTGAAATGAGGAGGTACAGGAAAGTACTCAAAGAAAGAGGTTAGCAAAGAAAAAATGGGATAGTCATGGAGATGAAGAAAGTAGACAGGAGTATTTGGAATCTCGGCGCATGGCAAAGAGAGAGGTGGCAAAGGCAAAGGAAAAGGCATATAGAGAGTTGTATGAGAGGCTGGACACTAAGGAAGGAGAAAAGGAGTTGTATCGACTGGCTAGACAGAGAGATCGAGCTGGAAAGGATGTTCAGCAGGTAAGGTTGATTAAGGACAGAAATAGTAATGTACTAACAAATGAGTGTGTTGAGAAGGTAGAAGGAGTACTTTGAAGAGCTGATGAATAAAGAAAATGAGAGCGAAAGAAGAGGATAGATGAAGGAAAATAGTGAACAAAGAAGTCCCGAGGATTAGCAAGGCGGAAGTGAGGGCAGCTTTGAAGAGGATGAAGAATTGAAAGGTGGTCGGTCCAGATGACATACCTGTGGAGGTATGGAGATGTTTAGGAGAGATGGCAGTGGACTTTTTAACCACATTGTTTAACACAATCTTGGTGAGTGAGAGGATTCCTGAGGAGTGGACAAGTGTTTTGGTACCAGTTTTCAAGGATAAAGGTGATGTTCAGAGCTGTAGTAACTACGGAGGCATAAAGTTGATCAGCCACCCTATGAAGGTATGGGAAAGAGTTGTTAAAGCCAGGTTAAGAGAAGAGGTAACAATCAGTGAGCAGCAATATGGTTTCATGCCAAGAAAGAGTACTACAGATGCAGAGTTTGCTCTTAGAGTACTGATGGAGAAGTATAGAAAAGGTCAGAAGGAGTTGCACTGTGTCTTTGTGGATCTAGAGAAAGCAGATGATAAGGTGCCAAGAGAGGAAGTGTGGTACTGTATGAGAAAGTCAGGAGTGGCAGAGAAGTATGTGAGGGTGGTGCAGGACATGTATGAGGACAGCAAGATGATGGTGCGCTGTAGGAGTGACAGATGGATTCAAGATGGGGTTGGGATTACATCAGGAATCGGCTCTGAGCCCCTTCTTGTTTGCCATGGTGAAGGACAGGCTGACAGACAAGGTCAGGCAGGAGTCTCCATGGACCATGATGTTTGCAGACAACATTGTGATCTGTGGTGAGAGTAGGGAGCAGGTGGAAGAGAACCTGGAGAGGTGGTGGTATGCTCTGGAGAGAAGGAATGAAAGCCAATAGAAGCAAGACAGAATATATGAGTGTGAATGAGAGGGAGGCAGGTGTAACGGTGAAGATATAAGGAGTAGAGGTAGTGACGGTAGATGATTTTAAATACCTGGGGTCAACCATCCACAGCAATGGAAATCCACAAGAGAGATGAAGAAGAGAGTGCAGGCAGGGTGGAGTGGGTGGAGATGAGTGTCAGGGATGATTTGTGACAGAAAGGTAGCAGCAAGAATCAAAGGGAAGATTTACAAGATGGTAGTGAGACCTACTATGATGTATGGTTTGGAGATGGTGGCGCTAACAAAAAGACAGGAGGTGGAGCTGGAGGTGGTAGGGTTGAACATGTGAAGATTTTCATTGGGAGTGATGAGGAGGGACAAGATTAGAAATAAGTATATCAGAGGGACAGCTCATATTGGAGACAAAGTAAAAGAGACAAGGCTGAGATGGTTTGGACATGTGCAGAGGAGGGATAGTGGATATACTGGACAAAGGATGTTGAAGACGGAGATGCCAGGCAGGAGGAAAAGAAGACCACAGAGAAGATTCATGGATGTAGTGAAGGAGGACATGGAGAGGGTTGGTGTTACAAGGGAAGATGCAAGAGATGGGGTGAAATGGAGACAGATGCTCCACTGTGGCGACCCCTAAAGGGAGCAGCCGGAGGAAGAAGAAGAAGAAGAAGAAGAAGTTTTTGTAACTGCCTACATCCAAATCAGAAGCCATATTTAGGGGAAAAAAAATTACTCAAGGATATTTTTAGTTTTTAGCTTGGCATAATGCCACACACAATAATGGGACGGGGACTTTACTACAGTCAGCCACCAGAGGGCAGTGGAGATGTGTGGGCTTCATTTTTGGAAAGAGTTCACTCCATTTTTACTTAGTCTATGCATAGGACCCCTGATACATTTGGGCTGTAATAACTGCATGGAAGAAACAGTTTTGCAACCCATTGTTCCCTTCCTCATATTTGATATTCACTTTCTCTCTCCATTTAATTTAAGCATTAAATAAACATTTTTAGGATTAGACACTCCAATTACAGGGTTAAGATGATGAAAATGGTATGAGTTAAGCACAAAAACAATTTGGTCAAGGTTAAAGAAATTGTTAGGATTCGGAAGATATGAGGGTCTACTTTAAATAAGTTACTGTTGTAACCTTTCACTGTCGACAGCTTTGTCAGGTGACAACTCCCTTCTACATAAATAACACTGTAACCCAGGGCTTCACTTAATGAAGCCTGAGGGCTCCCTCTACATCTGCCCTGCGACAGAGAAGGTCTCTGACAGAACAACAGCATATTACATGCCTGGCTTGAGACCAGGCTGTTGCAGAAATATCACAGGGCCTACACAGAATGGCAAATGATCTTTTACACTGACATCCATATGTTATAATAACCAAAAACCTAAAACAGATATGTTAGGACTGTAGGAGAAAGCAAATGCATTTAGGCAAAACAAACATTTTAGACTGGGATGTGCAAAACCATCAGTACCACCCCGAATGAAGGTCGATAACCTATTAAAAGAGGAACCAGTCTTGTGTGTAAGGTTTGCATTGTTTAAGTAATAGTCATCTAATCTTGCTTTTTTTTGTGTGTGTGTGTGTGTGTGTGTGTGTGTGTGTGTGTGTGTGTGTGTGTGTGTGTGTGTGTGTGTGTGTGTGTGTGTGTGTGTGTGTGCATTTAGGTTTGGCATGTTTGAAGATTTTGGCAATGGAATATGTTGCTCCATTTCTTAATCCTGTATTCAGTGCTCACACTGACAATTGTTTTTCCATTCAGGCAAACAGCTGTCACAGAGAACAACACCAGCGCTGTTTGACTAATTTAAAAAAATCTGAGATCCTGGCAGAGTACAGATATTAAATTGTGAAGCACTGTAGCTGGCAGGTGGTGTGTTTGGGGGGTATGCGCGCACACGCGTGTGTGTGTGTGTGTGTGTGTGTGTGTGTGTGTGTGTGTGTGTGTGTGTGTGTGTGTGTGTGTGCCAAATTCAAAATGTGATTAAGTGAAAGGAATTTATGTTTCGATCTCTTTCTAATATTATTTATTGCACAGCAGCATTCAAGCATTAATCGCAGAAATGTTTGCTCATTTCTGTCATTACAGGTGTATGACCATCAGTACAAAGCTGTGGTGGATGGCATAGAGAGGGACAGTGTGATGGAGATTGACCCAGTTCATCGCACTGAGATTTTCAGGATGGGAAATGGAAGTGAGGAGGTTATTGAGGTGCACGACTTCAAAAATGTAAGTAAAGGTTAAACAAGCCCATGTAAGTGATCCTTCTTTTGATGATAAATTAATGAAATAGTTGTCTTCTCTTCAGCGGGGAATGTTCAAAGATATTCACACCCTGCCCTTTTGTAAGAAATAGCTGACAACTTTTAGCTCCATTTTTTTTCCTGTTTTGTCATTCTTGATTTAAAAAAAAAAAAAAAGAATACAGTGGTGTGAAAAAGTGTTTGCCCCATTCCTGATTTCTCATTTTTTTGTATGTTTGTCACACTTAAATGTTTCAGATCATCAAACAAATTTAAATATTAGACAAAGATAACACAAGTAAACACAAAATTCAGTTTTTAAATGAAGGTGTTAATTATTAAGGGGAAAAAAATCCAAATCTATATGGCCCTGTGTGAAAAAAGATTGCCCCTAAACCTAATAACTAGTTGGGACACACTTAGCAGCAACAACTGCAATCAAGGGTTTACAATAACTGGCAATGAGTCTTTTACAGCGCTGTGGAGGAATTTTGTCCCCCTCATCTTTGCACAGTTGTTGTAATTCAGCCACATTGGAGGGTTTTCAAGCATGAACCGCCTTTTCAAGGTCATGCCACAGCATCTCAATCAGATTCAGGTCAGAACTTTGACTAGGCCACTCCAAAGTATTCATTTTGTTTTTCTTAAGCCATTCAAACGTGGACTTGCTGGTGTGTTTTGGATCATTGTCCTCCTGCAGAATTCAAGTGTGCTTCAGCTTGAGGTCACAAACAGATGGCCGAACATTCTCCTTTCTGGCAAAACTGAGACGAGCCTTTATGTTCTTTTTGCTCAGCAGTGGTTTTTGTCTTGGAACTCTGCCATCCAGGCCATTTTTGCCCAGTCTCTTTCTTATGGTGGAGTCATGAACACTGACCTTAACTGAGGCAAGTGAGACCTGCAGTTCTTTGGATGTTGTTGTGGGGTCTTTTGTGACCTCTTGGATGAGTCGTCGCTTTGCTCTTGGGGTAATTTTGGTCGGCCGCCCACTCCTGGAAAGGTTCAGCACTGTTCCATTATTTTCACCATTTGTGGATAATGGCTCTCACTGTGGTTCGCTGGAGTCCCAAAGCTTTAGAAATGGTTTTATAACCTTTTCCAGACTGACAGATCTCAATTATTTTGTTTCTCATTTGTTCCTGAATTTCTTTGGATTGCAGAATGATGTTTAGCTTTTGAGGATCTTTTGGTCTACTTCACTTTGTCAGGCAGGTCCTATTTAAGTGATTTCTTGATTGAGAGCAGATGTGGCAGTAATCAGGCCTGGGTGTGGCTAGAGAAATTGAACTCAGCTTTCCAAAGATGAGATAAACCACAGTTAATTTATGTTTTAAAGGTGGGAAATCACTTTTTCACACAGGGCCATGTAGGTTTGGATTTTTTAACCCTTAATAATAAACACCTTCATTTTAAAACTGCATTTTGTGTTTACTTGTGTTATATTTATCAAATATTTAAATTTGTTTGATGATTTGAAACATTTAAGTGTGACAAACATACAAAAAAATGAGAAATCAGGAAGGAGGTAAACACTTTTTCAAGCCACTGTATAAGGAGAGCCTTCAAAATACCTTTAACTAACTAACTAACTAACTAACCTGCACTTATATAGCGCTTTTCTAGTAAATAGTGTGATGAGGAGCTAATTCACACAAGAATGCAGAGCAGTGCTTTAAAAATACCATATGCATTATATGGGCTATTAATAATAAATTAGCAATACAACAAAGACTCATGTATTTAAGTGTAGACGCAGCAGCCTAGAAGCATCAGCCCTCCATAAAAATTGTTGTCTTCATGCTCTGCAGCCAAGTTCTTTGCAGTAAAGAGACAAACATTGTTAAGAGGCCCATCTCTGTTTGTTTCTCACATGTTTTCCAACTGCAATTTTGTCTGCAGTACAACTCATTAACTTACCTTTCATTCCTAAATCCCAGTCAAGTGTGCCGGCGGTTACACATGCTGTACCTCGGAGAAGGGAGTGTGATGCTTGACTGGGTAATGAATGCTCCTGCTCTCACACCATTATTTACTGTGAAATATTGAGCTGCAAGGCTGAATGTTACAGGATGCACCTCATCTCAAACAAAAGCCTACACTAAAATGCTATTGTTTTTTGTTTGTTTTTTTTTACAATGGTCTTTTTGAATCTTGAGGGGGAAAAAAGGCAATATGAAGAAAACAAGCACAGCACCAAAAGAAAAATTCAACCTCTGAGATCAATCTCTTATTTCTTTCTTTCTCCCTCACTACGCAGTGTGTGTCTGTCTGTCCCATACACCCGCACACACATGCATAAACACATGTGCACCTGTTGCTTATTCCACTTCCTGTTAGTGAAGCTCATCCCCGGAGGAGATTTTGTTTGATTCAGTGCTCTGCCACAGAAGACTAAGTAACAAGCCAGTCAGAAGTGTAATTCAAACCCCACTGAGACAAAAAAAAACCCTGACAAAATTCCCGATTGCTTATATTAAGTTGTAGTGTGCCGATGTTCGAATTGATTTTGTTCAAAGGTGGAAAAAAAACCGCAATGTCACACCTTTAAAGAAATCTCCATTGAGCCTCGGGTCTGTGGGAAGAACAGAAAATTGAAGGGATTGCTAGACTCATTCTAACAAGAAAGTTATACAGAGTGAGACAGAATTACCAAAGTCATTTTCGTGTTAAACCAAACTGAACAGCTGAAACAGAACATTTAGATAAACTGAATTTTGTTTCCTAACAAGGTTTCTGGGGTAAAGTTTAATAAAATCCAGCGCACTAATAGTGCCTATTAGTTTCTTTTTGCTAGATACAAACATTTTTTCCAATATGTACACGGTGTCCTTCTTGCCATCAATGCTTTGATGCTCCTGCCATGCACAGCATTATTGGTTCTGGGAGACAATAATTGACAATGAAGCTGAAGGTTTGTTGGTTGCAGGTTTAATGGCCAGAACACCATAGTTCACAGCCAGTTTGGAACTTTTTTGTTCTTTTAAGTCATAGAGTTATGTGCAATGTTATTACCAGTTAAGGACCGGCATTCAAACGACTTGGCTAGGTTTAAGAAAAAAATCGTGGCTGGGGTAAATTATTGTACACCCACTTCACAATAGTAGCCCTAGATGCTGAACAGTGACAAGTAGCAAATTGCAAACTAATTGTCAAAATCTCACTAACTGAGCCAAACAAATACACTTTTGTGCATAAATGAAACTCGCCACTCACGCTGACAAAACCCCACTAACTGATGCACCATAAACAACAACTTGCTATAAAAGGATTGGAAAAAAAACAACAACAATGAAACCATAAAAACACTGATACAATTCCGAGCTTTGAAAATTACATTGCAATTAAAGGTAGGGTTACTTTCTGATGTAACACTTTTTGGCCTCTCTTTTTACATGCAGTAACACTGGCACCTGCACTACAAGTTAAGTTTAAAATGTCATCAGATAATATACACTTGAGGGTGGCATTAGTAAAAAGGTTTGTTTGGCTATACATTGAAACTTTAAAGCTAAGGTGATGATTAAGCTTTTACCCTAGAACTGTTCCCAGTGTTTGTCGACATTTATATGTAACTTGTCAAATGTTTCAATCATTGTGTCTTCCTGTGATTCATGATTTCCGAATGTCCTGACGAGTGTGAATGCCCCTCAAGCCTCGCTGTTGGCATTGCTGATGTAAAACAAGGCAGCACCAAAACCATCAAGCACTTAGGTCTGTAGTGTCCTCAAGCAGACTTCGCCGCAGGACAGCCCTGAGGGCTACACAACTACAAGCTACAGTCCGGTTGTTATATTAAAAAGCATTCATATTTACAATAACACACACACACACACACACACACACACACACACACACACACACACATATATATATATATATATATATATATATATACAGTATATATACAGTATATATACAGTATATATATATATATATATACAGTATATATACAGTATATATACAGTATATACGTATATATATATATATATATATATACAGTATATATATATATATATATAAGTAAACACAAAATGGAGTTTTTAATGAAGGTGTTTATTATTAAGGGTTAAAAAAAAATCCAAACCTACATGGCCCTGTGTGAAAAAGTGACACCGCCCCCCGTTAAAACTTAAATTAACTGTGGTTTATCACATTTTTGGAAAGCTCCGTTCAATTTCTCTACCTATACCCAGGCCTGATTACTGCCACACCTGTTCTCAATCAAGAAATCACTTAAATAGGACCTACCTGACAAAGTGAAGTAGACCAAAAGATCCTCAAAAGCTAGGCATCATGCTGCAATCCAGAGAAATTCAGGAACAAATGAGAAACAAAGTAATTGAGATCTATCAGTCTGGAAAAGGTTATAAAGCCATTTCTAAAGCTTTGGGACTCCAGTGAACCACAGTGAGAGCCATTATCCACAAATGGCGAAAACATGGAGTAGTAGTGAAACTTCCCAGGAGTGGCCGGCCGACCAAAATTACCCCAGGAGCGCAGCAACGACTCATCCAAGAGGTCACAAAAGGCTCCATAACAACATCCAAAGAACTGCAGGCCTCACTTGCCTCAGTTAAGGTCAGTGTTCATGACTCCACCATAAGAAGGAGACTGGGTAAAAATGGCCCGGATGGCAGAGTTCCAAGACGAAAACCACTGCTGAGCAAAAAGAACAAAAAGGCTCGTCTCAGTTTTGCCAGAAAACATCTTGATGATCACCAAGATTTTGGGGAAAATGAGACAAAAGTTGAACTTTTTGGAAGGTGTGAGTCCCATTATATCCGGCGTAAAAGTAACACAGCATTTCAGAAAAGGAACATCATACCAACAATAAAATATGGTGGTGGTAGTGTGATGGTCTGGGGCTGTTTTGGTGCTTGAGGACCTGGAAGACTTGCTGTGGTAAATGGAACCATGAATTTTGCTGTCTACCAAAAAATCCTGAAGGAGAATGTCCGGCCATCTGTTGGTGACCTCAAGCTGAAACACACTTGGATTCTGCAGCAGGACAATGATCCAAAACACACCAGCAACTCCACGTCTGAATGGCTTAAGAAAAACAAAATGAAAACTTTGGAGTGGCCTAGTCAAAGTCCTGACCTGAATCCAATTGAGATGCTGTGGCATGACCTTGAAAAGGCGGTTCATGCTTGAAAACCCTCCAGTGTGGCTTGACAAGAGTGCCAGTGCTGGGCCAGTCCTCCACTACCCTTTCCCACAGGAGCTAGGGCCAGTACCACATTCAAACTAGGCATGGCTGTCTGTGTCCACCTCAAAAGCACTGGCTTGGCCTTAGAAACTGGTACTGGTGCCTTATTTTTTTCAACTCTAGTACAAAGCTGGTCTGGGCTCCTAGCACCAGTGATGTCATGGGCCAGGAGGTGGGACTCTTTCCAGAGCACACACATGGCTGTAAAAATTCATGTGATTGTGTTGTTATCAGCAAGGCTCCACCTATGGAAAAGCAAATTGACTATTTTCAGGAGCTAAGCTGAGCACCAAGGTCCTGTTTCACAAAGCGGGTTGAGTGAAAACTCAAAGTTAGTTGACTGCAAGTTGAAGGAAACTAACTCTGAGTTTTACTAAACCTGCTTTCTGTCACAGGGCCTTTTGAGCACTGACCCAGCTCCAGTTGTAACACTCTTGCCATGTTGATGGAAAAGTGCAAACCAGTGCTCAGCTCAGCTCCTAAAAACACCAATTTGCTTTTCCACTGAGGAGCTGATAACAATGCGATGAAATCATTGGTGTATGACCTACTGGCCAATGACATCAGTTCAATTCAACTTTATTTACATAGCACCATTTTACAACAGTCATTTCATAGCACCATCACTGGTGCTAGGAGCCCAGACCAGTTTTGTATGGGAGTCAGAAAAAAAAAACAGACACCAGTTCTTTTGTCGTGGAAACACGAAAAGCAGGTGCTCCGCTGGGATCCAGCACCAGCGCCACATCCTGTGAAAAGATCAAAGCCAAGGACTATTATTTTTCTCGTGGAATAATAGACAGCAGTGCTTAGACTGACACTAGCCCTGGCTTTTTGTAGAAAGTGATATACTGGTGCTCAGCTGTCCTGCCTTCTTTTCCATGACATCACTAGTGCTGCAACCTCAGACCAGCTTTACACCAAGGCCAAAAAATGCAGTAACACTCCCAGTTTCTTGGGCTGGGCACCAGTTTTTTTTTAAGGTGGTAACATGAAGGTTGGTGCTCAGTCTGGCACCAACGCTAGCACTGGCCTCTGTGGGAAAGGGGTAAAAGTAGCCTTCCCCCACATTATCTGATTTGAGATCCCTGCCATATGCAAAAAAAGGGAAGCATTGTGGTGTGTCAGCTAAAATAGTGAGGGAAAATGACTAGAAAGATATGTGGTGTATTATCTGGGCAGGGGAAAGAAGACAATGGGACTTGGTGGTTGAATGAGGAAGTACAATAAAGTATTCAAAGGAAGAGGCTGGCAAAGAAAAAGTGGGATAGTCAGGGAGATGAAAGTAGACAGGAGTACTTGGCGTCCAGGTGTAGAGCGAAGAGCGAGGTAGCAAAGGCAAAGAAAAAGGCATATAGTGAGTTGTGTGATTTGCATGACTTGCATCAATTGACTAGACAGAGAGATCGAGATGGAAAGGATTTGCAGCAGGTTAGGTTGATTAAGGACGGAGATGGTAATGCACTAATGAGTGAAGAGAGTGTTGAGTATTTGGAAGGAGTATTTTCAGGAGCTGATGAACGAAGAAAATGAGAGAGAGAAAATGATGGATGAAGGAAAGAGTGATGGTGTTTAATACCATCTTAGACCGTCAGAGGGTGCCTGAAGAGTGGAGAAGAAGTGCTGTGGTATACTGATTTTCAAGAACAAGGTTGATGCTCAGAACTATAGTAACTAACAGGGATACAGTTGATCAGCTACACTATGAAGATTTGGGAAAGAGTTGCTGAAGCCAGATTAAGAAGAAAGGTGACAGTCAGCGAGTAGCAGTACAGTTTCATGGTAAAAAAGAGTATTACTGTTATGATCTGGACATGGCCTGTGACTACATCCATGCTTTTTGTTCTTGGGACTGATTATTCATTCATTCATTCATCTTCTTCCGCTTAATCCTTTTTCGGGTCGCGGGGGGGCTGGAGCCTATCCCAGCATCTTTGGGCGAGAGGCAGGGTACACCCTGGACAGATCGCCAGTCCATCGCAGGGCCGACACAGAGAGACAGACAACCATTCACTCTCACATTCATACCTAAGGACAATTTAGAATCCCCAGTTTTGATGCCAATTAACCTAACTTGCATGTTTTTGGAATGTGGGAGGAAACCGGAGAAATCCCGGAGTAAAACCACACAGACACGGGGAGAACATGCAAACTCCACACAGATCACTGTTGGTGGGGGGCTGGGATCGAACCCAGGATCCCCCGGCCAAGGGTGAGTTGCTGTGCTGCCGCAGGACTGATTATTATTATTATTATTATTATTATTATTATTATTATTATTATTATCATTATTATCATCAGATACATTGGTAGGGTTTATTGTTTCGTACCTTATCATTGTTCTGAGTTGACTCTTATTTTGAAGTGCTCTTGTGTTTTTTTCTGGTCTAGCCTATTGTTGTAGTTCCATTTCCTGTTTTGGTTTCATTCTCTCTTTGTTCTTAATTAGTCATGGCTGTTTCTTATTTTCTAATTACTTAGCTTCCTATTTATTTCCACCGCCCTCTGTTCCTCACTTTGGCATCATTATGTTTCACTCCTAGCCACTACGTCTGGACTTACACACAAACTGTAAGCTGTATCTGTCGTAATAGCTAATCCCATGAGCTGTATTTGTTTGATAATAAATTATGTACAAACA
This sequence comes from Pholidichthys leucotaenia, assembly GCA_020510985.1. Lineage (NCBI taxonomy): Eukaryota > Metazoa > Chordata > Actinopteri > Cichliformes > Pholidichthyidae > Pholidichthys > Pholidichthys leucotaenia. Next base: position 379,013,987 of record CM035840.1, on the reverse strand, counting down.
TCGCCCTGCACGAGAGCCCGTTATTATGCCCCAGATGGGCAAAACTTAGAACTACACCACGTTCCAAATTATTATGCAAATAGGATTTTAGTGTCATAAACATTCAATTTTTTGTTTTTCAATTAAACTCATTGATGGTATTGTGTCTCGGGGCTCTTTGGATCACTGATATCAGTCTCAGACACCTGTCATAATTAGTTTGCCAGGTGAGCCCAATCAAAGGAAAACTACTTAAGAAGGATGTTCCACATTATTAAGCATGCCACAGGTTTCAAGCAATATGGGAAAGAAAAAGAATCTCTCTGCTGCCGAAAAGCATCAAATAGTGCAATGCCTTGGACCAGGTATGACAACATTAGATATTTCATGAAAATTTATACTACTCACTAAAAGTTAGTGATATTTGGCTTTCGGGTGAAATTTATGGAAAATGTAAAAAGTTCACGCTACAGTGACATTATATCATGGAAGTAGGGCATTTAAGTAGAAGCATCCAATGGTGATTCCCTCATCTCAAACAATGTTTTGAAACAAAAGCCAACAACAGTGGTGGGTATACCACAACAAAAAATGTCAATGTCTCAATAACTTGTCATGTGCCCTTGAGCATCAATTACAGCTTGACAATGATGTCTCATGCTGTTCACAAATCGACTTATTGTCTGCTGAGGCATGGCATTCCACTTTTCTTGAAGGGCAGCCCTCAGGTCATTGAGGTTGTGGGGTGCAGGGTTACGAACCTCTACCTGGCGACTCAGCTGATCTCATAGGTTTTCTAAGGGATTCAGGTCTGGAGAAAGTGCAGGCCACTCCATTTGAGGTACCCCAGCCTCCGGCAGTCATTCCCTAATGATGCAACCTTGATGAGCTGGAGAATTGTCATCCATGAAGATGAATTTAGGCCTGTGTTGGTCATGCAGAGGCACAATGACTGAATTAATGATGTTATTCAGGTAGTATTGGCTTGTCACTGCACCATTCACAAGGTGTTGGGCAGTTCTGTATTGACTAGACACACCTGCCCAGACTGTAACACCACCACCACTAAAGGCTCATCTGGTAACAACAGTGGCTGATGCATAGCGCTCTCCTTGACATCTCCAACATCGTTGGCGGCCATCATTTCTGCCCAACATGAATCAACTTTCATTAGAGATCAGCACTGAGGTCCACTGGTCCCTTGTCCAGCGTAAATGCTCTCTGGCCCATGCACGACAATGACGCCTGTGCCTGGTGGTGTGGTCAGGTCATCTAGCATACAAACCACACCGATGTAAACATTTTCAAAGGGTCTGACGTGACACTTGGGTGCCTCTCACCTCCCTTAAATGTGCCTGAGATGAGTGGCATTCATCATCCGGTTCCACAGGGCACTGTTCACAATGAAGTGGTCATCAGCATGGGATATGGTGAAAGGATGTCCACTTCTGTGCCTTTCTGTGACTCTTCCAGTCTCTCTGTATCTCTGTTGCAACCTGCTGATGACACTCTGTGACACTCTAAGCTCAGTGGCCACTTCCCTCTGAGAACATCCTGTTTGAAGCCTCGCAATGACAAGGTACTGTTGATCAACTGTTAGGTGTCGTCTTGGTCTCATGATGTCAAAATGTGAACAGCATGATGAAGAGGACTGTTTAAATACCAATTCTAATTGAACCAGAAAATGTATTGGTCAATTCATGGATCAAACACCCATTGTGAATTTTACCCTTAAGCACCTTGTTAACCCCTTGCACTCTGGTCAATTTCCCTAAAAACGCCAAAAAATAACATACCCAAAGTAAATCAAAAGCTGTTCTTCAAACCTTTGCAGCATCTTCATGGGGTTGGTCTCATTTAAAAGAAAATACTTTGAATTTTTTGGCAAAACAGTCATAATCTCTCTAAGTGCTCCGGCCACTGAGTAACAGTCATCTAAACATACTGAACTTGAAGAAAATAAATTTCGCCTGGGTGTTTTTTTGGATACAAATGCTTGCAAATAACACACAGCTGTCAGATCCGGGCTGGAAAATGCAACAGAAATGTAGAACCAAGTGTTATCCAGCTGAGGTCAAAATTTTGTAACAATAACACAAAAAATGAATATATTACACAGCTTTATTCTTAGGTTGTTCCCAGGCGTTTTTGAACTGTGCCAAATTGTGCTAAATGGCACAGTTTGGAAAAACGTCTGTAACTTTTGAATGATTCAATATAGAAGCTTCATCTTGGGCTCTAATGAAAGGTGACACTCAGGGCTGTGTGTGTGTGGGGGGGGGGGGGTTTATTCATTCATTCATGAATGAATGAACAAACAAGCCCCCACACACAAAGAAGCATGCCACGTAAAAAAATGTGTGGCTTTTTTTTACAAGAAAAAATAACCTACAGTGCACTAAAAATTATACTAAAATATCTGTAATGTAGAAGATAACAACTCCCACCCACCCCCGCACCCCTGCTACAGAGGATGGACATCGCCCATCGCTACATGACGGAAAGCGGGGACTGTGCGCCGCGGTCTACTACGCACAGTTGTACTAAAATATCTGCAATAATATCTGCAATCCGCTACAGAAGAGTAGCGGGGGGGAGGCCGTTCAAGGTCCGGACGCAGCGCACGAACCGTGTACTGCGGCGCACGGACTGGACACGGTTTGTGATCTACTACGCACAGTTGTAATTTACCGATCGGTCAAAAGTCATTTTGATTACAATTTTCAGGGATAAAGAATAATTTAGCTTATAACACTTACCTGTCCACAACAGCAGTGTCGCTGGCGAACTTCTCTTCCTCATTGTCAGACGAACATGACGTTGGTCCGCTTGTTACGAACTCGTGGTTCTGGTCACGCGACCCAGTCAAACCATAATTCCATTATTGCGGTTTTGCGCTTCCATGATTGCGGTTTTGGCGAACGATTTTTCAAAACAAATAAGAACAGTAGTAAGAAAAAAAGACTGGCGAACGCCTATGTGTCACCCAGCCTTACACAAAACAGATTTTATGCAAGGGACACATGCTTTCGAACTTCTGTGCTTCAGTTGGCTCGCTGTATTCGCAGCCGTTGGTAGGCGGGTCCTTCTTGCTAGGTTTTCAGTCATTGGTTCTTCAAGGTTTCAGAAACCCAATTCAAGGCTCTTATTAGTCGAATGAGAGGTCAATCACATCTAAACCAATCAAAGCACTCCTTTGGCCTTCTGTTTGTGGCTGTGTCTGTAGTGGAAGAACGGAAATGCAGGGGGGTTTTTTTCTCAGTGCACCCTAGGACGCACAGTGTGCGTTCTAGGGCGCCCTCGTGCGCTCTAGGACGCAGAGACGTGTCCGCCCGTGGTACACCGGAGTGCAAGAGGTTAAAGAACAGCAAGTTATGCAAAAAGTACTGAAACATTGAACAGTTGGACATAGCATTCAAAAGGTTAGAGAAGGTCAAATTAAGTTCACCTGTAAAGGTTATAGTGTGGAGGTAATAGAACAGGTGAGATGCAAAGAGCTGGAAGGGTGCAAGGTTTTATTTCCTCCAACATATTGAAACACGCTTCATAGCTCGGTGAGCTACTGCGTTGCTTAGGCATGTGTAACAAGCTCTTTCATACACGTTATACAGACAGAGAGAATGCATGGTACATTAGCATAGTGATTGTCATTTAATACGCATCATTAGCATGACATCAGCTGGTGCATGGATGTCTCCGTCCTCGGGGGACGCATACATAACAGTCCCATATGATTGCTCCCCAGGGCTCTCTGTCCGTATGTCAATTGTCCTCCCCTTCCTCCAGCCCTGATGAGTGTGAGATAATGTCCATCCGCAGCGTGATGGGTCACCACACGGCTCCCCCCAGAACACTCAGAAGGGGCTGTGACCCCCCGGGTTGTTTGGGCTCCAGTCAGTGCCCGTGGAGGCTGCAGCGGGGGTTGCCGTTCCGGTAGAACTGTCCTGCTGTAGAGGAGTGTCGGAGGGCATGTCAGTCCGTGGGGGGGACAGGGGAGGGGTGGAAAAGACAGTGCGCTCCGCGTCGAGTTCCAGCACATTGAACGGCCGTGGACTGTGGGCGCACGGGGCCGGTGCGCGTCGTGCGTAATGGAACAAACCAGCGATCGGCCGGAACGATGTGGAGGAGAAGGGGGAGGTGGATGGGAATAAGTGAGTGCCGGCCCGGGACATCAAAAGTGTCTGGGCCGCGCAAAAATTGCGTGTGGATCCTCCATTGAGAGGGACTTTCCCGGTAAACCTGGTGGTGATCCACAGCGCCTGTGAAAAAAAATTAAGTCTCTGACTCCTCTTGTGGCTCAGTCCTGTGAGGATGTAGGGAAGGCGAACGGCCAAATTCCCCGAGGATGCGTAGCGGCTGTGAAAAAACTGAAGCTGTGTGAGGGACTTGACGGTTTGGCTTTAGGTGTGGGAGCAGCCCTAAAGTCATTGGGGAAAGCAATTGGCTAAATTCCCGTTGTGCGCCGTGGCTGAGAAACTCATACAAAGCTCTGTGTGCGGGCTGCACGTCTGCTTTAGGTGCGTGAGCAGCCCTAAAGGTTCCGAGGATGGCGATGTTTCTCGGGCATGTGCAGTGGCGGAGGACGATGTATAAGTCTGTGGAGCCGGTTTGTCCCTGATGCACGGCGCGCGCCTGGCACAGTGACCACATAGCTGGAAGTTGCGCTGTCCTCGTAATCCTGCGATGTGTGCGCGGGGCTTCTGTGCGCAGAAAGTCCGCTGTCAGGAAGTGAGTCAGGGTCGGGGAGCTTGATGGAAATCAACGCAGACGGCGCCGATGATCTTTCCCGTTCAGGCTGTTTCCTTCGGTTCGCTCGTGTGGCCGATCATGGTGCATCTCTGTCCCAGCGCTGCCCACTCCGGCGAGCGCACTCCAGAGTGGATGGAGAGGATGTAGGCATTCTCTGGTACTCTGGAGTCCACAGTGCGGTGAGAGGGAATAGATGGTCATTCTCTCTCGTCAGGTCACCAATGTGGAGAAAAAGGAGTCCACAGCACGGCGAAAAGGAGAGATAGTCCGTTTGGAGAAAATTGCATAATCGAGAGACGCACCATGCATGTCCAGAGTCACCAGTGTGGAGGTAATAGAACAGGCGAGATGAGACGAGCTGGAACATATTGAAACACGCTTCATAACTCAGTGAGCTACTGCGTTGCTTAGGCATGTGAAACAAGCTCTTTTATACACGCTATACAGACAGAAAGACTGCATGGCACATTAGCATAGTGATTGTCATTTAATAAGCATCATTAGCATGTCATCAGCTGGCGCCTGGATGTCCTCTCCGTCCTCAGGGGACGCATACATAACAGTCCAGTCTGATTGCCCCCCGGGGCTCTCTGTCCATATGTCAATTGTCTTCCCCTTCCTCCAGCCCTGATGAGTGTGAGATAATGTCTGTCCGCAGCGTGCTGGGTCACCAAAATAGTGCATTTTAGGTGCATCCTGAAATTTCACCCGAAAGCCGATTTATTTATTTTTTTATTTTTATACATTATTAATCCCAGAGGGAAATTTAGGGCATCCACGTGGCTGGACGAGGCAGCCACAGTGCGGCACCAATCCCTTCACCATTCACACACACAATCACACCTAGGGCCACTTTAGACTCTCCAATTAACCTAACCTGCATGTTTTTGGCCTGTGGGAGGAAACTGGGGTACCCGGGGTAAACCCACACAGACATGGGGAGAACATGCAAACTCCACACAGAAGGGTCACTGATGGTCAGGGGGTGGGATCGAACCCACAACCTTCTTACTGTGCTGCCACAGTGCTATCCACTGTTCCACTGAGCTGCCCAAAATATCCCTAACTTTTTGCGAGCAGTGTAAGTGTGATCATCATACTTTGAAGAAATTTGTGGCTGATTCAGAGCACAGACAGGTTTGTGCAGATAAAGGCATAATGAGGAAGGTTTCTGCCAGACAAATTCATCAGACTAGAAAAGCACGCAGAGAGCGCAGACCTCCGCCAAGCGCCACAGTTGCCCCCATACAGTGTTTAACATCATAAATATTAATCCTACATTTATTTTGTCTAACTTTATAGATTCCTTGACCATGAAAAAAATAAGATAAGATAAGATAAGATAAGCCTTTATTAGTCCCACAATGGGGAAATTCCAGGATTGCAACAGCATAGGGATAGCAACACTCAGAGCAACAATCAGAAGGCAAGAAAAAAACAACATCTAGTAAACATATGTCCATATTACTATAAATGTATATATATATAGACACGCAGTGCAGAGCATTATGGCTGGTGGATGTGCAGCAGAAAGTCTAAGCTCTCTCTCCGCGGATGCAGCGGGCCAGCTGGAAGTCTTTGGGCATGATGGTGACCCCCTTAGCGAAGAAGAGACCACCAGGTGGGTCTCGCTGGTCTCCTGCAGAGCCATGACGGCGAAACTCAGGAAACGCAGGACGGTCTTGAAGTCCTGAGCGATCTCCCTCACCAAGCGCTGGACGGGCAGCTTACGGATGAGCAGCTCCGTGGATTTCTGGTAGCGACGGATCTCTCTCAGAGCCACGGACCTGTGACGGCGAGGCCTCTTCACTCTGCCGGTGGCCGGAGCGCCTCTCCGAGCAGCCCTGTGGCTAGCTGTCTCCTGGGGGGCTTCTTCCTCCAGTAGATTTTACGGGCGGTCTGCTTGGTTCTTGCCATCGCTCTTTATTATTCTGTCTTATATTTCTTTCACGCCGCCTAAACTCCAGCCCGGCACCTGCTTCGTTTTCGCTACAGCTCCCGGTATGTCGAGTTTCCCATTAGCACCGGGCAGCGGCCAAGTGCTAGCTAGCACTAGCTCCTCCCCGCTGTAACGTCTCCCGCTGCAAACCGTGGCTCCGTCCGCCGACCCGGGAGACCCCCGGGGCGATCCGTGCGTCCGTGATATATATACAGAGTGAAAGGTGTAGAAAGAAGAAGGAAGATAAAAAAAAAGGCTGTTGCAACAGGCAGCCGACTCGTGTGGCGCCGCCGGTCCGGCGGAACCGGAGCCGGAAAAAAAAAAAAAAAAAAAAAAATGCCATTTGCAAGAATTTTTTTAAAGGATTCTTTTTTTTTTTTTATCTCCTTGGCGGAGGTAAAAAAAAAAAAAAAGAATGCTTTAAAAAATTCCTGGATCCAGACGGTGATCCAGATCACCACCAAAATCTAATCATCTGTAGGACACCCCATTTCTGACAATCTGTGAAAATTTCATGAAAATCCGTCCATAACTTTTTGAGTTATCTTGCTAACAAACAAACAAACAAACAGACAGACAAACCAACGCCGATGAAAACATAACCTCCTTGGCAGAGGTAATTAAGAGAGCAGTTGCTAAAATGCCATTACAAAGCAGCAAATAGGTATTTAAAGCTGCTGGTGCCTCTGGAGTCCCACAAACCTCAAGGTTTAGGATCCTCCAGAGCAGGGGTTCCCAACCTTTTTTGGGTCGTGACCCCATTTTGACATCACAAATATCTCGCGACCCCAGAGACATTTTTTTTGCTATAATTATTTTTTGATCATGTTTGTTATACTGTCTTACAAATACAGTATAACAAACATGATCACACATCCCCGCACATCGTTTTTACCATTTCGATGGCAGCTGGCAATATTAATGTCTCAGCGATAGTATGCGGCTTCATAGCCCTAGCAATGAGATAGCTCACCTCAAAAGATGCTTTCAGGGCCCGCTCACTAACAGTCACAGCTTTTTTAAAGTACACTCCCCGCTTGTTCAACTCAGCATATTTATTTTCGAAAAAAGATATCGGCTTGCCGACATGTTCTCTGTGTGTTGTCTCAAAATGCCTTTTTTTTTTTTTTTTTTTAGTTACTTATTTGTACCCGTAGGTAGATTTGGTTTGCAGTCTGGTGACAAGCCACCGGCTGCCGGTCGCTGCGTGCGCAAGCACCCTAAACCTACATGTTTTTGGTATGTGGGAGGAAACCGGAGAAATCCCGGAGTAAACCCACGCAACACGGGGAGAACATGCAAACTCCACACAGCTCACTGTTGGTCGGGGGCTGGGATCGAACCCACGATCTCATGATCCCCGCGATCCCCCGGCCGAGGGTAAACTGTGCTGCCACAGTGCTAAACCACTGCGCCACCATGCAGCCCTTTTGAGTTTGTTGGGTTTCATGCTCTCCACAGACAGGACACTACCACACAGCAAACACTTTGGCCTCTCGTCATTGTGTTCAATGACACTCGTAAATTCATATTTCAGGTAGCTTTCGTCCAGGAGGAAAAAGACTACTGACTAGGCTGTGTTTACACAGTTAGCGGGAACTCAAATAGGGGTCACGTGATCGCGGCCGTCAATCAAGATGTGCCAGCTCCGATATTTTTATATACTACATTTTATTTGAACTGATTTATATTGAAAGTGAAAGAATATAGTTCTTTAAGAGTGTGTGTGGAGATTTAATCAAAATTTTTAAAAGAATAATAATTAGTTGAAAAAAAAATTTTATCAGTAATTTTTTTTAATCAATTATTAGACATTTCAGGCGACCCCATTTGAATTCCATGCGACTCCACGTGGGGTCGCGACCCCAAGGTTGAAAACCCCTGCTCCAGAGGCTTGCAGTTGTGCATAAACCTACAATTCGGCCACCACTAACCAATGCTCACAAGCAGAAATTGTTGCAATGGGCTCAGAATTCCATGAAGACTAATTTTCAAAGTCTTGTTTACTGATGAGTGTCGTGCAACCCTGGATGGTCCAGATGGATGGAGTAGTGGATGGTTGGTGGATGGCCACCATGTCCCAACAACACTGCAATGTCAGCAAGGAGATGGAGGAGTCATGTTTTGGGCCAGAATCATGGGGAGAAAACTGGTAGGCCCCTTTAGGGTCCCTGAAGGTAAGAAAATGACCTCAGCAAAGTATATAGAGTTTCTGACAGACCACTTTCTTGCATGGTACAAAAAGAAGAACCGTGCCTTCCGTAGCAAAATTATCTTCATGCATGACAGTGCACCATCTCATGCTGCAAAGAATACCTCCGTATCATTGGCTGCTATGGGCATAAAAGGAGAGAAACTCATGGTGTGGTCCCCATCCTCCCCTGATCTCAACCTAATTGAGAACCTTTGAAGCATCCTCAAGCAAAAGATCTATGAGGGTGGGAGGCAGTTCACATCAAAACAGCAACTGTGGGAGGCTATTCTGACATCTTGCAAAGAAATTCAAGCAGAAACTCTCCAAAAACTCACAAGTTCAATGGATGCAAGAATCATGACGGTTATATCAAAGAAGGGGTCTTATGTTAACATGTAACTTGGCCTGTTAAGATGTTTTTGATTGAAATAGCTTTTGATTTCAGTAAATATGACCTCCTAATGCTGCAAATTCAACAAATGATCCTTTTCAGTTCTTTACAACCAATAAAATGTTTTGAAACTCTGGTGTGCATAATAATTTGGAACAGTGCATTTTGAGGGGGGGGGGGGGTTATTTATTTTTGCAAAAAAATATCATTGGAAGGTTTGTTCAATAAAATTTGAATTATGTTCTAATGGTTGATGACTTGAAAATTATACTGACTGTCATTTGCATCAACTATTTAGGAAAATGAGAGACAAATATCAGATGCATAATAATTTGGAACGTGGTGTACAGATGCAATGTTTGCTTTAAGAGTGTTGATGGAAAAGTATAGAGAAGGTCAGAATGGATTTCACTGTGTCTTTGTGGATCTAGAGAAAGCATATGGCTGATGGAGTGGCCGAGAAGTACAATATGCGAGGGTGGGGCAGGCCATCTATGAGGATAGTGAGACAGTGGTGAGGTGTGCTGTAGGAGTAACAGATGGATTCAAGGTGGGAGTGGGATTACACCAAAGTCAGCCCTGAGCCACTTCTTGCTTGCTATGGTGATGGACATCCTGACAGACGTCAGGCAGGAGTCTCTGTTTGCAGATGACATTGTGATCTGTGGTGAGAGTAGGGAGTAGGTGGAAGAGAACCTGGAGAGGTGGAGGTATGCACTGGGGAGAAGAGGAATGGAAGTCAGTAAAACAAGACAGAATACATGAGTGTGAATGAGAAGGAAGCAGGTGTAACAGTAAAGATGCAAAGAGTAGCAGTAGTGAAGGTCATTGAGTTTAAATGCCTGGGGGCAGCCATCCAAAGCAATGGACAATGTACAAGAGAGGTGAAGAAGAGAGTGCAGTCAGGGTGGAGTGGGTGTAGATGGTGGCACCAACAAAAAGACAGGAGGCAAAACTGGAGGTGGAAGAGTTGAAGATGATGAGATTCTCACTGGGAGTGACTAGGAGGGACAGGATTAGAAATGTGTATATCAGAAGGACAGCTCAGGTTGAGTGGTTTGGAGACAAAGTAAAAGAGGCAAGAATGAGATGGTTAGGACATGTGCAGTTGAGGGATAGTGGAGAGTGGATAGTTAAGATGGATCTGCCATGCAGGAAGAGAAGAGGAAGACCACAAAAAAGATTCATGAATGTAGTGAAGGAGGACGTGGAGACAGTTGGTGTGACAGAAGAATATCCAATGGATAGGGTGAGATGGAGACAGATGATCCACCGTAGTGACCCCTAAAGGGAGCAGCCAGAAGAAGAAGAGTGGTAAATGGCGCTCACTTATATAGCACTTTTTCTCATCTGAGGTTGACCAAAGCACTTTATAGATCCTGCTATCCCCCCATTCACACACTGATTCAAGGATTCAAAGGCTTTATTATCATGTGCACAGTTAAGAAATGCAACATTCCTGAGCAATGAAATTCTTACTCTGCTCTCTAAATGAATGCCAAGGTAATAGATACACATCAATACTAATAAGGTAATAACACACCTAATACAGATGAATACTAATAACACCCACTAATAACACACATTAGGCAGTTAGGACAGTTAAAGCAGTTAAAGCAGTTAAACTAGAAGAAACAAGAAGAATGAAAATTGAAAATTCACTGGATGACTATAATGGACAATGGTATATTAATATCAGAGATGATATGAATCTGAGATGGCATAAGCCTACATACAGAATCAGAATCAGAATCAGATTTATTGCCATTGTTCATGTAGTACACAAACTAGGAATTTGTCTCGGTGCCATGCTGCAACATTAAAAACATGATGAGATAAAGAGATAAACTAAAAAAACTAAAAGACTAAAAACATGCAATAAGTGTAGAATAATAAATAATAATAATAATAATAATAATAATGAGTAATACTAGTCAAGGCAGTTTTAAATAAATTAGCAAGTAGCAGATAATATGGGGCACCACAGTGCAGTCGATAATGCAACAGAAAAACAGTGATGAATGACATGAGTCTGGTTGAGCTGCTGTATATAGTGCACGAGAGTCAATAAGTCACTTAATGTTCAGCAGTCTGATGGCTGCTGTATATAATGCACGAGAGTCAATAAGTCACTTAATGTTCAGCAGTCTGATGGCAGAGGGGAAAAAGCTGTTCGTGTGCCGGGAGGTTTTAGTCTGAATGGACAGAAGTCTTCTACCTGAGGGGAGGGGGGCAAACAGTACGTGACCAGGGTGTGAAGGATCGGCTATGATCCGGCCTGCACGCCTCCGGGTCCTGGAGATGTATAGGTCCTGGAGAGATGGGAGCTTGCAGCTCCCATCTCTCCAGTGTGCAAATGAGCAATGTGCAAATGAGCAATGTACAAATTAGCACCCAGGGTGAGAATTTCTCTGTAATGATAATACTCAGTAGACTGTACAATGATAATTTAGCAGTATAGATGATATGGACATGAAACAGGGTGAGACTATGTACACTGTGCAAGTGAGCAATGTGCAAATTTAGCAACCATTGAGTGAATTCCTATTTGCAAAGCTGTGTCCGGAGGTTGTTATTTATTCAGGAGTCTGATGGCAGTGGGAAAGAAGGAGTTTTTTAGTCTGGATGTCCTGCATTTCACACTTCTTTACCTCCAGCCTGAGGGTAGAAGTGGTGGCAGTGGTCGAAGTGGTGGCAGTGGCAACTGATGGCGGCAGAGCCACTATGCACCAGCGCTGGCCTGGCCCACCAGGAGCAACTGGGGGTTCAGTGTCTTGCTCAAGGACACTTCGACATGCAGACTTAGCGGGAATCAAACCACTGATTCTCCGATCAGCAGTCGGCCACACTACACCTGCACCACAGCTGCCCCAGAAGAAGATGATTGTGATGTGTCAGCCTCGTCTTGACCTGTACATGTTGCAGTTCAGTAAGGGCTCTTCTGTGTCCTCTTCTGTGTCTTTCTTCTTCGCTTCCTGTGGTAACGTATCGTCTGTGTGGTTTGCTCTGTGGTTAGCTCTCCTGAGGATTATTGCCTTTAATTGTATTTTAATCACTTTTTTCCATCTACCGTCAGCTCTCACTTCTGTTTAACAAGTCTCTTGCACCTGTGTGCGCACTCAGTGTCATCTAATCACCCTCGTTATCCTTCTGTTCACCTTTCATCTGTGTTTTTGTTAGCTTCGGGTTAGCCACTAGTTATGGCTATGGGCTTTCCTTCCTCTTCTCCTCTGGTGTGCTCTCTCTGTCAGATGTTTAGCTACACCTCTGCCTCTTTTAGTGATAATGGTAAATGTAATAAATGTTGTCTTTTTGAGGCACTCAAGGCGAGGTTGTCTGATTTGGAATCCCGGCTCCACTGCATTGAAACACCGTCTGTGCCAGTGGAGCTCCCTAGCATAGAGCGGCCTGCTAGTGGTCCTCCGGTCCTCCTGAGCAGCCAGGAGACTGAGTGGGTGATGGTAAGAAGGAAGCCTAGCTGCAAGACCCCGGTTCACCACTAACTTGTTCATGTTTCTAATCGCTTTTCCTCGCTTAGCGATACACCCACTGAGGAAAAAACTCAGATCATTGGCGACTCTGTAGTCAGAAAGGTGAACCTAGAGACTCCAGCGGCCATAGTCACATACATTCCTGGGGCCAGAGCAGGTGACATCGAGTCAAATTTGAAAATGCTGGCTAAAAGTAATTGTAAATACTCCACAATTGTTATCCACGCCAGCATTAACAACATCCGACTCTGGCAGTCGGAAGTCACAAAACTTAATGTGAAATCGGTGTGTGACTTTGCCAAAACAATGTCTGCCCTTGTAGTATTCTCTGGGCCCCTCCCCAATCTGACAGGTGATGACATGTTTAGCCACTTGTCATCCTTCAACCGCTGGCTGTCTGTGTGGTGTCCTGCAAATAATGTGGGCTACATAGATAATTGGAGCTCATTTTGAGGAAAACCTGGTCTTATTAGACGAGACGGCGTCCATCCCACTTTGATGGTGCGTCTCATTTACCTAACAATCTGGCATCATTTTTATCCAAATTTCCAAAACATTGACAACTCAGAGTTGGGACCAGGAAGCAGAGTCGCAGTCTTACACGCCTCTCTGCAGCGCCTCTTCATCCGCCACCCCTCAACTTAGCCCCTGTCTTCCCCATCAGAGAATCATTGTCTGCTCCCTCCAAAGTTAATAAAAATGTAATGTATAAGCATCCCAAAGTGATTAAACAAAAAGTTGGTAAAACTCAAATTAAACATGAAGTCTCTAAATTTAATGACTTGGCCTCTGTTCCTCCTCATAATTTAAAAATTAAATGTGGTTTGTTAAATATTAGGTCTCTAACTCCCAAGTCTCTGCTAGTCCATGATCTGTTAATTGATCATCAGATTGATTTAATATCCCTTACAGAGACTTGGTTAGGGCAAGAGGATTATGTTGGTTTAAATGAATCAACTCCCTCTGGTTATTTAAATTGTCAAAATCCCAGAAGTTCTGGTTGTGGAGGAGGAGTAGCAACAATTTACCATTCCAAATTATTAGTTAATGTAAAGCAAAAAACAAGTTATATTTCCTTTGAGGGCCTGGTCCTCAGTATTGGGAATTTTAGCAATTTTAGGCTAAACCCAATTTTATTTGCCATAGTTTATCATCCTCCATCAACCTACTCAGAGTTTTTATCCGAATTTGCCGAATTCTTAGCTGATTTTGTGCTGAAATCAGATAGAATAATTATAGTAGGGGACTTTAATATACATACATGTAGATGTAGATAGTGATTGTCTTAATATGGTATTTAATTCAATATTAGACTCAATGGGGTTTTCTCAGAAAGTAGGAAATTCTACCCATTATCTCCACCACACATTGGACCTTGTTCTGACATATGGTATAGAAATAGAAAATCTTGTAGTGTCTCATCATAACCCCATACTGTAAGACCATTGTCTGTTAACCTTTGATTTTACTATTTCTGACTATTTGGCTCCTAAAGAAAAATATTACTACAGCAGATGCCTCTCAGATGATGTTGTTACCAAATTTATGCAGATTGTTTCCTCTACGCCATGTGTCAACACAATGGAAATAAGCTATGGAGAGCTTGCTCCTTCTGTAATTGATAGCATGGTAGATAGTGTTACAGCTTCTCTGCATCAGACTCTAGCCCCTTTAAAAAAGAAAAAGTCTAATCAGAGATTTCTAACTCCTTGGTTCAACGCAGAAACTCGTAGCTTAAAACAGAAGACTCGTCAATTAGAAAGAAAATGGCGCGCCACTAATTTAGATGAAATCTATTTAGCTTGGAGAAATCATCTTTTAATTTCTAAAAAATCTCTTAGAAAAGCTAGAACAAGTTATTATTCTGCATTAATAGAAGAGAACAAGAATAATCCCAGGTATCTTTTTAGCACTGTAGCCAGGCTGACAAAGAGTCAGGACTCTGTCCATCCTAGTATTCCCTTAGAGCTTACTAGTCAGGATTTTATGAACTTTTTCAATAATAAAATTTCATCTATCAGAGATAAATTCAGTCAGATTCTTCCCACTGTTAACTTAAATACAGTAACTACTACAACTCCTTCAACTGATATCCGTTTGGATGAGTTTACTCCAAATGACTTTTTAGAGTTGGATAAAATAATTTCCTCATCCAAGCCTTCAACTTTTTCTTTTAGAACCTATTCCTACCAGGTTATTTAAAGAAGTCTTCCCATTTATTGGTAGCTTTATTCTTCAAATAATCAATTCTTCATTAACATTAGGCCATGTACCGCAGGCTTTTAAATCTGCTGTAATTAAACCCTTATTCAAAAAGCCAACGCTGAATTCAGGAGTTTTAACTATAGACCAATCTCTAATCTGCCTTTCATTTCAAAAATCTTAGAAAGAGTTGTTGTTACGCAATTATTTGACCACTTGCAGGGAAATGGTTTATTTGAAGAGTTTCAATCTGGGTTTAGAATCCATCATAGTACTGAAACAGCCCTAGTGAAGCTCACTAATGACCTCCTTTTCGCATCTGAAAATGAACTTCTTTCTGTACTTGTCCTTTTAGACCTTAGTGCAGCTTTTGACACTATCAATCATAATATTCTACTTGATAGATTAGAACACCACGTTGGACTTAATGGAGCTTCTTTGCAGTGGTTTAGATCTTATTTATCTGATAGGTTCCAGTTTGTTCATGTCAATAATGAGTTTTCTTCCAACTCAAAGCTCAGTCATGGAGTTCCACAGGGATCTGTGCTAGGCCCTACTATTTTTAGTTTATATATGTTTCCGTTAGGCAACATTATTAGAAAGAATTGTATACATTTTCATTGTTACGCAGATGACACACAATTATACCTGTCAATGAAGCCAAATGATAGTCATCAATTAGCCAAATTAGAAGCCTATCTTATGGAAATCTAAGCTTGGATAACTTGTAATGTCCTGCTATTAAATTCAGATAAGTCTGAGGTCATTCTTGTTGGTCCAAAAAAACCTTAGAAATACCTTTCCAAATCAAACTCTTAGTTTGGATGTGGTTCCTCTTTCTCTTAATTGTTCTGTGAGGAACCTTGGAGTTATTTTTGATCAAGATCTGTTTTTCCAATTTGCATATTAAATTCATTTCTAAGACTGCCTTCTATCACTTGCGTAATATTGCCAAGATTAGGAGCATCTTGTCTCAGAGTGATGCTGAGAAACTGATCCACACTTTTGTTAGCTCTAGATTAGATTATTGTAACTCTTTATTATCAGGTTGTCCTAAAACATCTTTAAAAAGTCTTCAGTTGATCCAAAATGATGCAGCAAGAGTTTTAACAGGTACTAGAAAGAGAGATCATATCTCTCCGGTTCTGGTCTCCCTTCATTGGCTTCCCATAGAGTTTAGAATTAAGTTTAAAATCCTTCTTCTCACTTACAAAGCTCTAAACAATCAGGCCCCTTTTTATTTAAAAGATCTGATACTACCCTATTATCCTAACAGAGCACCACGCTCCCAAAATGCTGGATTACTTGTAATACCTAGAATCTCCAAAAGTACAATGGGAGGCAGAGCCTTCAGTTATCAAGCTCCTCTCCTGTGGAACCAGCTGCCAATCTGAATTTGGAAGTCAGACTCGATCTCTGTTTTTAAGAATAGGGTTAAAACCTTCCTTTTTGATATAGCCTACAATTAGGGAGGGATCATGTGTCTCTGAAGCCTCCCTTAGTTATGCTGCTAATAGGTTTAGACAGCCGGGGGACCTCCAATAATTGCACTGGGCTTCACTCCTTTCTTCACTCTCAATGAATTTTTTTTTTTTTTTTTTTTGCTGGTCATTAACATCTGTTTGTTCTCTCCCATAGATTGAGTCCCCATTGTGCTGTTTGCTCTCTACATGTCTGTTCTTTTTATCTTCTCTATCCCCTCACCCCCCAGCCAGTCACAACAGATGACTGCCCCTCCCTGAGCCTGGTTCTGCTGGAGGTTTCTTCCTGTTAAAAGGGAGTTTTTCCTCTCCACCATCGCCAAGTGCTTGCTCACAGGGGATCGCCTGATTGCTGGGGT
Organism: Pholidichthys leucotaenia; assembly: GCA_020510985.1. Lineage (NCBI taxonomy): Eukaryota > Metazoa > Chordata > Actinopteri > Cichliformes > Pholidichthyidae > Pholidichthys > Pholidichthys leucotaenia. Next base: position 378,997,202 of record CM035840.1, on the reverse strand, counting down.
CTTTCTGCAATTGTGGGGGTTTCCCCTATAGTTGAAAGTGCTATGAGATGACTATTGTTGTGAAATGGCGCTACATAAATAAAGTTGAATTGAATTGAATTGTCACAGTACTGACATGGAAGGAGCCATTTTCCTTCATGATCAAAAGCCCTGGACAAAGGAGTAGCTGTAATGTGTTTAACGTAGACCTACACTACCGTTCAAAAGTTTGGGGTCACCCAGACAATTATTTTGTGTTTTCCATGAAAAGTCACACTTATTTACCACCATGAGTTGTAAAATGAATAGAAAATATAGTCAAGACATTGACAAGGTTAGAAATAATGATTTGTATTTGAAATAATATTTTTTCCAGATACTCAACCTGCTCAAAGGAAGGTCAGTTTTATAGCTTCTCTAACCAGCTAAACTGTTTTCAGCTGTGCTAATATGATTGCACAAGGGGTTTCTAATCATCCATTAGCCTTCTAACGCAATGAGCAAACACATTGTACTATTAGAACACTGGAGTGATAGTTGCTGGAAATGGGCCTCTATACACCTATGTAGATATTGCACCAAAAACCAGACATTTGCAGTTAGAATAGTCATTTACCACATTAGCAATGTATATTAGATATTAGAGTGTATTTCTGATTAGTTTAAAGTTATCTTCATTGAAAAAAACAGTGCTTTTCTTTCAAAAATAAGGAAATTTCTAAGTGACCCCAAACTTTTGAACGGTAGTGTATATTGTTTCCCAACTCATGACCATTATCTTAAAGCAGCACTGTGTAACGTTCTTGTTCCGGGTAGGAACACTGCAAAGACTACTGTGATATATGAGAGTGTGTGTGTCTGGGATGCCATGCCCACCCACAGGGTGACGTCAGGTGGGCAGGGCCCACTCTGTATATAAACCCCTGTTCTGTAATAAAGTTACTTAGTTGCTGCATGAAGATTCGCCTCCGTCCTGGTCATTGACCAGATATAACAACTACAACTTTGGAGACAATGAACTCTGTCACAACAGCCAATAACACGGTGTTTAGTTGTTAAAATTGTGCCCCGTGATCGGCTGTTAGGACTCAGGTCATAGTCGCCATAGAGTGCATCCGAAACATATTCACAGCACTTCACTTTTTCCACATTTTGTTATGTTATAGCCTTGTTGCAAAATGGATTAAATTATTTTTTTTCACCAAAATTCTACACACAATACCCCATAATGACAACATGAAAAACGTTTTGGTTTTTTTTAGATTTTTGCAAATTTATTAAAAATAAAAAAATCTAAATATATATTTTTTTATAAAAATAAAATAATCACATGTACATACTGTAAGTATTCACAGCCTTTGCCATGAAGCTCAAAATTGAACTCAGCTGCAACCTGTTTCCACTGATCATCCTTGAGATGTTTCTACAGCTTAATTGGAGTCCATCTGTGGCGAATTAAGTTGATTGGACATGATTTGGAAAGGCACACACCTGTCTATATAAGGTCCCACAGTGGACAGTGCATGTCAGTCAGAGCACAAACCAAACATGAAGTCAAAGGAATTGTCTGTAGACCTCCGACACAGGATTGTCTCAATGCACAAATCTGGGGAAGGGTACAGAAAAATTTCTGCTGCTTTGAAGGTCCCAATGAGCACAGTGGCCTCCATCATCCGTAAATAGAAGAAGTTCAGAACCACGAAGACTCTTCCTAGAGCTGGCCGGCCATCTAAACTAAGCGATCAGAGGAGAAGGGCCTTAGTCAGGGAGGTGACCAAGAACCTTATGGTCACTCTGTCAGAGCTCCAGCGTTTCTCTGTGGAGAGAGGAGAACCTTCCAGAAGGACAACCATTTCTGCAGCAATCCACCAATCAGGCTTGTATGGTAGAGTGGCCAGATGGAAGCCACTCCTTAGTAACAGGCATATGGCAGCCCGCCTGGAGTTTGCCAAAAGGCACCTGAAGGACTCTCAGTACCATGAGAAACACAATTCTCTGGTCTGATGAGACAAAGATTGAACTCTTTGGCGTGAATGCCAGGCATCATGCTTGGAGGAAACCAGGCACTGCTCATCACTAGGCCAATACCATCCCTACAGTGAAGCATGGTGGTGGCAGCATCATGCTGTGGGGGTGTTTTTCAGCGGCAGGAACTGGGAGACTAGTCAGGATAGAGAGAAAGATGATTGCAGCAATGTAAGGAGACATCATGGATGAAAACCTGCTCCAGACTGCTGTTGGCCTCAGACTGGGGTGACGGTTCATCTTTTAGTAGAACAATGACCCTAAGCACACAGCCAATATATCAAAGGAGTGACTTCAGGACAACTCTGTGAATGTCCTTGAGTGGCCCAACCAGAGCCCATACTTGAATCCAATTGAGCATCTCTGGAGAGATCTGAAAATGGCTGTGCACCGATGCTTCCCATCCAACCTGAAGGAGCTTGAGAGGTGCTGCAAAGAGGAATGGGCGAAACTGCCCAAAGATAGGTGCGCCAAGCTTGTGGCATCATATTCAAAAAGACTTGAAGCTGTAATTGTTGCCAAAGGTGCATCAACAAAGTATTGAGCAAAGGCTGTGAAAACTTACAGTATGTACATGTGATTTCTTAGTTTTATATTTTTAATAAATTTGCAAAAATCTCAAAAAAAATCTTTTTTCACATTGTCGTTATGGTGTATTGTGAGTAGAATTTTGAGGAAAACAATGATTTTAATCCATTTTGGAATAAGGCTGTAACATAAAATGTGGAAAAAGTGAAGCACTGTGAATACTTTCCGGATGCACTGTAGTTGTAGTCCTTTCAGCGTTCCTGCCAAAAACAGTGCTGTAACAGGCAATGTGGGCCCAAACTGAATTTAACTTTATCAATGCTGCGATCTCCACAATACAACCGGCCAGGCAGGGGGATTGGCAAAGAGGCCGGACTTCCCTGCCCGCTGATATTTATAGGAGCGGTGTAGTGGCGGGAACGGAAGTGGGCACCACTACACCGCACTTCACAAATAAGAGCATCTTTGAACATCGTTGAACTATACACCCCCCCCCCCCCCGGTAAAATCATCCAAAACACATACACAATTAAGACCCTCCCCAATTTAGGACCCGAATCATGTACTAAGAAAACTAAAACTGAAAACACTAAAGGGCCTATCACATCCACACAGCAAACATATGCTAGGGGGACGGGTGGACGACTGTCCTACCCCACACAGTAAGGTGGGTTATTCTTCCACCTCTAGAGCAAATAAATAAAGTCCATACACAAACTAAAATCACTGCCGTGTTCCTAAGCTAAATAAAATATACAAAATAATCCCAGAACAATATACAACCATATGAACATTCGAACTCTCTTATTTTCACACATGCACAAACATATGAACATTGAAACTTTTTTATCATTATTATTATTTTTCAAAACACCTACAAGGTACCACACTATTAGAACTCGTTTCCCCCCCCCTTTTTTAATATATATACATAAATTCACACTCCACTCGGCGAAATAGGAGAGGAACTGGCCTGTGGGGGCCCCAGACAGTCTCTCAGTCAGTCTGCCCCTGGAGGCGGCATGCCGCCGGGGCCGCAGCTGATCGTATAGACGGTGATGCGCCTCATCTTCTCCACCGTCAGCCACTCCTCTTGTCCGAACCCACCATCTGAAACCTCCTCCCAGGCACGCCGCAGCTCATTGGCATGCCTCCACAAACCATCAGACAGTTGAAAGTGGACTGCACCCCGTTCAGCCACGATGTGCAGCCAATCCTGGTGATCCTCAAACTGTCGTTTGGCTGGTATTGGCCATGGATATGCCTTCTCACAAGCCAGAACCAGATCCGTGACTCTCAGAGGGGTCTTGCTCGACCTACAGTGTTGCTGCTTGGCACACAGTTTCTCCGTGCCCGTCAGTCTGGCCCTGACCTCTTTTAAAACCGCTACAGTGGTCACCGTTGTAGCCCCAGATCCTCCGGCCCAGTGCAGCTGAGCTCCAGGGAAAACTGGAGCTAACTTGTCGCTGTCACTTGACGACACAGGCGCCTTGCCGTTATGCTCAGTGGAGGACAGAGGAGCCTCTTAAAGAAGAAGTTACAGGTCTATGAGAGCCAGAAATCTTGCTTGTTTGTAGGTGACCAAATGCTTATTTTCCACCATAATTTGCAAATAAATTCTTTAAAAATCAGACAATGTGATTTTCTGGATTTTTTTTTTCTCATTTTGTCTCTCATAGTTGAGGTATACCTATGATGAAAATTGGAGACCTCGCTCATCTTTTAAGTGGGAGAACTTGCACAATTGGTGGCTGACTAAATACTTTTTTGCCCCACTGTATATTCATTGCCCTATTTTGATGTAACTTGTGTTTTTTTTTTTCTTTCAGGGATCTCTGTGTTTATTGTCTATATCCTTTGAGTTATGGGGTCGGGTACAGCCTTTGTTTATTTTATGCTTGTTTATATATGTATATGTGTCTATTTTAACGGGATTGATTTAGTTTGGTGTGTGGCCCTTTTTCTTTTCACAGACTGTATATTTACATAGCGGAGGTCTCTGCTGGGCCAGTGTGGTGTGTGAATGTGTAGGCCTATTCCCTTTTGTATTAGCGTGTGAATTGGGTGAAATTTTATGGTTGGGTAAATCTGTGTGCTTGTTTTTTCAAAAGGGGGGGGAAAATGTAAGATCGTAATATATATATAATATTAGTATGGCGGTGCCCTAGGCTAGGGAGGGGTGATGCCCCGCCTTTGGGGGATGGCATCATCTGTGGTATATAAGCCTGTAGTGGCAGACATACTGTCTCTTCGCTGGTCCTCCCATACTCATAGTAGGGACTCCCAGTGTGTATATAGCTCATGTTAATAAACTTTATAAACGTCACCTCATCTCTTCATTATTCGGACACAACAGGCGCCACTACACCACACTTCACAAATAAGAGCATCTTTGAACATTGTTGAACTATACAACAATTAATACAGTCAATGGTTGATGTATCAACAAAATTATTTTGGAAACATTATTTTAAAGTGGAAGCCTTATAAGCAAGCAAGCAAAGTTTATTTGTATAGCACTTTTCATAGATACTGTATGTATCACAAAGTGCTTCACAGCAAATTAAAGTTTACAAATGCACAGAAATTAAAATCAATAGAAATAAGATAAAATATTCATGTTAATAGGAATAAAAAGAGAAAACAGTGAAGAAATAAAAGCCATTCAATGAGAGCTAAAAGCCTGTCTAAACAAATGAGTTTTTAACTCCTTCTTAAAGGAGTCAACAGACTCAAGGCAGCGCAAGGACAGAGGAAGTACGTTCCAAAGCCGTGGTGCAGCAGCCTGGAAAGACCGATCTCCACAGGTTTTGAATTTGGTCCGAGGGACCACCAGGAGTCTCTGGTCTGAGGATCTTACTGATCGTGTCGTCGCATAAGGAGTCAGGAGGGCTGAGATGTATGAAGGGGCTTGGTCATTAAGAGCTCTAAAAGTCCAAATTAAAATCTTAAAATGGAATCTAAAAGCAACTGGCAGTCAGTGAAGGGATGATAAAACTGGGGAAATGTGTTCCCTTTTCTTCGTCCAGGTTGAAAGCCCAGCAGCTGCATTTTGCACAGTCTGAAGGTGGGCAACAGCAGTTTTATTAAAACACATAAAAAGGGCATTACAATAATCTAAGCGAGATGAGATAAAAGCATGAATGATCATTTCCATTTCATGTGTTGAGACCATAGGTCTAAGTTTTGCTATATTCCTCAGATGAAAATATAAAGTACAAAGTGCTGCTTTAAAGCAGATCTACCTAACTTTTCTTTTATCTTATCAAATGTATTACTTTTGTGTCAAAATGCTTTTTGCTAGCATAAACAAGAAGCAGTGACCAGTTTTGCTCTGCTGCCTCTTGCAGTGGAGTAGGTATTGGTAATTCCAAACTTATTTAAGTTCCGGCCCATAACAATAGCTACGTTCCAATCCACGGTGTACTTCAACTGTATTCCCTACTCCCTGCTCCGTTCTCAGGGAAAATCAGTTAACTGCCCTTCACAAAATTTTTCCATTTGAAACACCCTGTAACTGTTGGCTCCCTCCACCGTGCATTACCACGGTAACCATAGACACGTACTGATACTATGGTGGATAATTTATATTTCTTAAATAAAATATTAATAAAAATATATTTTTATTACAATCAATTGATATAAACAATAACTAACATCAATTTAGCTTGTTAAAAACATTAGCAACAATAGTTTCTTTTACTTGTATTTGAGGTGCAATGGCTTATGGGTAATCTTCTTGTCAACTTCCAGTGAACTGATTTACCGTTGTTCAGTTCTTCCCTTTTCAGTTCTCATTTCCCTTTGAACTGAAGACCGTTTGCTCTCTTCGCTTTGGAATCTCAGTTAATATGGGGGAATACCCTGTGCAGTCCACTTCAGAGTGTACTACTGGGCAATCGGAACGCACCCCTAATGTCATGAAGTGTTAAGTTCCCTATGAATAGCCAATGTGATGTTCTATGCTAGCTGTTATGACTAAAGCTAGCTGTTGTGGCTAATTTTTGCTCCTCTTTGTACCAACATAAAACATTTCATCCATCCATCCATCTTCTTCCGCTTAATCCTTTTCAGGTCGCGGGGGGGCTGGAGCCTATCCCAGCATCTTTGGGCGAGAGGCAGGGTACACCCTGGACAGATCGCCAGTCCATCGCAGGGCCAACACAGAGAGACAGACAACCATTCACTCTCACAGTCATACCTAAGGACAATTTAGAATCCCCAGTTTGATGCCAATTAACCTAACTTGCAATTAAACATAAATAAATGAAACAAATAGAACATAAACTGCTTCATGTTGAAAGTGCTGAAATACTAGAATACTTGCAAAATCACAAAAACTGAAATACAAACATCTTGGGTAGATTGAAGCTTAATTTATCCACATACTGTAGCTTTTAAGAAGAAAGTTAACTGCTACCTAGCAAAACAATTTTAAATTCAGATAGTGAGGAAAATATTTTTTCATTCACTCATTTACATTTATTCATTATTTTGTGTAAAAATAATGAATAAATGTGAAATAGTTATAAAATATATATGTTCAATAGAAAAATAAATGTTGGCAAACTAAAACATTTAATTTTTCAGCTAACTAAATATTCAGCTATAGTCTAGTAAATAAATATGTTTCTATGATGTCAAGAGAACTTTCCCCGGTTTTATGATGTTCTCTTATAGGTTTAGACTCTGTGTGTTTTATCCAGTCAGTCTCCATTTTAGATCACTTTTAGCCAGGAGGATGCGCTGACCAAAGAGGAATTTGGGGGGGAAAAAACACAGACTTTTTTATCTTCTGCTCCGTGGTTTACTGCTTCTTCTTCTCAGAGCAAATAAAACGGAAGCATCAAAACTCGCCTCCAGCATTCATCCGTCCAAAATTTCTTTGGAGTACTTTTGAAATTCATGACTTGAGGAAAACTTCTGATGAAGTTGAGGATAGCCTAAGGTAACATAGCATCCTGCTTGGATTGCTGTGATTGACTGTGATGGTGAGATGTGGTGAGAAGGACTATCAGTAATAACAAACGGTGGAAAATTATTAAGAAGTTTGCTTGTATTTTTAGGATTATATAGGTTTTAAGATTCTAAAAGAATATTGAATATCTTGAGATAAAATCTGAAAAGATATACTGTGACTTTCTTTATGTGACATTTGTTTATTTAAAAATAGGGCTGTAATTATGAATGAACCATAGGCCAAAAAATAATGCCAGCTCACACTGAATGAGCTGAATCTTGTATGTGGTAACATGTTCCCTGATTTTTTTTTTTTTTCAATAAGATGAAGGGCCCTATTCTGACAATCAACAGTGTGTTTTTACACCGTGCTTCCCGCCTTATGCCAGTGCTCTAGTTAGTTTCTGTCAGCACATTTTCTGTTTTTTACTCTACTCCATCTAATTACCAGTAGACAGTGCACCGACTTTGTGCTGGGAGAAGGAGGCTCATTTCAAAGAGGTGTAGCAGCACACAGTCTCATGTGCATTGGTGTTCTGGTGCATTTTATGACAATGCGCTTTTGATCAGGAAAAAGGAGGTCTGTCATCAGAAGCACATTGTTTAATACTATTCCAGCAGCGTGTTTTGAAAACATACAGCTCTTACTGACAAGGGCACATGAGGAAACACAGCATGTGCTGGGTTTCAGTTATTTCAATGGAGAGTTCTAGCAATTATAATCTAATCACCGGTCACTTTAATTGTGATATGATAATACACTTAATAGTTTTTTTATTTTCATTCCATCCGCATTTTCATTTTTAATTGCAGACTTACCATTGGAGTCTATAGATTAGGCATTAATGTATCAATTTTTTAGAGGAATGAACAAATGAAAAGGGACTGTGTGGATGCCACACACTTGGGAGGTGTAGTGGGATACTGTCTATCGCAGAAGAGGGGTTTGCCATTTAAAATCTTCAGACAAAGTATTCTGTCCATTAATCTGTCATGTCTGCAATCACACCACTTCATCATATCGCATGTCTGTTTGTGCTCACACATCTCAATTAATGAAAAATACACAGTCACTGTTTTCTGTTAAATGAGCACAGTTAAAACACAGCAGAGTTTACCACTGCATATAACTGAAGGAAATTTTACAACTCTGTCAAAATCATGGACAAACAGAAAGACTGGCATAATCTCTGAATTGTAGCCTACAGCTCTCATTTGTGCATAACTATGATCAAGTCTCCCCAGTGCGAGGAGGACTGTGGAAGAGGTTAAAAAGCTCCTTAAATGAATTTTCACTTTGTGAATAAGCTCCCATTGTCCTGAGCACAATACAAATTTGTCCTCCCTTTTACACATGGCCATATTAGTATTAAGCCTTTGATCTCACAACTCTGTTTATTAAAGAGAATGAGAGCAAAGACAGTGATTGGTTTATGTCATGTTTTGCCCCAAACACACCTCTGAATAATTAAGAGCATTAGGACAGCCTCTCTGCACTTTGCGCCCTGTGGAAAATTGTGTTTTGTGCTGCTGTAATAGCAAAATAAACTTGGAAACACCCATAAATGCACCCCTTGCATCTGACAACTGATTATGGACTGCGCCACTGTAATACGGCCCTAAGACTTACACATGGATACACCAGTTGGGTAATTCACCATTGTCTGTTAAAACGGCATTGCTTCTCCATTTCGCTTCCCTGTGTTAGTGCATCTTTCTTCATTTTCTGGTTGACCGAGCCCAGTAATCACTGTATCTCTACACAACATCGCCCTGTCCTCTTGTGCTGCAGATCACCAACACAGTAGACTCAAATTAAACAGAGACTCATCACAATAAAGCCTGGCATAAACATAATGCTTTTGTGCTTGAGACTATTATTGCCCCATCCTTTTTCCACACAGATGAAATTACATGCGGTTAGATTATGACAGCCTTCACTTTGTATCATGTCTCGTGCAGCTGGTATCTGGTTCTTAGAGTGACAGCACTGCAGAAAATGTAGAAATAGCACCCACATGGTCAAGTTAACCAATTCAAAGGAGATGTCAGCGCAATCACCGTGTAACTGTAATTAATTTAGACTGAATCAAGTCCATTTTTATGGTACCGCTCATACAATTTCCACTTGATACCATTTTAAAGCAGCTATTGCAGATGTAGATCCTGCTGTCTGTTCTAATACTGTCTGCAGAAAGAGCAGCTGTCTGCAGAAAATAAATTGGATACAATCTGATCTACTGAAATTCTTTTGGATTTATTCTGGGTGAATATCTAAGATTAACATATAATAGCAGCAAGGGAGAATTAACAGATCTGCCGTGTCTATTGAAGTTCTGTGTGTCAGACTGAAAAGAGCCACAGTCCGCATGGTGAGGATCATCAGTGGCGCTGAAGAGAGTGACTCCACACTTGACTGCGCAGATTAAGAGAGTGACAGGGACCTATGACTGGCTAATTCAATGGGGGCAGTCTCTGTAGAAAACACTTCTTTCTCAACAATGTCACTTGGCTCTCCCGTGCAATATATCCTGCTATGAACACCCGCACCTCTCTACTTCATTCAACTTGAAAGAAAGAGTTGCGTTGCAAGGGCCAACCCGGCATCAGTTTCATACTGCGATGAAAAAAAGGGAGAGGGAAAAAGATCAAAACATCTCTTCTCCCTAATTAGGGTTTAACTTTTTTTAACTGCTTTGATTATCGGCAAAAAGCTGAGCATTTTAAAAACCATTGCCTCAGTTCAAGAGAGATATCCACATCATAGAAAGCTACTGAATGATACATATATCTGAATATCTGAGTATGACTTCATTTCTCCTTCTTTTTCAAAGGGAATCACTGGGATCCGGTTTGCCAAACATCAGAGGTGCTACATCCGGACCCAGACTAAGAAACTACCCACAGTGGCAGAGGAGGAGACTGGAGACGCCAAGTTACTGGTATGCCTCCCCTCTGTGCTGTCTGTACCTCGGACTCTCTGTAGTCCTGCAGAAACTGTCATGCATATTGTAGAAAGATAACCAGAGTAGGGCACCACATAAATCCTTAGCCTGTCCATCTTGTCCTATCTCCCTCACTCTCTCTCACTGAAGAATAAACTGAGGTCTGTGGTGCCTGTGAAACAGCCAGAAAGCTACCCGAACACCCAAAGTCTCTTTGTGGCTTACATCAAATGGTGTTTGCTGTCAGTCTTGAGCCAATATTAATTTTTAATCATCTGCTCCAAAGGCTCTACCCAAATAGCCTAAAGGGGGACGGGTGCAAGAGAGGTAAACCATAAAAATTCTATTTTTTTTTTTTAAAAAAAAGATGTTTTCTTTGTGAAATTCACGAGGCTCCATCTCCAGGTTCAGGGTGATTCATTTTAATTCTCTGGATTCCTATAGTTGTCTGAACTTCACAAAAAGGAGTGGAAGAAATTCAGTCAATCAAAATTCACTTTTTTCCAGTGTCACAGTGCAATTCACTGAGTGGGCCGTGTGTTCAAAGAGAAAATCCTTCTCTCAAATGTCTCTACTGCTAGCATGCTCTCATTTACATTTCACATTGTAGCTGAGAAGGAGTAGCTGGCAAATATCTGACGCTCTTCACTCTCCGATTCATCTTAAAAACAGAATAAGGCAATTGTCAGACCAGCCTCAGTTTTAACTTTAAGAACACAAGCTGTTACGCCCAAAAACCAAAGACTGTTTTGTTTTTATTCCTCTCATCTCCATAATGTCTGATCCACGTTTACAGTTACTAATTACCCAGGAAGCACCATATGTCTGTGCCATCTCTGTCTTCTTTTTGTGCACTGTGAAGCCTAATTGGCTTAATTCACAACTCCAGAATGAATCATCCAAGGCCAGCAAAGTGACTTGGGCTCATACTAGTAGTTAAGAAAGCCCTTCAATAAAATGAGGATTCACAAGATGTTTTTAAGCTGTGGTCTGTATTAAGTCATTTTAAATGCTTACAGAAAAGACTAAAACGCTGTAACAACCTTGCCATAAGAGATGACACATAAGACCAAAGAAGCCTTAACTTAACTGTCAATCACAGTAAACAGTAAAACGCTGTTACAACCTTGCCTTAAGAAATGACACATACAACCTAAGGAGCCTCAACTCAACTGTCAGCATGGTGATAACCCAGCAGCAAAACTTATTTTTATAAACTCCAACGACTAGAGCCGCAAACCATAAATGTTGTCTTGATTTTATTCACAGGAAACATTTATTTGTGCAGAGTAAGTTTATGCACTGCAGGTGGTTACGTTGCAAGGTGGGAGTACAAAGTAGCTTTGGAGATCAGGATTTGTATCCCAGGTCGTGCATGATGTTGTGTTTAGTCAACACAAACAGTTGGTGATAATGGCTTAGTTGCTCAAAGCAAATTTAGTGTACAAAAGTAAGATTTTGTAAAACAACAAATACAAATTAAAGATGATTTATTATGCATATTTCTAGTTCCATATTTATATCCTGGGACTTATGAGAATTGTTGCACGTTTGTGATTCACAACACAAAATAAAGCATATTTTTCGATTATACTGGGCCTGGGAGCGGCCCCTTAGCTTCTCCACTGTCTGAAACACATTATTCCGCTCCTCTCTCTTTTAATGCACTCATCTGCTGCTTGAAAGGTACTACGCAGAAGTTTTGGAAACTTGGGTTTTTGTGAAACCTTTTGGCCACTTTTACCCCCTTACACAGGGGTGGAGATCATAGAGAGATCATTAAGAGATCTGGCCAGTTTTTGATCTGTCAGTGATCTTCAATGATCTCCAGTCGCTACGGTCTCCTCAAAGTTTTGACTCATTCAAAAACACACAAGGATCTCCCAAAGATCAAAAATTGGCCCAATCTCTCAACAGTCTCAATGCTGTGTAAAGGGGCCCTGAGTGGACTTCAGCCCCATTCACCAATACTCTCTGACTGTGGGTCAGAGTCCTTTTCAGAAATTATTAACATGAATGGGACTGCATTTCACTTAGGGACCAAAAGAAGTCACTAAAACCTGAGCTCACAAAAGTTCTATAGGACAGTGGTCCTCAATCACTCCACGGACTGGTATCAAGTTAAAAAAAAACTGTGGACCAGTAAAAAGCAGTTGATTTGAAACTCAACAGAAAGCCTGGTTTAAGAAAAAAGTTTTCAACTGCTTTTTAAAAGAGTCAACAGAGTCAGCTAAACGTAGCTGGAGTGGGAGACTATTCCGAAACCTCAGTGCTACAGATTAAGATTGTGTTCCCCCGGTCTTCAGTCTTGTACGAGGAGCAAAAAACCCCAAAGTGTGTGATTAAAGAAAACTCACCCGTAATCTATGAGCAGCATGGTGGACAGTGGTTAGCACAGTTGCCACACAGCTAGACAGTTCCAGGTTGGAAACCCCAGGCTGGAGTTTGCGTGTTGTTCTCCCTGTGCCGCATTGGTTTAGTCCAGGGACTCCAGGTTCCTCTCACAAACCAAAGACATGCATGTTACGTTAATTAGTGACTCTAAATTGTCCCTAGGTATCTGTCTCTGATAGCGCCTTTAGAATATAGTGTTCGTGTATCTACTAGCTAAGTGCTTCAAGTGGTCTTTGTCACTAGAAAAAGTGCTCTACAAGTACAGGTCCTATGTCTGTTCCTCTGTCTCCGGGGGCTTTGGACAATTCCGAGACAGTGAGCCTATGGTCCCAACACGAAGCCACAAGTGCCCCGCGACTGGCAGGGAGCCCCTCCTCCTGATACAACTCAAACTTTTTTGAAAGCAAAGATTGCTTGCTGGTTTAATTTTCAAGCATCAAGTTAATTAACCTACTGATGAGGCAGATGTGTGTCAAAACTGGCAAAGTGGCAGGAAGTCAGGCATGGGAAGTAAGAGAATATTCTGTAATTTTTCAAAATAAAACACCCGGCAGACTTTTGTATTCATTATGCAGACCAAGAGAATAAATTAATTATTTTTTTTCTCTGTGGCTTTCTGCAATCCAGTACCAAGTAGCCCTCAACCCCGTACTGGGTTGCAAGCTGGTGGTTGGGGACCACTACTGTAGGATAAATCTTCCCACTTATATCCCTTAGATCCAGTGGTTAAAAAATAAAAAACATATTAAATGTGTGAGCTTATTCATAATTTGAATTCTGTCTAACCACTACAACAGTAAATATGTGAATTACAACAAAAAAAAATTCATGTGCATTTTAAAGCAAAACAGATATTTTCTCACATGTTGAGGCTTTAGAATTATTAACTGTTGCAAAGTATATCAGTGTAGAGTGTGAAATCTCTAAAGATCCTGGTGTTTAAAGCAAGATTAAAATTCTAAGAGTTAGATAAAAATATTGATACCACTCACATGTCCGTGACGTAAATGTGATGCTACTGCCAGCAGCAGCTGCTGCTTAGCTTAGCAAAGCTTAAAGGCTGGAAATGGGAGGAAAGCAAGTGCCTGGCACAGTTTAAACCATATGTCCTTCAGAGATGGATGGGGAGTGACTAGGAGGGACAGGATCAGAAATGAGTGTATGGACAGTTCAGGCTGAGTGGTTTGCAGACAGAGAGAGGCAAGGCTGAGATGGTTTGGACATGTGTAGAGGAGGGATAGTGAATATATTGGACAAAGAATGTTGAAGATGGACCTGTCAGGGAAAAGGAAAAGAGGAAGACCACAGGAAAAAAAAATCATGGATGTAGTGAAGGACATGGAGAGGGTTAGTGGGAGAAGAGGAGATAAGGGATAGGGTGAGATGGAGTCAGATAATCTGCTGTGGCAACCCCTAAAGAGAGCAGCCAAAAGAAGAAGTTTTTTTAGATACGGATGCAATTTCCTGTCTCAGAGGCCAGTGGCTTAAACCTGCATTCTCTATTTGAAAAAAAAAAAAAAAATCCAACAGGTGGCAGCAAGGGTGGCTGCAAAAGGTATTTGGTCCACTTGAAATCTGGTTGTAACTATATGGCTATCAACCCTTTAATGTGTATCCTAATAATTGCTCATTTTACGTCACATTGGACCACAACAAATCAAAGCAAACTTTACTTTACTTTACTTTAGGGTGCTGCACAAAGTGCTTTATATAAAAACAGAAGACAAAATGAAATACATACAGTCGTGAAAAAATTAGGACACCCCATTAAATATTCAGTTCTTTATTAAGAAACTTTCACATATCTATGTCTAACTTTGTTTTTGTTTTTATTTGCATATTTTGACATTTATTTTAGCCATTTTAAGTGGGAATGAACGTGGGGGTGTCCTAAAAAGATGGGGGGTGTCCTCATTTATTCCTCGCTATTTGTTTAGAATTACATTTTACAGAAAATTTGAAAAAAAGTCTTTAATTCATTTTTAATTGTTTAGTTGTATGACATGAATCTCCCAGTATTTTTAACATTGATATTAAATATCTATATGTCCAAATATGTTTAAAAAAAACACACACACAGGCTTATACAGGGTGTCCTAAATTTTTTACATGATTGTATACTAACACAATACATCACACTCCACCCCAGCCCTCCCATTCACACACACACAAACACACACACACACACACGTCCCCACCTCTCACACACACATATAAAAAAATACACGGGATATGGCTCAGCACCGAGGCACCATGTGAAGGAACACCATCCTGTGGAGCCCCCCACGCCGGGAGACAACACAGCCCCTGACCACAGAGCGTGCCACAGAGGCCACCCCGACCAGGACAGACCAGGCCCCACACCACAGCCATAAGGCAATGGCATGGAGTCCCCACCCACTCAGGCCAGAGCGATCGCTAAGACCAACACCTCTGCAGATGGGCCAGGCAGCTCCCCTGAGGAAAACACTGGAGGTAAAGCACATAAAATGCAAAAGGAAGATAAGAACACATAAAACAAGAGGAACTAAAAAAGCATACTTGCAGACTGAGCTAAAAGCATATTAAAATAAAAGGAGATGAGAATACATACTAAGAACAAATGGAGCTAAAAAGAACATAAAACATAGCAACATAAATTAAATTTAGTAATAGTTAAACAGGTCAATAAAAGCCAAATTAAAAAGGTGGGTCTTGAGCTTGTTCTTAAAAACATTGATCATCTCTGCAGCCCTGAGGCTCTCTGACAGGCTGTTCCACAGACGAGGACCACAGTAATGGAAAGAGGTTTCACCATAGGTCTTGGTCCTGATGTTGGGAACCATTAAACAGCCAGTACCAGTAGGCCCAAGATGATTTAGGCATTTAAAAACTGCTAAAAGAACATTAAAATCGATCCTAAAACACACGGGGAGCCAATACAGCGATTTTAAAAGTGGTGTAATATGTGCCTGCCCCCCGGTCCTCGTCA
The DNA here is from genome assembly GCA_020510985.1 of Pholidichthys leucotaenia. Taxonomy (NCBI): domain Eukaryota; kingdom Metazoa; phylum Chordata; class Actinopteri; order Cichliformes; family Pholidichthyidae; genus Pholidichthys; species Pholidichthys leucotaenia. The sequence goes on along the minus strand of CM035840.1, from coordinate 378,981,401 downwards.
GCACTCATGCTTCTGAATTTTGGAGCAGTTGGAGAGTTAATATGCTTTTTTGGAAGACCAGCAAGCAGGGCATTACAGTGCGACTGGTAACAAAGCATGCATGAAGACCTCCATGCTGGCAAGAGAGAGAAAAGGGCAGACTCTGGCTATATTTCTCAGATGGTAAAATCCTGTTTTTGTTATGTTTTTTTTTTTGTTATGTATTTAATGTGTAAAATAAAATTAAGATCCGAGTCTAAAAGGACTGCCAGGTTCTTGATACATTGTGTAGGTTTCAGACCTAACAATTTGGATAAAAGTTTCTCTCTCTTGTCTTCAGGACCAATGATTAAACTTCTGTTTTGCCCTGGTTGAGCTGTAGGAAATTCTGTGCCATCTATGACTTTATGTCTTAAATACAGTTTAAAAGGGGGTTAATTGGCTCTATGTCATCAGGAGACACGGCAATGTGCAGCTGCGTATCATCAGCATAAATTGATGCTGTCATGGTGGGTAGAAACTGGACCCAAATGCAGTACTTGGTTCATGGTTAGATTTAGTCAGAGCTGGGCGAACAGGCGCTGCTCGGAAAAAACACAAAATAATAAACAGCTCGGGAGCTGTAACACAAAACTTGGCAGGATACAGGCAGAAAAAAGGGAATGAACAGAAGTGTGTTGTTCACGCAAACACTGACGGGTGACACCCATAAGGAACACAGATTGGGGATGACATATACAGACACACAGGCAATCAATAAAACACAGAACAGGTGGACACAATTAAGGCAAACGGAGGCAGCAGGGAACAGTTACAGAAGACAGGATGGGCGGGGCTGTACAGACATTCACAAACAGGGGATACACAATAGAAAATCAGAGGGGAGACAACACCATGGCACATAATGATAATGATAGCAATAATACCAATAAACAGACTAAGAGGAGGGCCAACAGGGAAAAGAAAATGCAAGACAGAAATAATAATAATCATAATAAGCCACAGGGACTAATAAACATAACTCAAAATGAGGATGTGGACTGAGGCCCCTGCCCTGGAAATGAGAACAATACAAATTATAAATTAGAAAGAGGGCATGGGACCCAGGAGGAGCAATGTGGTTTTCATCCTGGCCGTGGCACACCAGACCAGCTCTTTACCTTCTCAAGAATAATCGAAGGGTTCGTGAGAGTTTGCCCAACCAGTTTACATGTGTTTTGTGGACTTGGAGAAGGCATTCGACTGTGTCCCTCGTGGTTTTTTGTGGGGGGTGCTTTGGGAGTATAGGGTATCGGGCTTGTTGTTACGAGCTATTCGGTCTCTGTACGACCGTTGTGAGAGTTTGGTTCGTATTGCCAACACTTGGTGGGACTCATTCCCAGTGAGAGTTGGACTCCACCAGGGCTGCCCTTTGTCACCGATCCTGTTCATAATTTTTATGGACAGGATTTCTAGGCGCAGCCAGGGAACGGAGGGTGTCATGCTTGGTGACCGCAGGATCTCATCTCTGTTGTTTGCAGATGATGTTGTCCTGTTGGCTTCATCCAGCAATGACCTACAGTTCTTGCTGGGACGGTTTGCCACTGAGTGTGAAGCGGCTGGGATGAGAATCAGCACCTCCAAGTCCGAGTCCATGGTCCTCAGCCGGAAAAAGGTGGATTGTCCTCTCTGGGTTGGGGACAGGCTCCTGCCCCAAGTGGAGGAGTTTAAGTATCTTGGGGTCTTATTCACGAGTGAGGGGAGAATGGAGCGAGAGATTGACAGATGGATCGGAGCAGCATCTGCAGTGATGCGGACGTTGTACTGGTCTGTTGTGGTGAAGAGGGAGCTTAGTTCTAAGGCAAAGCTGTTGATTTACCAGTCAATCTACGTTCCTACTCTCACCTATGGTCACGAGCTTTGGGCAATGACCAAAAGAATGAGATTGCGGATAGAAGCGGCTGAAATGAGCTTTCTTCGTAGGATTGCTGGACTCACCCTCAGAGATATGGTGAGGAGCTCAGTCATCCAGGAGAGGCTCACAGTAGAACCGCTGCTCCTCCACATTGAAAGGAGTCAGTTGAGGTGGCATGGGCATCTGATTAGGATGCCTCCTGGACGCCTCCCACTTGAGGTGTTTCGAGCACGTCCCACTGGGAGGAGACCCCGGGGCAGACCCAGGACTCGGTGGAGAGACTACATCTCCCAGCTGGTCTGGGAATGCCTTGGTATCCTCTCTGAAGAGCTGGAGCAGGTGGCTGGGGAGAGGGAAGTCTGGGCTTCTCTGCTTGAACTGCTGCCTCCATGACCCAGACCTCCGGAAAAGCGGTAGAAAATGGATGGATGGATGGATGGCATGAGACCCAGCCCACGTCCTGACAGTATCCCCCTCTCAAGGTGTGGCTTCCACACGACCCCAAGAGTAACATCAACAGAGAAAAAAAACATCAAAACAACCCTCACAGGGTGATTGGAAGGAGGTACAATGCCACGTGTACCAAAACAAACTATATCCCCCCACCCCCACCCCACAGTGTCCAAAACAAACACAGTTTGAGGGCCAAATAAAGTCCATAGCCCCAAAACCCAAAACAAAGCGGATCGGGTGGTTTACCCAAGTCCATGGGCCACCGGACCACAACAGACAACGGGTCAGAGGGTCTACCAAAGTCCATAGGCCTTCGGACCGGAGAACAATGTGGGTCAGGGGGCCTGCCCCAGTCCATGGATCCCCAGACCAGAAAGCAGGGCCAGTCCAGCAGCCTGCCAATGTCCTTAGGCCACCGAACCGGAAAATGAGATGGAACAGCAGCCCCAGGAACACAGAGCTCACAAAACAAACACAAAGGAGCCCTATGCTCTGCGACCAATGACTGCTGCATGCTGACCCCAGCCTCTGGAGTGAAAGGTGGAAGCCTGCCAGCCTCTTGGGCTACAGCTGGAGGCATGTTGACCTCTTGGGCTACGGTTGAAGGCACGCCGGCCTCTTGGGCTATGATTGGAGGCACGCCGGCCTCTTGGGCTACGGTTGGAGTCGACTGCTCTGACGGCCCGGGTAGAGTGGACCGCTCAGACAGCCCAGGTGGAGTGGACTGCTCGACCTCTGAAACGACAGGTGGAGGTCCCCCGACCTCTGGGATGACGGGTAGAGCGTGGTCCTCCTGTGCCTCCATCCTCGACACGGCCACCTTGGACGAGGAAAGGGAACAGGAGATAAGTGAGGTGACACTATAGCCAACAGCAGCAAAGACTGGTCGGGAGGACCCACAAGCAGGTGGAATGTGCGCTTGGAACCCCCCACCAGGAACAAGGCAAATCTTTTCAAAAATAGTAGTTGTAAATAAATGAAAAGGTACTTGCTTAACTCCTGGTCTTCTGCTGCCAGGGTGACAACCTCAGGATGAGTAGCAGCTGGAGCTGTGGCGTGTGCCTCAGGAACAGCAGGAGCCATTGTGTGCATCTCGGAGACAGCGGGAGCCATTGTGTGCACCTCAGGGACAGCGGAAGCTGTTGTGTGCACCTCGGGGACAGCGGGAGCTGTTGTGTGCATTTCAGGGATGGCTGGAGCTGTGACACGCACCTCTTGAGTAGCTGGAGCTGTCTGGAGAAGAGCCAGAGCTGGTGGTGGTGCTAGGAAGCAATATGGAGCTGGTACTGGAGCTGGGGAGCAACGTGGTGCTGGTACTGGAGCTGGGGAATGGTGTGGAGCCGATAATGGATGATCGTCACGCAGCCCAGATGCAGAAACAGCGACCGGTGGGATGTCAGGTCTGGGGGCTACAACTGCTTGGAACCCACTCCTAGAGGTAGCTGCAGCTGGAGGAGCTTCTGGGGCAGCCGGTTCATCCCAGACCAGTAGGCTCCCTCCCAGTATTGTCAATCTCTCACAAAAAACAGAGGTGGACACAGGAGATACAGGTGAGGCTGGGCGGATGGACAGGGCAGCAGAGTTAACAGAAGAAATAGGGAGAGAGAGCTCAGCAGCGATAGATGGTTGTCGCTGAGCCCCCTTCCCAGGAAGAGGGCAAGACCTTTCATTAATTGATGTAAAATACTGAAATGGTACTTGCCCTTGTTCTTGCTCTGCTGCCACTGAACCGTCTGGTGAGTCCTCCCGCGAGAAGCTGGAGCTTGTCAGATGGGGAGAGGATGCCCGATGGTGTTGAGCTGGCAATGGGTCAAAGGAAGAGAAAGCAGAGGCCTGGGGTGCCCTCGCCGGATATGGACTGCCGGGCCACCGTGTCCCTCAGCGCTGGAGACGACCACATCTTCCCCTGGATAAAACTATCCAGGAAAGCAGCGCCCTCAGGAATAAGGTGGATAAGGCTGGGTGTCCACCAAATGCGTTTTTTCCGCTCTGGGCGATTGTTTTCTATTCATTTTCTATTTAGTCCAGCGTTTACAGCACTGAGCACCCTCTGCGCTGAAATGCTTTGAGCAGTGGCCGTTTTTTGTTGCGGTGCTCAGGGCGCTCAGCGTTGAAAAAAGTTCAACTTTTCAGACCACAGCTGAGTTTGTCAATGTCAGACCTTTCTAAGCAGCCAATCAGAATTAAGGAAGGGCGGGACATGGGACACCGATACAGTCTCCATTCAGACTCCTGTTTTCCGTGTCATCATATTTTATATCCAGAGCTGCTAAAACATGTTTCCTGTCCATTGTTATTTACAGGCTGCTATTAAAAAATAAGTAGAAAGTCTGACCATCGGAAAAGTGGAAGTGCTGAGCTGAGAGTGACAAGCTGTTGCTGGGATACAGGGCACAGACTTTTTTTTTTCCAGAGAGCAGCGCACAAACGCTGAAAAAAAAAAAACGCTCAGGGCGGTCGGGTGTCAAAAAATGCATTTGGTGGACACACAGCCTAACAATGCCCCTCAACAGGTGGCCCACAAACTCCCTATTTGTGGCCCACAAGCAGTGATTCCTTCACTACGTGTTTTGGTTTGATCAGCACCTGTAAAGGTGAACTGTTATCTCCATGCAAATGATACGCTAACAGCCTGTCAGCGTGCGAGCAGCTGCAGCCAGTGGCACTTTTTACTTTCACTTTCAGAGCAGTAGCCGGAAGTGGGAGCCTAGATTGAACAAAAATGTCATGTTCTAAGTTTGCTGCTAAAAGAAAAGTGGACAGTGAAAATTGGCAATTCACAGACGAATGCACTGAGCAACTGGCATTTGCTCTCCCTCCTACCAGCACAAGACCAATGTGCTTATGCCAGGAGACCAAAGCTATGATAATGATTTACAATTTGAAACGGCATTATGAGAGCAAGCATAGGAATTTTGAAAAGACATTTCCTCAAAATTCAGAGGTAAGAAAAGCTGCATGTCCACCAAATGCGTTTTTTGTCACCCGACCGTCCTGAATGTCTTTTTTTCAGCAACAGTTTTGTCACTCACAGCTCAGCATTTCTGCTTTTCCTTTGGTCGGACTTTCTACTTATTTTTTAATAGCGGTCTCTAAATAACAATGGACAGGAAATGTATTCTAGCATTGGTGGCAGCTCTGGATGCAAAATATGATGACATAGAAAACAGGAGTCTGGGTACAGACGGTACCAGCGTCCTATGTTCCTTATTCTGATTGGCTGCTTAGAAAGGTCTGACATTGACAAGCTCAGCTGTAGTCTGAAAAGTTGAACAGTTGAAAAGTTTCAGCTCTGAGCACCATGAGCACCGCGACAAAAAGCAGCCACCGCCAAGAGCGTTTCAGCACGTAGACGCTGGATTACATAGAGACTAAATAGAAAAAAGTGATGTAATTCGATATGGCTGCCATCACATTATGCAAATTAGATGCATAAATTTACTCCTATCTAAAACTTTGAATCATATTCTACATCTTTCTAATTGACAGAAAGCCATTATCTCTTACCACTTTCAAGTTATAGCCTTGGAAATCTTTGACATCTAAACTGAATATTTTCTTGAAAAAAATCTTGACCACTAGGGGGTGGTTGCCGGGTGCAATAATGCACCACAGACAGCCAGTGAGTTTTAAATCTACTTTTTTTTTTTTTTTTGTAAATTTGGAACCTTTTTATAATGCGAGTTTTTTCTTGTAAATTTACATATTTTTTCTCACTAAATTTTCAACTTTTTTCTAGTAAACTTGACTTTTTCTAAATGTGCAATTGTTTCTTTTAAATTTGCAATTTTTTCTCTCATAAATTTATAACTTTTTTCTTACAAATTTGCAGCGTTTTCCCCATAAGTGTACATTTGTACATTCTTTCTCATAAATTTGTGACTGACAACAATAATACTTAGTGTCCCTTCAATATATACTATTGAGAAAACGTTGTGTTTATTGTCCCTCCCAACATAAAAATGAAATATCCGCCCATGCAGCATGCTTTCTGCTCTGGACCTCTGGTCCACTGGAAAAAACTAATGCGGACCCCAGGCAAAAACATTTGAGGACCCCTGTGCTATAAAAACAAAAGATTTACATCCTATTCCTATACGCAGAACTGCTTTTGGTCCAAGCGTTGTTGCCGTATGTGGTGTGACTGGAGGCGTGAGTGCAGAACCGGAGTGGCCCATATCCCAGTGGGCCGATTCACTGATGGGCCGGTGTTTTAGTTGGACGTAAAATTAATTAACATCAATATAATCTGATAATCTGTGGCAGGCATGTTGTTAGCACTGTCCCGATGTTTAATAGCCCTAAATCTGCCTGAGTGAACTACACACCAGAGCATCCCTCAGAATTTGGTCCCGGTAATGACTGGTCTGACTGAAAGACAGACTGACAGCATTCAACAGCACGTGGGACTCCAGAAGGTGTGTTCACATTTTGGTGGTTAGCCAATGGCAGAAATTGATAGAAGATGCAATTTTCTCAAAGAAAAATGAGCCAAATAGCACAGGTGAGGGCAGAGGAGGCTGCAGAGGAGTGTGTTCTTGCTACAGCAGAGAGACCGTGAGATTTTCAGCACCTCAGGTTAGTGAAGTGACTCTCAGAATAAATGCTATAATATTTTGCTGCCATCAAATAGTTCACAATTCTCTGACTCCCACGTATTTTTTCTCATGAACTGAAAAACTAATTAATTCCTCATTACAAAGATTTTTAAACAAAGTTCTAAATTTCCTAGAAAAAATTAGTTACATGAACCTACAGTATATGTTAATTTGAAAATTTATAAGCAAAAGCTGCAATTTTTGGGGTTAAAAAGGAAAAAAATACATTCAAAAAGTTCTAAAATTAAAGGAAAAAAACATGATTTTTTTATGTGAAGAAAATCACATTTATAGAAAAGGCTGCATATTTATAATAGCCTAAACATTGGGCGGCAATGGCTCAGGAAGTAGAGCAGATTGTCCAATAACCGGATGGTTGGCAGTTCGAATCTCGCTCTCCCAGATATCCTGCTGTTGTGTCCCTGGGCAAGACACTTTACCCACCTTGCCTCCAGTGTCCATAACACTGGGTATCAATGTGTGTAAATGTTCGGCGGTGGTCGGAGAGGCCGCTGGCGCAAATTGGCAGCTATGTTTCTGTCAGCCTGCCCCAGGGCAGCTATGGCTACAGCAGTAGCTTGCCACTACCATTGTCTGTCTTGAGTGAATGAATCGTGTATCTATTTGTAAAGCGTCTATGATAAAGCACTATATAAATCTGATGCATTATTATTCCTAGTAGTCACGGCCTTTTACCTATTGTCTTGATTTTAAGATCAAATACACAGATTTTTGTGGACACACTTTGGTGAAAAAGCCTCTTTAGTAGATGTTGCTGAATGAAGAAAAAAAACCTTGCTTGTTCTCAGGTGATTTATTATTTTTTTAGTAAGGGGATGGTAGTGGTGGTGGACTCACAAATTTAGTGTAAGGTAAAGCCTATAAATGTAAATTAAATATAAATTTGCAAGGATAAAGCTGTAAAATATGACAAAGGAGGCTAATTTACAAGTAAAATAGAAAATTTGTGAGAAAAAAGTTACAATTTTGTATGAAAAACATAGTAAATGCAGGGGAGAAATGGCACACTTCTAAAAAAAAAAAATTATAAATTCACAAGAATGAAGTTAAAAATTTAAAGAGCAAAAGCTGCAGATTAGTATAAATGTTTTAGTTTTTCCCATTTTTTTATGCAATTAATAAGGTTTTTCTTGTAAACATTCTTGGACATTTTTAATTTTCTGGTAAATTTGTGACACAGACATGCATATATTGGAGCAGCACAAAAAAATCTGTATGGGGAAATTACACAATGATATGATATCATTACTGACACTGAACTGACATGACACTGTATATATTACTATTACATACTAGGTTAAAGTTGTCTAATGAATAGCTATTTTGTTTCTGTAGAATTTTTATGCCACTGAACTGAATTGATGTTCCCGTTTGTGATTAATCTTTGTTTCACATTTATTTGTCAGCTGGTTTACTGAGGTGAACTAAGTTCTATGTTCTTCTCAAAGCATGTCTGCAATAAAAACTATTGGATTGAAATAGAACTTTTGCTCCAATTTCCTCCACTTGGCAAGAAGTGGGCTGGTCTTGGGCATGAAACTCCCAGGCTGGAAACTGGTCCCACTCCGGCCCTGCGTGAGTATTTCATCCTTCAACGTACACAAAACCTTTCATTCATTCCATAGGACAGAGAGTTAGTTTTTGAAGCCTAAGGATTATTTCTTTTGAACAAAACAGTTATGGAAATAATGCAATTTAGAGTATTATATAAAGTTCACTGTTATATATATCTATCTATAAATTCAAGGGATCTCCGTCTGTGTGGGTGTGGGTGTGTGGGTGTGTGTGTGTGTGTGTGTGTGGGTGTGTGTGTGTTCCTCAGATATCTCTCAAACTGTTCCTCAGACTGACCTAAGGTTTTATACATGGTTTCCTGAGGTTACAAGGGTGTGCATCCCCAAATATGGAGTCACTCAGTCAAAATATGTAATTTTTATCAATAAAAGTTTAGCCACCGCTGTGTGACCGCTCTCTGTGTCCTGGCTTCAAAAACTGTGGGCGGAGTTTCGGCTTGACTCCCTGCTCATTGGATAATATGCCACATCACGGCCATGCTGACTGGACAATGCGCAGCATCATGACCTGTCAGTCACCACAGTGTTCCCCGGACAAAACAAGTAAATGAAAAATGACAAATTTGACTAGAAAAAGATAATACTGAAGATTTAATGCCTAAAAAAATTATGCTATTAAGTTGCCGTGATTGCGTAGATCTAAAGGATAATTCAGCATATGTGGGGAACATGAGGTGCGCGAGCAGACTGAGCAGAGCGTCAGTGGGGACCCGGGTCTGACAAAGAATGCCAGTGTGTCAACACAGAACATGCCAGGAGAAGCAGCAGCCAAACCGGGTGGACCACGGTCCTTCGCGGGGAGGCACACCCAGCCTGCCCAGCTGGGTTTGGCAAAGAATACCGGTATATCAACACAGAACATGCCAGGAGAAGCAGCAACCAAACCGGGCGGACCACAGTCCTTTGCGGAGAGGAACACCCAGACTGCCCCAGTCAGCAATAGACAGGAGTCCCTTTGCAGGACCATGACTCGCCGTCACCGGTGGCGCTGCTCTCGGTGTGCTCACACAGTTATTAAAAGTTAATTATTAAAAGTTAATAATAACTGTGGAGCAGAATGCCCAGATCAACTGCATATCATAGGCAGCCACATGCACAGTTTGACTAAAGAACGACCGTCACCAAACTGGACACAAAAACGCTCAATAACTCATAAAAGATCACACAAATAAGTGAGCTGACAAAAAAATAAACATGCGGTTCTTAAACAGTGGCTAATACTGGATGTCCCATTCATTTTCAATTATTCTGAAATTAATATTCATGCAATCTAAATCTCACTTCAGTCCCTTTCATATTTGTCAGAGACTATTTATCATGGAAAACAGCTGAGCTCTGTGATTCCAGTGATCAGCTGTGTGGATCCACCTTTTTTTTTTTTAACCAAAGGTTAAAAAAAAACAAAAAAAAAACATGGGAGGAAGGCCCTACAACCTTTGCTCCCCGAATGTGGGATGTATCAACCATAGGCTGGATAAATTTTTAGCATGAGGCACAATATGTTTTCCATTTTCTAAAATTTTTCACAGGGTCTGGAGTGTGTGTGAAAAAAATATGTTTTGGATAACGTTTAGAGGGTCAAAAATGTGATAGTTTTGGCAGAATAATAATAAATAATCTTCTCACATCAATAAAAAACAAATGCTTACAGTAGAGCCGCAGCGCTCACATCTTTGCCAGTCACGCCCTCAAGGTTCAGATCATTGGCCTCAGTGTCGCCCCAGCACGACAACATAAGCACTGCCTCAATCTTAGCTTTAAAGTTTTAAAAAACCTTTTAATAACAGAATATTGCTAAAATATAAAATGATGCACTATAATGGGTCTCAAATATTTGTAAACGTGTCCTGCAATAGTACTGCATGAGTTTATTGACGATACACAGAAGAAATTCAATATTGCACTGAACAGTTATATAAACTAAAATAATTATAATGATGGCCGAACAACTCCTAATCCCCAAAGTGAAGATACACTATTATGAATATAAGTGATAAAAGACCAGACAAATACACTACCGTTCAAAAGTTTGGGGTCACTTAGAAATTTCCTTATTTTTGAAAGAAAAGCGCGTTTTTCAATGAAGATAACTTTAAACTAATCAGAAATACACTCTATACATTGCTAATGTGGTAAATGACTATTCTAGCTGCAAATGTCTGGTTTTTGGTGCAATATCTAGATAGGTGTATAGAGGCCCATTTCCAGCAACCATCACTCCAGTGTTCTAATGGTACAATGTGTTTGCTCATTGTGTCAGAAGGCTAATGGATGATTAGAAAACCCTTGTGCAATCATGTTAGGTCTGCAATGCTGTAATTGCTGCAAATGGAGGATTCTTTGACGAAAGCAAAGTTTGAAGGAAAAAATTATTATTTCAAATACAAATCATTATTTCTAACCTTGTCAATGTCTTGACTATACTTTCTATTCATTTTACAACTCATGGTGGTAAATAAGTGTGACTTTTCATGGAAAACACAAAATAATTGTCTGGGTGACCCCAAACTTTTGAACGGTAGTGTAAGTGATCTGACAAACAAATAAACAAGGGATCTGAAAGAGTCACTAATATTGGATGTCCCATTCATTTTCAATATTTAGGTATTCTTTAATTAATATTCACACAATCAAATAAACCTTAGTGCCATTTACTCCCTTTTATATGTGTCAAAGTCTAACGTGATTGCCTACATATAGGCTACACCACTTTACTTTCAAACACAGCCTACATCTGGGCCTGGAAAGCCTGATTGGGATACTTGTTTGAGACAGGAATATTTGGTTCTATGGGCAATGCACTAGTGTATATAATATATAATGTGTGCGCGTCCACCCCGATGACCCTGCCCCCGGAAAAAAGTTCAGGTGCAGGAAATTTTTTTGCTTTAACCCTTGTGTTGGAGTCTATCAAAAGGCATTATTGTATTATTTTTTAGCGGAATGAATGAATGAATAGGGGAAAAGGGCATGCAGAAGTAACTACACAGGAATATAAAACAAAGATAAATACTGAAATGTATGCCCAAGGGAGATGTAGATGTATTCACTCCAAAAGCAGGTCCAGAATGGCAGGAAGCTTCCACAAGCACTGATCTTTATATGGGCTTCGCCTGACGCTGATGTCAGCTGACCTGCACTTATTCATTTGCATAAGTTAACCAAAGTTGGCAATAGCCACACATATGCTAGCCTAAGTTGGCAAAAGTTTGCCAATACTGAATGCAATGCTGGTGTCCTGGTGCCAGGTGCACATATCGACACCCTTATGCTTGAACATGGTGTTCGTTATGGACAAACTGTGGTTAGCACACAAGTCCATAACTGAACACCACTCGGGTTCAGATTGGACAGGCCGTTCATCCCAATCACCTCCCTCCAGGTTTCACTGTTGTTGCCCACGTGCACATTGAAGTCCCCCAGTAGGACAATGGAGTCTCCAAGAGGAGCACTCGCCATCACTCCAGTCACAGACTCCAAAAAGGGTGGGTATTCCAAACCATCATTTGGTGCATAGGCACAAATGATGGTCAGGACCCGTTTCGCAACCTGAAGGCGCAGGTAAACAACCCTTTCATCCACCAGGGAAAACTCCAATATAGAGGCAGCAAGGTCAGGGGATACAAGAATACCCACCCCTGCTCGTCACCTCTCGCCCGGGGCAACTCCAGAGTAGGCCAAGCTCCAGCCCCTCTCCAGGAGACTGGTTCCGGAACCAGAGCTGTGTGTTGAGGTGAGGCTGACTATATCTAGCCGGTATCTCTCAGCCTCATGCACCAGCTCAGGCTCCTTCCCCACCAGAGAGGCGACATTCCACGTCCCAAAAGCCAGTTTAGGAAGCCCGGGATCAGACCGCCAAGGTCTCCGCCTTTGACCACCACCTGATCCACATAGTACCGGACCCCCATGGTCCCTCCTGCAGGTGGTGAGCCCACTGGAGGGTCCATTATACTAAAATATGTCAGTACATTCCCGTCCGCAACAGGACCCAGGAGTCGCCGAGTGGGCACGTTTGGCTGGCCGGTTGCATATACACACAGTACACACAGTATAGATAGATAGATAGATAGATAGATAGATAGATAGATAGATAGATAGATAGATAGATAGATAGATAGATAGATAGATAGATAGATAGATAGATAGATAGATATCATCATCAATCCTCTTCACTCCCAATGGAACATAAGGTACTAACAAACGTCCTCCAAGTATTTCTGTCCTGGGCAAGCCAGCTGATCTCATTCCAGGTCTTACCCGCCTCCTTCATTTCATTTTCCACAGTACTTCTCCAAATGCCCAATGGCCTGCCCTTCTTCCTTTTCCCAGGTGGTGCCCATCTCAGAGCAGCATTTGGATGTCTGCTGTTGTTTATCCTAAGGACATGGCCAAGCCATCTGTTATGTCTGAGAAATAACGGAGAAGGAGGCGAGTCTTCATGCAGCAAACAACCAACTTTATTACACAGAACTCGGGTTTATATACAGAGTGGGCCGTGCCCGCCTGACGTCACCCTGTGTGTGGGCACGGCATCCCAGACACACATATCTCACACACCACATCCCCCCCCCCCAAAAAAAAAAAATGTCAAGCATACAGGAAACCCACCCAAATCTGGTAACCCGAATCACACACTAAGAACAGGGGAATAACGTATTGCATTAGAACAAACCTATCACATTCACACAAAACAACTCCAAATCGGACCATGTCTCTTTAAAATACAAAATAATCCCATATTATACATACATTCACTCATTCACATGCACATCAGCTATATACAGAGTGCACATTTTCCCAAATATGTACACAAATATTTACATTAAATACATGTTTCAAGTGACCCCAATGTCTCAAGCCAGCCACCATCTTCTAGTCTGAAATGGAGGACCTGGGCAACCCCATGGCATATGCGCACCCAGTCGCCATCCACCCCGAGGGTCAAAGTCCCCCTCCCTGGCAAAAATGTCTCTAACCGGAGGCCCAAGGCAGCCCCATGGCGTCCGTACATCCAGCTGTCGGCGCTTCTTCCCTCTGGGCTCGCCATGCTGACATTCGGTGCGCCACCTCTCCGTGCCTGGCAAGCCGCTCCCGACTGCTTTACGCACCGCCATCATGGCTCCAGACACTCCAACCCCCAGTGGCCGCACTTTGGATAGACCCAAAGCTCGCTCTTCAGCGTCGTCCGCTGCCTGGGGCGCCTTGTCACAGCACCCAACGTCCTCCACCAGGGCACTCTGCTGCACTGTCTCTGCAACCAGTTGCTGCTGTTCTTCTCCGGGGCCCGCAGCGTCACCTTCGCCGGACTTGTTTACTGACCCGGGCTCCTCGCCTCTGCATCCAGCGCTCTCGGTCCCGGTGCTCCGCTGCACCGTCATCATGTCCGGCTGCGGTTCTTCCCTGAAGCCCTCGGCCTGCATGGTCCCGCTTACCCTCTGTACAGCCTCCAACAGCAGGGCCAGCTCCCGCTGCATCGCCTCTGCGTCATTGTTGGTCAAGCCTAACTCGGGCTCTCCCCATCTTCACTCCAGCTCTTGCCATTCACTTTCGGGACTCATAGTGTCGTCCTCACCGGCACCGTTCTCCAGTCCAGACACCCTGACGCAGCTCTCTACTCCCTCGTTCCATGTGTCTCACTGCATAGCCTCCATATTTGGCTCTTGCTCACCTCCGGAACACGCACCACCGCCCTCGTCGGGCCCGCTCACCGACCTGGGCTCCTCACCGCTGCATTCGGTGCTCTCGGTGTTTGTGCTCTGCTGCACCGTCACTGTGTCCTGCGGCTGCTGCTCCACCTCGGGACACGCACCATCACCCTTGTCGGGCCCGCTCACCGACCCGGGCTCCCCACCGCTGCATCCCGTGCTCTCGGTGTTGGTGCTCTGCTGTGCTGTCACCGCATCCTGCCGCTGCTGCTCCTTCCCGGGACACGTGTCTTGTCACGTAGTCTCCGTATTCGGCTGTTGCTCACCTCCAGGGCCATCAGCCTGCCTGGGCTCACTCGCCCACTGCGCAGCCTCCACAAACGGCTGTCGCTGCTCACCTCTGGGGCTCTCAATGCCACCCTCACCAGTCACGTCCTCCGACACTGGCTCCTGGCAATCGTTCCCAGCACTCACGGTCTCGGTGTGCCGTTGTGCTGTTACCGTGATTCGCTGCCCAGTTAGCCCGCGAACCTCTGTTCTCGGCAGGAAATCGCACACAGTCGGCCCCACGATAGCCTTAGCCGCTAGCTCACGCTGGATCACATACTCTCTCTGCTCCACCAAGGCCAGAACTTCCTCCAACAGCATGTACCTCAACCAAACGTCGCTGGTGCCATGGGCCAATTTATCCCTCACCATGTCGTCCTCCAAAACCCCAAACCTGCACTTCTTAGCCTGGCTATGAAGCCCCGTCAGAAACGACATAAGGGACTCGCCTGTCCACTGGCTAAGGCACATGAATCTGCTTCATCTCTTGGAGACCTTGAAAGCGTCCTCTCACGTGTAATCCATGACTTAGGATAACACCGCTTTACCTTGTCGCCAAATGTTATGTCTGAGAAATAACAGAGAAGGAGGTGAGTCTTCATGCAGCAAACAACCAACTTTATTACACAGAACTGGGGTTTATATACAGAGTGGGCTGTGCCCGCCTGGCGTCACCCTGTGGGTGGGCACAGCATCCCAGACACACATATCTCACACACCACACCATCTCCACCATATAGTTTCTAAATATTATTTTATCTTACCAACTGTCTGTAGATCTCCTGCAGCTAGCTAATTTGTTTAGTCACGTTGATCAGCTAACTAACACACTCGCCTCACTCATCGTGTGTGTCCTCTGGTTCACACATGGATTACTTACAATTTGAACGCCCGCGTCGCTCCATTCCTGTTTCCACTCCGTCTCGCTGTAACGGGAGGCAAGGGGAGGTGTGGGGTTCCTTCTTCAGTGCAGCTTAGTTTTTTCAGTGTGTGCCTGAGGACATCCCTACTGATCAAAGCAAAATTAGGTATGTTGCCAACCTGCTTGACGGCAGAGCTTTCGCTTTGACACAAGCCTTAATAGATGGCCCTGATTATTTGGATTATGATTACGCTCATTTTTCTCATGAGATCAAAAGGATTTTTGACCACATTGATCAGGAAGGAGACACCACACACTGCCTACTTCCTACCTTCGCCAAGGGTCTTGGCCAGTCACGGAGCATTCCATCGGCTTTCAGGTCCTAGCCACGGAGGTCAGACAAGATGACACCGCTCTCCAGAGCATCAACATTGGCAATAGTGGAGGTAGATCCTTCAAACACAGGGGTGGGAGCTGTGTTGTGACAGCAGTCGCTCACCAACAATAAGATACATCCTTGCACATATTTTTCTTGGTGCTTGTCTTCTGCTGAGAAGAGTTATGGCGTCGGTGAACAAGTGCTGTTGGCAGTGAAGCTCACGTTTGAGGAGTGGCGTCACTGGCTGGAGGGGTCTGCGCAGCCTTTTTTGGTTTGGACAGATCATAAAAATCTGGAATACTTATGCTCTGCCAAACGTCTCAACCCTCGCCAGGCTCGTGGTGTGTCTTTATGTTCCCACAGCTGTTCGGGGTGATGTCATACAGGTTTACTTGCCATCCAGGGGTCTCATGTACTAATTCCTACCTCAAACAAACCTTCTGGTGGCCGTCCATGGATAAGGACATGTGGGAGTATGTGCGAGCCTGTCCTCAGTGCTCCAGGGGCAAGTCTTTGTCCTCTCCACCTGTTGGACTTCTGCAGCCTCTGCCCATTCCTAGCCCTCTGTGGGCCAACATTGCCTTAGACTTCATCACAGGTATATATATTAGAGGTGCTGGATGATTAAAATTTTTAATCGCGATTAATCTTTTGGACTGTTGAGTTAATTGTGATTAATAACGCGTTAATACAGTATGTGTTTTTCCATACAAATAGCGTACCTTAAGTCAGTAATTTTTCAAGTTTGTCATACTGTTATGAACATGTGAGTGGGCAAATATGCTTGCTGTCTTCACCTGCAGGTTTATTAAAGCTCTCAACATATCCAAAATGACAAAAACTTTCCAGAATATTCTCCAGAAAATTCTCAAAACAATTACTGCATGTGCAAACAACAGAATGCCAGGGCTCAATAACATCACTGAACAACAACCAGCAGTCACAAAAGGAGCTTGCTCTTTCTCCCATAGCAAATCAATCAATCAATCAACTTTATTTATAAATCACTTTAAAAAATAACACTCACTACACAAAGTACTGTACAACAAGCGCACATGTAAAAACATAAAAGCAAGGAGCAGGACACTAGCCCAAAATTAATATAAAACCAACAAGACAATATAAAACTCAGCATGAGTAGAAACCACAGTCAATAAAATCAATAAAATAAAAGGTAAGAGAAGCAAACATCCACCACTTTTAAGGAGCTCAACACAAAACCTTGTCTGTCACAACAGACACAATTTCCCTTTGAGCAGAAAAATTGCAAACATAAACAAACAACTATCTCGCCAGTGATGATACCCCACCACGCTGCAAAAACAGCGGGGTTGTGAATGGACATTACGAACACAACTTGAGAATTTTTTTAGGCTGGTGCTCACCAACAGTTAGACCCAAAAACTATGAGGATGAAAACAGGCGAATTTCTGTCCGTGTCAGCTGCTGGAGGTCAGCTATAACCTAGCATGTAGCTAGTAGCTACTAGCTACTAGCTAGCTAGCTTCCACAGAAGAAGAACAACCCAACATCCAGGCAAAGTTTTGGAGGAGGCTGTAACAATTATCCAGGCGAGAGCGCTAATAGATAACGTAAACTTAAACATGACAGCTCTTTGGGGATATCCATGGCTGTAATCCAGCTTGTTTGACTTAGCAATGTCTGCATGAGGTGCACAGTGTCTGTGGCCAGAACGGCTTTGGTATGGAGAGCGGCTAGGCCAAAAAGTACTGTTTGCGCTTTCTGCCGTTAAATGCCGTTAACCGCAATCACAAAATTTGTCGCCGTTACGGGGGGGGGGCAAAGCGTTAATGGGCGATTAACATCATAATGCCAACACCACTACTGTGTGTGTGTGTGTGTGTGTGTGTGTGTGTGTGTGTGTGTGTGTGTGTGTGTGTGTGTGTGTGTGTGTGTGTGTACAAATACATATACACATGTGGACAAAAATGTTGGTACCCCTCTGTTAATGAAAGAAAAACCCACAATGGTCACAGAAATAACTTGAATCTGACAAAAGTGGTAATAAATAAAAATTCTATGAAAATTAACCAATGAAAATCAGACAGTGCTTTTGAATTGTGGTTCAGCAGAATTACTTTAAAAAACAAACTCATGAAACAGGCCTGGACAAAAATGATGGTACCCCTAGAAAAGATTGAAAATAATGTGACCATAGGGACATGTTCAACCAAGATGTGTCCTCTAATTAACATCACAGGTGTCTACAAACTTGTAATCAGTCAGTCGGCCTATTTAAAGGGTGACAAGTAGTCACTGTGCTGTTTGGTGACATGGTGTGTACCACACTAAACATGGACCAGAGGAAGCAAAGGAGAGAGCTGTCTCAGGAGATTAGAAAGAAAATTATAGACAAGCATGTTAAAGGTAAAGGCTATAAGACCGTCTCCAAGCAGCTTGATGTTCCTGTGACTACAGTGGCACATATTATTCAGAAATTTAAGATCCACGGGACTGTAGCCAACCTCCCTGGACGTGGCCGCAGGAGGAAACTTGATGAAAAATGGAAGAGACGGATTATACGAATGGTAACAAAAGAGCCCAGAACAACCTCTAAACACATTCATGGTGAACTCCAAGGTTAAGGTACATCAGTGTCAGATTGCACCATCTGCCATTGTTTGAGCCAAAGTGGACTTCATGGGAGACGACCAAGGAGGACACCACTGTTGAAAACAAATCATAAAAAAGCCAGACTGAAATTTGCCAAAATGCATGTTGACAAGCCACAAAGCTTCTGGGAGAATGTCCTATGGACAGACGAGACAAAACTGGAACTTTTTGGCAAGGCACATCAGCTCTATGTTCACAGACGCAAAAATAAAGCATACCAAGAAAAGAACACTGTCTCTACTGTGAAACATGGAGAAGGTTCTGTTATGTTCTGGGGCTGCTTTGCTGCATCTGGCACAGGGTGTCTTGAATCTGTGCAGGGTACAATGAAATCTCAAGACTATCGAGGTATTCTAGAGAGAAATGTGCTGCCAGTGTCAGACAGTTTGGTCTCAGTCGCAGGTCATGGGTCTTGCAACAGGATAATGACCCAAAACACACAGCTAAAAACACCCAAGAATGGCTAAGAGCGAAACATTGGACTATTCTAAAGTGTCCTTCTATGAGCCCTGATCTACAGTAAATCCTATTGAACATCTGTGGAAAGAGCTGAAACATGCCGTCTGGAGAAGGCACCCTTCAAACCTGAGCCAACTGGAGCAGTTTGCTCATGAGGAGTGGGCCAGAATACCTGCTGAGAAGTGCAGAAGTCTCATTGACAGTTACAGAAATCATTTGATTGCAGTGATTGCCTCAAAAGGTTGTGCAACAAAATATTAAGTTAAGGGTACCATCATCTTTGTCCAGGCCTGTTTCATGAGTTTGTTTTTTAAAAAAAATTCTGTTGAACCACAATTCAAAAGCATTGTGTGATTTTCATTGGTTAATTTTCATAGAATTTTTATTTATTACCACTTTTGTCAGATTCAAGTTATTTCTGTGACCATTGTGGGTTTTTCTTTCATTAACAGAGGGGTACCAACAATTTTGTCCACAACTGTACCTTTGGTGAAGCCTCCTTTCATTATTATGGTCCTCGTCTGTGGAACAGCCTGGCAGAGAGCCTCAGGGCTGCAGAGTCAATAGATATTTTTAAGAACAGGCTCAAGACCCACCTTTTTAATATGGCTTTTAACAAACCTGTTTAACTATTATTGAAGTATAGTCATTTATGTTCCATCATTTTATGTTCTTCTTGGCACCATTTGTTCTCAGATTTTTTCACCTTTTTTTATTGATGTGTTTTAAAATCAGTTTGTAAGTATGGGTTTTTAGTTCCTCTTGTTTTGTGTGTTCTTAGTTTCATTTTGTACTTTTTTAACTTGGCTTTTAAGAAACCTGTTTAACTATTATTGAAGTAGTCATTTATGTCCCATTGTTTTACATTCTTCTTAGCTTCATTTGCTTTTAGATTTTCTCATCTGTTTTTATTTTTTGATATGTTTTTAGTTCCCTTTGTTTTATGTGTTCTTAATTGTAGCTTGTATTTTATGTGTTTTAGCTCCAGTGTTTCCTCAGTGGAGCCCCTCATGCCGGATGCTGCTTGTCCCATCTGCAGGGCTGTTGGTCTCATGGGTTGCTGTAGCTTGGGTGGGTGGGGATTTATGCCATTGCCTACAGCTGTGGTGTGGGCCTCAGCCTGTCCTGGTTGGGGTGGCCTCTGTGGCACGCCCTATGGTTATAGGCTGTGTGATCTCCCGGCATGGGGGGCTCCACAGGATGGTTGCTCCTTCACATGGTGCCTCAGTGCCGCGCAATGTCTCTATTATTTTATATGTCTGTAAGAAAAGTTACTCGAGAGAGCTATTCGGTCTCTATACGACTGTTGTGAGAGTTTGGTTCATATTGCCAACACTCGTTCGGAGTCATTCCCAGTGAGAGTTGGACTCCGCCAGGGCTGCCCTTCGTCACCGATCCTGTTCATAATTTTTATGGACAGGATTTCTAGGTGCAGCCAGGGAATGGAGGGTGTCATGCTTGGTGACCACAGGATCTCATCTCTGTTGTTTGCAGATGACGTTGTTCTGTTGGCTTCATCCAGCAATGACCTACAGCTCTTGCTGGAACGGTTTGCCGCTGAGTGTGAAGTGGCTGGGATGAGAATCAGCACCTCCAAGTCCGAGTCCATAGTCCTCAGCCAGAAAAAGGTGGATTGTCCTCTCTGGGTTGGGGACAGGCTCCTGCCCCAAGTGGAGGAGTTTAAGTATCTTGGGGTCTTGTTCACAAGTGAGGGGAAAATGGAGCGAGAGATTGACAGTTGGATTGGAGCAGCATCTGCAGTGATGCGGACATTGTACCGGTCTGTTGTGGTGAAGAAGGAGCTTAGTTCTAAGGCAAAGCTGTTGATTTACCAGTCAATCTATGTTCCTACTCTCACCTATGGTCACGAGCTTTAGGTAATGACCGAAAGAACAAGATCGCGGATACAAGCGGCTGAAATGAGATTTCTCCGTAGGATTGCTGGACTCACCCTCAGAGATAGGGTGAGGAGCTCAGTCATCCGGGAGAGGCTCAGAGTAGAACCGCTGCTCCTCCACATTGAAAGGAGTCAGATGAGGTGGTATGGGCATCTGATTAGGATGCCTCCTGGACACCTCCCACTTGAGGTGTTTCGGGCACGTCCCACTGGGAGGAGACCCCGGGGCAGACCCAGGACTCGGTGGAGAGACTATGTCTCCCAGCTGGTCTGGGAACGCCTTGGTATCCTCTCTGAAGAGCTGGAGCAGGTGGCTGGGGAGAGGGAAGTCTGGGCTACTCTGCTTGAACTGCTGCCTCCACGACCCGGACCTCCAGAAAAGCGATAGAAGATGGATGGATGGATGGATGTAAGAGAAGTAGGGGGTGGTGTATGTGCCTACGAGTCTGTTTTGTGGTTATGTTCATGGGAGGGTTGGAAGGACTGGGATGTATTGTGTAAATATGTAACTAAATTTGTCTGCTGTTTTTATCTATATAAAGCACTTTGCGCAGCATCTAATGTTTGAAAAGTGCTATACAAATAAAATTTGATATACTGTATGTGTACAATGGTGTGAAAAAGTGTTTGCCCCCTTCCTGATTTCTCATTTTTTTGTATGTTTGTCACACTTAGTAAATGTTTCAGATCATCAAACAAATTTTAATATTAGCCAAAGATAACACAAGTAAAGACAAAATGCAGTTTTTAAATGGTGTTTCTTATTAAGGGTAAAAAAAAAAAATCCAAACCTACATGGCCCTGTGTGGAAAAAGTGATTGCCCCTCCTTTTAAAACATACATTAACTGTGGTTTATCACATCATTGGAAAGCTGAGTTCAATTTCTCGAGCCACACCTAGGCCTAATTACCACCACACCTATTCTCAATCAAGAAATCACTTAAATAGGGCCTGCCTGACAAAGTGAAGTAGACCAAAAGATTCTCAAAAGTTAGACATCATGCTGCAATCCAAAGAAATTCAGGAACAAATGTGAAACAAAGTAATTGAAATCTATCAGTCTGGAAAAGGTTATAAAGCCATTTCTAAAGCTTTGGGACTCCAGCAAACCACAGTGAGAGCCATTATCCACAAATGGTCAAAAACATGGAACAGTGGTGAACTTTCCCATGAGTGACCAGCCGACCAAAATTGCCCTAAGAGCGCAGCAATAACTCATCAAAAAAGTCACAAAAGACCCCACAACAACATCCAAAGAACTGCAGGTCTCACTTGCCTCAGTTAAGGTCAGTGTTCATGACTCCACCGTAAGAAAAAGACTGGGCAAAATTGGCCTGATGGCAGAGTTCCAAGACAAAAACCACTGCTGAGCAAAAAGAACATAAAGGCTCATCTCAGTTTTGCCAGAAAGCATCTTGATGATCCCCAAGACTTTTAGAAAAATACTCTATGGATTGATGAGACAAAAGTTGAACTTTCTGAAAGGTGTGTGTCCCATTTCATCCAGCGTAAAAGTAACACAGCATTTCATAAAAGTAACATCATACCAGCAGTAAAATATGGTGGTGGTAGTGTGATGGTCTGGGGCCGTCTTTGCTGCTGCAGGACCTGGAAGACTTGCTGTGGTAAATGGAACTATGAATTCTGCTGTCTACCAAAAAATCCTGAAGGAGAATGTCCGGCCATCTGTTTGTGACCTCAACCTGAAGCACCCTTGGGTTCTGCAGCAGGACAATGATCCAAAACACACCAACAAGTCCACCTCTGAATGGCTTAAGAAAAAACAAATGAAGACTTTGGAATGGCCTAGTAAAAGTCCTGACCTGAATCCGATTGAGATGCTGTAGCATGACCTTAAAAAGGCGGTTCATGCTCAAAAATGACACACAGATTTGGGGTGACACACAGATCGCCCCAAATGTCTCCCGAGCCGGCGGACGGAGCCACTGTTTATAGCAGGAGATGGTATAACAGAGACCAGCTGTTAGCACTTAACCGGCCCACGGTGCTAACGCAAAAACTCGACATACCAGGAGAAATAAGACGGAAACGGCGTGGATGTCAAGCTGGAGTAAGACAGCGGGTGAGGAATAGAAGGTACAGACCCGTCCTTCCATCCATTATCATGGAGAACATACAGTCGCTACTAAATAAGACAGACGAGCAAGTGGCCATGTCCCGCTACGAGAGCGTCTTCAGAGAGATTAGCATGATGTTGTTTACTGAGATGTGGCTAACAGAACTAGCAACAGATGCTAACATCGAACTGACCGGACACCAGACAGTGGGAAGGCAAGGGGCGGAGGAGTGATAATGTATGTCAATAACAGCTGGTGTAAACCGGGACATATCACGGTTAAGGAACAACACTGCAGCAAAGACATGGAGTTGCTAGCTGTTAACATGCGGCCTGTATATCTCCCGAGGGAATACTTACACATGATCTGCATTGTTATTTATGCAAATCTGACAGCGAATGCTGGGGCAGCGCATGACGTCATCCACTCAGTCACTGGCAGGCTTCTGACAGAACACTCAGATGCTCTCCTCCTCATCTCCGGTGATTTTAGCCATATTTCACTGTCCCCCATTCTGCCCACGTTCACCCAGTATGTCACATGCCACACCAGAGACAATAAAACAGTGGATTTATTCTATGTGAATACTAAGGAGGCGTATACCTCATCGCCACTCCCCCCACTCGAGAGATGTGATCACTACTTGGTTCATCTCCTGCTGATGTACAAAACCCTAATACACAGACAACCTCCGGTTACACGCACGGTGAAGGTATGGTCTGAGGAGGCAATGGACGCTCTAAAGGACTGTTTTGAAATCACTGCCTGGGAGCAGCTCTGCGATCCACATGATGAGGACATCGACGGCCTCACTCACACCATGACGGACTACATCAACTTCTGTGTGGACAATACCATACCCACCAAGATCATACGGTGTTGCTCGAACAACAAACCCTGGATCAACCCTGAGATAAAATCACTACTGAGAGAGAAGAAGAGGATCTTCAGGTCGGGGAACAGGGAGATGCTGAAGTCCGTACAGAGGGAGCTAAGGAGGAAGATCAGAGAAGGCAAGGACAGCTTCAGGAAGAAGATGGAGGACAAGCTGTAACAGAGCAACATCGGTGGGGTCTGGAGAAACCTCAAAACCATCTCTGGTCTCCAGAATACCTCCTCCCAGGCCACGGGGGGCAGGGAGTGGGTGAACAATCTGAACCTGTTTTTTAATAGGTTTAACTAACCGCCCTCCCCTCCTCCTGCACAACAACCACTGCTGCCTCTACAGTCATCGAGACCTGCTGTCCACCCCCGCCTCCACCAACACCCCCCCCCCCACTCCCAGCACACAGCCCCTCAGCCCCAACCTGACCCTCACTAAGACCCAGGTGAGGGCGGAGCTGAGGAAGATCAAGGCAAGGAAGGCCTCGGGTCTGGACTGCATCAGCGCAAAGCTCCTCAAGTCCTGCGCAGACCAGCTGTGTGGGATTGTGGAGCACATCTTCAACCTGAGCCTGAAGCTGGGGAGGGTACCACAGTTGTGGTAAACATCATGTGTGGTACCCGTACCAAAGACTTCCCACCCCAGAGACCTGAACAGCTCAGACCAGTGGCCCTGACGTCTCACATGATGAAGACCCTGGAGAGACTGCTCCTTGCTCACCTCCACCCCCTGGTGGGACCAGCAATGGATCCACTCCAGTTCGCCTACCAGCATGGCATCGGGGTGGAGAATGCAGTGATCTTCTTCCTTCACCGTTCCCTGTTCCACCTGGAGAAGCCTGGGAACACGGTGAGAATCATGTTCTTTGACTTCTCCAGTGCTTTCAACACCATCCAGCCGGTGATCCTGAGGGACAAGCTGCTGTGCGCAGGGGTGGACCAGCACCTGTCATCATGGATCCTGGACTACCTCACTAACCGGCCACAGTTTGTGAGAACCCAGAATTGTGTGTCTGACATGAGCATCGGCAGCACGGGGGCCCCCCAGGGAACGGTTTTGACTCCCTTCCTGTTCACCCTTTACACTGCGGACTTCTCACACAACACAACACACTGCCATCTAAAGAAGTTCTCTGACGACTCTGCAATCGCCGGCCTCATCTCCAACGGAGATGAAGCTGAGTACAGAGGATTTATCCAGGACATCGTGGACTGGTGCCATTGGAACTGCCTCCAGATCAACGCGAGAAAAACTAAGGAGCTGATGGTGGACTGCCGCAGGCAAGGACAACCCCTCACAGCACCAGTAAACATCCAGGGAACAGACATTGAGATGGTGACATCCTACAGGTACCTGGGTGTTCATTTGAACAATAAACTAGACTGGTCACACAATACCGACACACTCTACAAAAAGGGGCAGCGCAGGCTGTTCCTATTGAGGAGGCTCAGGTCTTTTGGTGTACAAGGGGTGCTCCTGAAGACCTTCTACGATTCGGTGGTGGCATCAGCCATCACTTCTGGTGTGGTCTGTTGGGGCAGTGGCATCACAGCGGCCGATAGGAAGAGATTGAACAAACTGATCAAGAAAGCTAGCTCTGTCCTGGGGCAGCGCCTTGACCCAGTGGAGGAGATAGAAGGATGGTGGCTAAGCTGTCATCTCTGCTAAAGTCCGAGTCCCACCCTATGCAGGACATACTGAACGCACTGAGGAGCTCATTTAGCAGTAGGCTACATCATCCTAGGTGCGCGACCGAGAGGTATCACAGGTCCTTCCTGCCTACGGCTGTCAGACTTTATAACCTAAGCAGGGCTGCTCGCAGAGATAGTAAAAAAAAACGCTACGACCTAATAGTATTGAATGCAAAAGACGCAACAAACTTACACAAAATGGTCCACCTCCAGTATACAACTGGGACAATATCAGTCGCTACGGAGGGTGACAATATGTATGGGTACATATTCATACTATGTGGGGTAACTAAATAGTGACATGGTTCAGGTGACCCAAGAACAGACATGACTCAGGGTAAATACAATTAACGTACTTTATTTGTTAACGTGAGTGATTGGATGCGTGAGTGCGGGAACATGGTGTAATGTCATGAAGTGCAATCAGTGTACTCCAGCTGGGGCCGGCAGAGCACCATACAAACTGGCAACCCTGGAAAGAGACAAGGGCCGTTAGCTTACAGTACAACCTATGCAGCACGTTAGATGTTGCAACGCTTACTGTCCACAGATGTTGGAGTTGCTCAGGTGGCGCCAAAGCTGCAGCCAGGGAGACAGTGTCTGGGGGCAGATTAGCTGGAGGTGGAAGAAAGGGTCCGCCACCAGGAGGAAGATGGAGGTCCGCCATTGCGGGCTCCGACTGTTCATAGGGCAATCGGACAGGTTTAGTAGAAATAAAGCTTACTTGATCGTTGGTCCGGGCGGAACCAACCTGGACGTCGTTCAGCAGGGCTTGGAAGCCGAAGGCTGAACAGTAGAGTGCAGGGAAGCACGGAGGCAGGGTGTGACGTGATTCACAGGAGAGAATCAGACGACTCCGCACTCAACACTGGTCCTGATGGGAATAAATAGGGCCGCAGGAGATGACAGGCAGGTGCGTGCACAGGTGCCGTGATTGGCGGCCATGACAAATAGATTGTTATGCTGTTTATTCCATCTAGCTACAATGCTCCGCAATGTGTATATATATTTATATATTTATGTGTACATATGTATATTCACTGCTCTTATTTTCTTATCTTCTAAATTATTGGTCTGAGTGTTGCTATTCCTGTGCTGTTGCAATCCTGGAATTTCCCCATTGTGGGACTAATAAAGGCTTATCTTATCTTATCTTATCTTAAAACCCTCCAATGTGGCTGAATTACAACAATTCTGCAAAGATGAGTGGGCCAAAATTCCTCCACAGCACTGTAAAAGACAGCTTGCCAGTTATTTTAAATGCTTGATTGCAGTTGTTGCTGCTAAGGGTGGCCCAACCAGTTATTAGGTTTCGGGGTCAATCACTTTTTCACACAGGGCCATGTAGGTTTGGATTTTTTTTTCCCTTAATAATAAACACCTTCATTTAAAAACTGCATTTTGTCTTTACTTGTGTTATCTTTGTCTAATATTTAAATTTGTCTGATGATCTGAAACATTTGTGTGACAAACATACAAAAAAAATGAGAACTCAGGAAGGGGGCAAACACTTTTTCACACCACTGCACACACACCCACACACACACCCACACACACCCACACATACACGCATACAGGGCTTGACTTTAACTTTTTTGCTCCCTGGCCACTGTGGCTAATGATTTTCCAAAGTTACTAGCCACTCCAGCCTTTTCACTAGCCACAATTTTGTAGTTGGAAAATTATGCTTGATATGTTCAAATTTCACTATCGCATGCTAAAATTTAGTTGAATTAAATGTACAACCTTTTTAAATGTAAATGACCCTTATACATACATAAAAATACCAAGAGAAACACTGTTTAATTAGTTATTAACAGCAGAAAATACTGTAAAACAGTCAAAAAAAATATCTGCAATGTGAGAGTGAAGTACAGGTAGATTTGGGGGCCATCCCAATTCTCATTTGTACCCCTTCCCCTTCGCCTACCCCTTGGCATTTGAAATCAAGGCCCTTGTTCTCATCAGAAAAAAGAAGAAAAAGAAAACTGATGAAATAAACTCTCATCTTACGCAGAAAAATGTCTCAAATTTACACAAACTATTTTAATCAGTAGAAAAAGTCAGATTTTCTCGAAATAAAGCTGTAAATTCATAGAGAAAAATCTGGACCCCCCCCCCCCGGTGGGCCATTTTTGGCCCATGGGCCATATGTTTAACACCCCTGGACCAACCCATTAAAAACACATATTTAGAAGATTTACTTCCATGAAATAGTTGCATATCACAACAGCATGTAAATGAATAAGATAAAATAAAATAGAAAGCATAGATAAAT
Source organism: Pholidichthys leucotaenia (assembly GCA_020510985.1). NCBI lineage: Eukaryota > Metazoa > Chordata > Actinopteri > Cichliformes > Pholidichthyidae > Pholidichthys > Pholidichthys leucotaenia. Next base: position 378,953,748 of record CM035840.1, on the reverse strand, counting down.
GAAAGTTCGCTTTAGAAGAAGCTTCATTTGTTCTATACAGCAACAAATCAAAGTACAGTCACTTTTTCTCTGTGTGGTAAGAAAACTTAAATTTGCACAATGCTGGACATTAAATGGGAGCTTCTTGCTCTAAAAATGCTTATGTTTAACCACAGAGGTAGGAGCTGATGTTGGGGCTACTCACCGCTCGGACAATGGCAGATCAGGGTCAGTTGTCCCGATGATTTGATCACTGAGAGCGGGGACAGGGGTATTCTGCCAGCTGCTGTCTGTTCATCCAGGGGGAGTTCACTTTGGAGCCAATCTGGAGAAATGACAACAGAGTCTGGCTCTGCTCTTGGCGCAATATGAGAAGTCACCACCCACCATGGCATTTTTTTCCCACCGGGTTGTGGTGTGAACTGGGGCGTGGCTTCTTGCTCTAAAAATGCTCATGTTTAACCACAGAGGTAGGATCTGATGTTGGGGGCTACTCACCACTCAGACAACATCAGATCAGGGTCAGCTGTCCCAATGATTTGATCACTGAGAGCGGGGACAGAGGTGTTCTGCCAGCTGCTGTCTGTTCGTCCACGGGGAGTTCACTTTGGAGCCAATCTGGAGAAACGGCAACGGAGTCTGGCTCTGCTCTGGGCTCAATATGAGAAGTCACCACCCACCATGGCATTTTTTCCCACCGGGTTGTGGTGTGAACTGGGGCGTGGCTTCTTGCTCTAAAAATGCTCATGTTTAACCACAGAGGTAGGAGCTGATGTTGGGGGCTACTCACCACTCAGACAACATCAGATCAGGGTCAGCTGTCGCAATGATTTGATCACTGAGAGCGGGGACAGAGGTGTTCTGCCAGCTGCTGTCTGTTCGTCCACGGGGAGTTCACTTTGGAGCCAATCTGGAGAAACGGCAACGGAGTCTGGCTCTGCTCTGGGCTCAATATGAGAAGTCACCACCCACCATGGCATTTTTTCCTACCGGGTTGTGGTGTGAACTGGGGCAGGACAAGAGACCAACCCCTTTGCAGGGCTTCAGCCCAACTCTATCCATGGTGACAGCGGACCAATGAGCACACACTGTGTGCAGATAGTGCTTCTGGGAGTTGCAGTTTTGTAGTCTCGCATTACAGATAGGTTTTATTTTAGATGCCTTCTAAAAAACTACAATCCACTGGGAGTCGCTATCTTACCCGCCACCAGTGGTGGGCTGGCGGGTGCTTTTATATATATATATATATATATATATGTGTGTGTGTGTGTGTGTGTGTGTGTGTGTGTGTGTGTGTGTGTGTGCGTGCATCCGCGCGTGCAGTGGATATAAAAAGTCTGCACACCCCTGTTCAAATGCCAGGTTTTTGTGATGTAAAAAAAATGAGACCAAGCTCAATTATTTCAAAATTTTTTCCCACGTTAATGTGACCTATAACATGTACAACCCAATTGAAAAACAAGCAGAAATCTTTTAAGGGGAAAAATAAAAAACTTACAATAACCTGTTTGCATAAATATGCACACCCTGTTATAACTGGGAATGTGGCTGTGTTCAGAATTAACCAATCACATTCAAACTCCTGTTAAATGGGAGTCAGCACACACCTGCCACCATTTAAAGTGCCTCTGATTAACCCCAAATAAAGTTCAGCTGTTCTAGTGGGCTTTTCCTGACATTTTTGTAGTCACATCTTACAGCACAAGCCATGGTCTGAGGAGAGCTTCCAAAGCATCAAAGGGATCTCATTGTTCAAAGGTATCAGTCAGGAGAAGGGTACAAAAGAATTTCCAAGGCATTAAATATACCATGAAACACAGTGAAGACAGTCATCATTAAGTGGAGAAAAGAGGGCACAACAGTGACATTACCAAGAACTGGACGTCCCTCCAAAATTGATGAAAAGACAAGAAGAAAACTGGTCAGAGAGGCTGCCAAGAGGCCAACAGCAACACTGAAGGAGCTGCAGGAATTTCTGGCAAGTACTGGCTGCTAAGTACATGTGACAACAATCTCCCGTCTAGGGTGGCAAGACAGAACCCTTATCTTATGAAGAAAAACATCCAAGCCCAGCTACATTTTGCAAAAACACATTTGAAATCTCCCAAATGCATATGGGAAAATGTATTACGGTCCGATGAAACCAAGGTTGAACTTTTTGGCCATAATTCCAAAAGGTATATTTGGCGCAAACACAACACTGCTCATCACTAAAACAACACCATACCTACAGTGAAGGATGGTGGTTGCAGCATTATGGTTTGGGGCTGTTTTTCTTCAGCTGGAACTGGGGCCTTAGTCAAGGTGGAGGGACTTATGAACAGTTCCAAATACCAGTCAGAGTTGGCACAAAACCTTCAGGCTTCTGCTAGAAAGTTGAAGATGAAGAGGAACTTCATCTTTCAGCACAACAATGACCGAAAGCGCACATCCAAATCAACAAAAGAATGGCTTCACCAGAAGAAGATTAATGTTTTGGAATGGCCCAGCCAGAGTCCAGACCTGAATACATCTGTGGGGTGATCTGAAGAGGGTGCATATTTATTCAAACAGGTTATTGTAAGTTTTTTATTTTTTATTTTTCCCTTTAGAAGGTTTTGATTTTTTTTCTCAATTGGGTTCTACAGGTTACAGATCGCATTCATAGTGGAAAAAGCTTTGAAATGATTTATCGTGGTCTCATTTTTTTACATCACAAAAAGCTGGCATTTGAACAGGGGTGTGTAGACTTTTTATATCCACTCTGTCTGTGTGTGTGTGTGTGTGTGTGTGTGTGTGTGTGTGTGTGTGTGTGTGTGTGTGTGTGTAGATATGTATAAACTAATTTGACTATTGCATGATAAACTTTGTTGAATTAAATGTACAACCTTTTAAAATATAAATGACCCTTGTACATACATAGAAAACAGCAAGAGAAACACTGTTTAATTATTTATTAACAGCAGTAAATACTGTAAATCAGTCAAGAAAAATATTTGCAGTGTGAGAATGAAGTACAGGCAGATTTGGGGTCCGTCCCCATTCTCATTTGTTCCCCTTCTCCTACCCCTTGGCCCTTGAAATCAAGGGCCCTTGTTCTCATCAGAAGAAAGAAGAAAAAGAAAACCAGTAGAAGTCAGAAATTTACTAGAAATAAAGCTGTAAATTCACAGAAAAATTTGGACCCCCTGGTGGTCCGTTTTTGTCCCGCAGGCCATTCAGTATGTTTGACACCCCTTGACCAGCCTATTAAAAATACTTGTTTGGAGGATTTACTCCCATGAAGTAGCTGCATATCACAACAGCATGAAAATAAATAAGATAAAATAGAAAGCACAAAAACGATCAAAATGTGAAACACGAACTTTATAAAGAACAAACGATATGCCCGCACACTATTTCCAGTATGTACAATGATAAGTGAAAGTGATTAAATTGATTTATTGATGAGAACGCACCAGGGAATGGGAAAATATAATGGAAGCGGAACCGGAAATGTGGGTGGGCTGGGATGCAGAAGTACGATACGCTACATTGTGCAAGAGGTCCAATGGTGGGTTGGTGGGTGTTAATGTCAAGCCCTGTGTGGATAGATAGATAGATAGATAGATAGATAGATAGATAGATAGATAGATAGATAGATAGATAGATAGATAGAAAGTCTACACACCCCTGTTCAAATGCCAGGTTTTGTGATGTAAAAAAATGAGACCAAGATAAATCATTTCAAAACTTTTTCCACAATTAATGTGACCTATAACCTGTACAACCCAACTGAAAAACAAACTGAAATCTTTTAAGGGGAAAAATAAAAAACTTACAATAACCTGGTTGCGTAAATATGCACACCTTTAAACTAATACTTTGTTTCAGCACCTTTGGCTTTTATTACAGCACTCGGTCTTTTTGGGTAGGAGTCTATCAGTGTGGCACATCTTGATGTGGCAATATTTGCCCACTCTTCTTTGCAAAAATGCTCTAAATCTGTCAGATTGCAACGGCTCCTCCTGTGCACAGCCCTCTTCAGATCAACTCACAGATGTTCAATTGGATTCAGGTCTGGACTCTGGCTAGGCCATTCCAAAACCTTAATGTTCTTCTGGAGTAGCCATTCTTTTGTTGATTTGGATGTGTGCTTTGGGTCATTGTCATGCTGAAAGATGAAGTTCCTCTTCATCTTCAGCTTTCTAGCAGAAGCCTGAAGGTTTTGTGCCAACACTGACTGGTAATTGGAACTGTTCATAATTCCCTCTACCTTGACTAAGGCCCCAGTTCCAGCTGAAGAAAAACAGCCCAAAACCATGATGCTGCCACCACCATGCTTCACTGTAGGAATGGTGTTCTTTTGGCGATGAGAAGTGTTGTGTTTGCACCACATATACCTTTTGGAATTATGGTTAAAAAGTTCAGCCCTGGTTTCATTGAACCATAACACATTTTCCCACATGCGTTTGGGAGATTTCAAATGTGTTTTTGCAAAATGTAGCTGGGCTTGGATGTTTTTCTTCGCAAGATAAGGCTTTGATTAGTGTTATCGTTCTCAAGATCCGTCTTGGTCTCGAGACCAGTTTTTCAAGGTCTCGGTCTCGTCTCAGTCTCGGAGTTATTTTCATTCGGTCTTGTCTTGGTCTCAGACAAAATGGTCTTGGGATTTTAAATCAAGACCATTACTGGTTTATTGTCCACACAATTATTATGATTGCAAATAGATATCCCCCTTAAATGTAGCAATAATGCAACTTATAAGTTTACTTTTATGCCACTGTGGTGGACCACCAGGAAGTCCCACTCTCTCACCCAGTGACTTGGGGAGTAGGGGGAAGGGGCAGGAAATGTAAATGTACGCCCCTGGGGCAGGAGATGTAAATGCAGGTGCCTTGGCGCCCAGGGGGGAGAAATGTATGCACCTGGGGCAAGAGATGTATGCGCCAAGGCGCATGTAAATATATGCGCCTTGGCACCTGGGGCAGGAGGCGTTAATGTATGCCAAGGAGTCAGTCTTTTTGTTGCAGTGAATAAGGTTCTGAATCAGCAGCTCTTGTGTCTTGTCACATCATTCCTCCACACTACCGCTATTAGTCACAACCACGCCCGTTCACACAAGCGGGAGAAGACGAGAGGAAACAAAGACTGGAGGCTGCATGGTCGGAGCAGAAATATCGGAAAACTCTAAAGTTAAGTTTGGTTTTCAACACCACAAAGAATTTGTCTGTAAAAGGGCATGCAAATGTAAACACTCAGCAGTGTGCAGATTCTGCAGTACACAGCTAACAGAAACAGCTGGAACGACATCCACCTTCTACCAGCACCTTGAAAGGAAACATAAAGAAAGGTAAGCTAATGCTAAGTGTAGGTTGACATTAGCAAAGCTAGCTCCCTGTGCTACAACTCTTAAGAAATTTCCTCACCTAAAATACATTTAGCATACAGGTGCATCTCTCTAAATTAGAATATCATCAAAAAGTTGATTTATTTCAGTAATTCAATTCATAAAATGAAACATCTTTTATATAGATTCATTACAGAGAGAGTGATATATTTCAAGTGTTTATTTCTTTTAATTTTGATGACTATGGCTTGCAGCTCATGAAAACATGAAAATCAGTTTCTCAAAAAATTAGAATATTACATAAGATCAATTTTAAAAAATTGATTTTTTTTAATAGAAATGTTAGCCGACTAAAAGTATTTCCATGCGTACAGTCAATACTTGATCAGGGCTCCTTTTGCATGAATTGATACTGCATCACTGTGGCATGGCATGAAGGTGATCAGCCTGTGTTACTGCTGAGGTGTTACGAAGGCCCAGGTTGCTTTGATAGCGGCCTTCAGCTCATCTGCATTGTTGGGTCTGGTGTCTCTCATCTCCCTGTTGACGATACTTCATAGATTCTGTATGGGGTTTAGGTCAGGAGAGTTTGCTGGCCAGTAAAATATGATGATACCATGGTCATTAAACCAGGCTTTGGTACTTTTGGCAGCAGTGTGGGCAGGTGCCAAGTTCTGCTGGGAAATGAAATCAGCGTCTCCATAAACCTTGTCAGCAGAGGGAAGCATGAAGTGCTCTAAAATGTCCTGGTAGACAGCTTCATTGACTTTGGACTTGATAAAACACAGTGGACTAACACCAGCAGATGACATGGCTCCCCAAATCAGGTGCAAAGTCCCGTCACTTGGAAATCAAGGTCCCAGAGTCTGGAGGAAGAGTGAACAGGCCCAGAATCCAAGTTGCTTGAGGTCCAGTGTGAAGTTTCCACAGTCGATGATGATATGTGGAGCCATGCCATCTGCTGGTGTTTTTCCACTGGGATTAATCAAGTCCAGTGTCAGTGCAGCCATCTAACAGGAAATTTTACAGCACTTCATGTTTCCCTCTGCTGACAAGCTTTATGGAGATGCAGATTTCATTTTCCAGCAGGACATAGCACCTGCCCACACTGCCAAAAGTACAAATACCTGGTTTAATGACCATGGTATCACTGTGCTTGATTAGCCAGCAAACTCTCCTGACCTAAATCCCATAAAGAATCTGTGGTATATTGGCAAGAGGAAGATGAAATACACCAGACCCAATAATGCAGAAGAGCTGAAGGCTGCTGTCAAAGCAACCTGGGCTTCCATAACACCTCAGCAGTAACACAGGCTGATCATCTCCATGCTACGCTGCATTGATGCAGTAATTATGCAAAAGGAGCCCCGACCAAGTACTGAGTGTGTACATGGGTATACTTTTCAATCGGCCAACATTTCTATTAATTTTTTTTTATTAATTTTATATAATGTTCTATTTTTTTTTTGAGAAACTGAATTTAGGGTTTTCATTTGCTGCAAGCCATAACCATCAAAATTAAAAGAAATAAACACTTGAAATATATCACTCTGTGTGTAATGAATCTATATCATATATGAGTTTCACTGTTTGAACTGAATTATTCAAATAAATCAAATTTTCAATGACATTCTAATTTATTAAGATGCACCTGTAAATTAGCTTATCAACCCCACAATATATTAGCTATCTTGTGTAGTTTTACAACACATCCTGTGTTTCAGGGCGTGCTCGTACTTGCTAGTACTTGCTAACAGTAATTTGCCCCCGCGTTAAATGTTTAAACTAACCTAACTAACCCCAGTTTAAACTGACGTTAGACATATTGATGACTGTGACTGATGTTAGTGGTTTATTGATGTGTCATTAGTGACCGAGCCGGGGTTTGGCTCTTGTCTACAATTTTATTTTATTTTTTTTTGGGGGGGGGAGGCTAAAAATGTATAATGGTAGAATGATATATTGTGCCAGCAGCAGGCACTCCATTGATCAAGAAAACATATTTTCCAATTAAACTTTACTGTTATTTTTCTGTGCAGGTTATTTTGGTTTAATATGTCTTCATTTTAAGTGATATCTAACTGCTACTTGTGTTTATGTAAGTTCACATGATTAACCTTAAAAAAGGCTCTGCACGTTTTCATATTTAGCTGGGAATAAAAGTGGTCCATTCTGAGCGATTTGATTTTGAATAGTTGATTATTTTATTTAAGAGACATTATTTACCTTATTTGGGATTTGAATACAATACAGATCAAATATTACTTTGGCAAACGTTTGTCTTTTTTATACAGTGTGCTCTAAGAAAAATGAGCTGGTTAAGCCATATCACATGTAGTGGCAGAGGGTGAAATAAATCTGCTCACTTCTTTAAAATTTTAGGGTTTTTGTACTTGAGTATTACCTGTTTATACTCCTTTATACTCAAATTCCAATGCATGTTGGAAGCCAGTATGATAGCTTTTACTCTGTTACATAAATCTGACAGTTTCGGGTATTTTGCAGAATCAAAATAAAGATTACTGCTACAAAATATACAGTAGTTTAAACATGTGTTATAGATTAGTGCTGTATAAATTCAAACAGCCAAATAATTCACATACAAAATGTTGTTGCAGTTCTTAGATACAGTAAATATTTTTTCGTATGACAGACATCATCCTTTTTTTTCTAATTTCAGGTTCCTGGAGTACAAAGCAGGACAACAAACAAATTCCATGCAGCCAACTATCACATCATTGTCCCATAAAGTGCAGATCTACAGTTTCCATTCCCCAAGGCAGAAAGTTATAAGTGATGCCATCATCAAAGATTTGATAATTGGGTGTTCTCTTCCACTGTCACTTGTGGAAAATGCCCATTCTAAACACTTCCTTGAGGTTATTGATAGCAAGTACATACCAATCTCAAGAAGAACAATTTCTGAAAGAGGCATACCAGTGTTGGCTGAGAAAGTCAAGGAAACTATTTTGGAGAAGCTGGAGATCCAGCCAGTTGTGCCATTAACAACTGATCTCTGGTCTGATCGCAGGCTACATTCTTTTCTCAGCGTCACTGCCCATATGTGCAACAAATCAAAAAAGTCCTATGCACTTGAATCCTACTTGCTTGACTGTAGACGTTTTACAGGTAGACAGAGTGGCGAGCGAATTGCTTCTGCCTTCCAGGAGATCACAGAGGAATATGGTATCCGTCAGAAGATAAGTTACATCATCACAGACAATGCTGCCAATATGAAACGTGCATTTAAAGTTCACATGCCACAGCAGTCTGACAGTGAGAGTGAGGAGGAAAATCTTGATGATGAACACTTGTGGGAGGACACAAATCCATTGGATGATGCAGAGTTACCTTGGCCCCCAGGTGAGCGCCTTTCTTGTTTTGCTCACTCCCTACAGTTAGTTCTGAATGATGGCTTGAAGGAGGTTAAGGTCTCCCGAACCATAGCCAAAATATCGAGATTCACAACTGTATTACACAGCAGCTCATAATTCAAAGACAAGTTTGAGGCTATGTTTAACATGGATAAGACTATTCCAACAGCAAACAACATTCGCTGGAACAGCATTTTCAACTGAAATGTGTAGCAAGGACTATGGGGACGTGGTGTTTACGGTTCGTGAGTGGAACCAGCTAAAGGAACTGACAACAGTTCTTACACCTTTTTCTGAGGCAACTGGCCTGACAGAACGAGAGAGGTCAGTTACTATTAGTATGATGGTTCCAACTGTCCTCGACTTGAACACGCACCTCCTCAAGATAGAGGACACCTGAATACAGTGCCAGCCATTAATAAAAGCCGTCCGCCTGTCTCTGGTGAAATGATTCTCTGGAATCACTCTATAAATTCAAGAAATGTCTATGTGTCTGTCACGATCATAGGACGGCCTATGATGTCTGCAGAATGTCCTATGATGATCCTATGATCTCAGGGTACATAGGACTCGCAATGATGTCAAATAGGTGATGCCGTCATATACGTAGGCAATAGGACTGGCTACCTGTGATGTAGTGTCCTATGATGCCAGCTTGGATGTCTTTATGATGTCAAATAGACCATCACTCATGATGCCTGCCTACCTATGATGTAGTGTCCTATGATGCCTGCCACAGGAGGAGACCCTTCACCAGCATAGGGTACAACAGACAAGGGATGCACAGACATAAAGGAAACATGTGGCAGTGCGCCATGCACGTGCTGAGTCACTTGAAGCCCAAAATGCCTGCAAAGCGAGCAACGCTGCATGCCACGCAAGGCACAGACAAGCTGAGACCGAATACGACACACTACTTTAAACCGCACCCATTCGAACCAGGACATCGGGAAATCTCACTCAGTAAGGCAGAAGGCACTCTGTAAATTCAAGAATTCTCTGTCAGTAATGCCTACAGCATGACTGTGAACAACACAGCCGTCTCACACAGGAGGAGAGCCTTCAGCAACGGGCATGCAGAAATATTTGCTTATACTTGGTTCCTACAGGCATGGATGGGTATGCACGGGTATGTACTGGTTTTTACAAAAACAAACAGTCAAACAGAGCAAAAGAGAGGAACCCTTTAAACATGATGTGTACTTTTTGGCTACAATGCTAGATCCATAGTTTGGACTAAGCTGGGTGGATCTGGATGTCACTAATGGAGAAAATACAACATCAGTGAAGAAGTTTAGAGATGAACTAAAGAAGACAGTGACGGGTTAGTAAAAATTTCAGTAAAGATTTTTTTTTCCCCAATTGCAAAAATGAATCTTTAAATGTGTTATATAGCCCTAAAAAGTCTTGACATTAAATTTGAGTTTTTAATTTCATGTATATATGTTTCATGTTACTGTCATAGAATTTTCATATTTTATCAACTGAACCTCCATCCATCCATCTGAACTTAACAGTGTTTTTATATTTAACCAGCTATGAACTTGACTGCTGTTGATAAGAGATTGTGACAATATTTAATGTCCTGCTTACAGGCACAAAATTATTTGACTGCTAGCTCAGTAATTGTGTTTTTTGTTTATGTTTTTCAGACATGTTGATCTCCGAGGCCAAGAACTTGGTGGGCTGTGAAGGAAGTGCTCCTGACTCGGATCCTTCAAATGAAGAATCCCTCACATGCCCACGCCTTTTGTCTCGCTACAAGGCTCACAAGAAGCACAGCTCAGGCCAGGAATCCAGTATTGTTACGCAGATAAGTAAATATTTTGATGCCATCCAGGACTCTGACACTGACAGTGTACTTGTGTTCTGGGCCAAAAACGGTGACAGATTCCCACAACTCCACAACTTGGCAGTGAAGGTGCTATCTGTCCCTGCTTCCTCAGCACCAGTTGAGAGGGTTTTCAGTAGAGGGGGCATTCTCATGAGACCCCATTGTGCATGTTTAGGTCACCAAATGTTGCAGTCTCTCATGTTCCATAAAGGCAACCAAATTTTTGTTTAAACATTTTTCTTTTGATGGGACTTTTGAGGATTGTTAATCATGTTCATTACAAATGGTTACATTCATTTCTACATCTGTGGTGTTTGTATTTGCTGAAAGAAAAGGAACTGCTTGTTACATTCTCTCATGTTCTGTGAATGCAGCCAAAATCATTCATACTGTTTGAAGTTGATGGGACTTTTGAGGATGTCTGTCAATTAAAGATGGTTAAACTGATTTCACCAATCTTGTATTTATTTAGAAAACAAACTCATTTATATATATACTAGTGCATCTCAAAACCTTAGAATATCAAGAAAAAGTTCTTGATTTTTCCACAATTTAATTCAAAAAGGCAAATGTCTATATATCCTATATTCATCACACATGAAGTGAAATATTTCAGGCCCATTTTTGCTTTAATTTTAATAATTATGACTTACAGCTTTTTGAAATAATTAATGAACCATGATATTCCAATTCTTTGAGATACAGTAGTGTGTGTGTGTGTGTGTGTGTGTGTGTGTGTGTGTGTGTGTGTGTGTGTGTGTGTGTGTGTGTGTGTGTGTGTGTGTGTGCAGTCATGAAAAAATTAGGATGCCCCATTAAATATTCAGTTCCTTATTAAGAAATGTTCACATATCTATGTTCATTTGCATTTTTTAACATTTATTTTAGCCATTGTAAGTGGGAATGAATGGGGGGGGTCCTAAAAAAGATGGGGGTGTCCTAATGTATTCCTCACTATTTGTTTAGAATTACATTTTACAGATAATTTGAAAAAAGTCTTTAATTCATTTTTGTTTAGTTGTATTACATGAATCTCCCAGTATTTTTAACATTGATATTAAATAGCCATACATCCAGATATGTTTAAAAAACACAAAGGCTTATACAGGGTGTCCTAATTTTTTCACATGTATATAAGACACTGTATGTGGTCTCAGTCTCGAACTGTCTTGGTCTTGGTCTCGAACCCTTAAAGTCTTGGTCTCAGCTCACTCTGGTCTCAGTAATGTTTTGGTCTCGGTTAGTGGGGTCTTGACTACAACACTAGCTTCAGTCTTGCCACCCTATCCCATAGCCCAGACATATGAAGAAGACAGGAGATTGTTGTCACATGCACTAAACAGCCAGTACTTGCCAGAAATCCCTGCACTTCCTTCAATGTTGCTGTCAGCCTCTTGGCAGCCTCCCTGACCAGTTTTCTTCTTGTCTTTTCATCAATTTTGGAGGGACATCCAGTTCTTGGTAATGTCACTGTTGTGCCATATTTTCTCCACTTGATGGTGACGGTCTTCACTGTGTCCCATGGTATAGTTAATCCCTTGGAAATTCTTTTGTACCTTTCTCCTGGTTGATACCTTTGAACAATGAGATCCCTCTGATGCTTTGGAAGCTCTCTGCAGACCATGACTTGTGCTGTAAGATATGACTACAAAAATGTCAGGAAAAGCCTACTAGAACAGTTGAACTTTACTTGGAGTTAATGAGAGGCACTTTAAATGGTGGCAGGTGTGTGCTGACTCCCATTAAACATGAGTTTGAATGTGATTGGTTAAATCTGAACACAGCCACATCCCCAGTTATAAGAGGGTGTTCATATTTATGCAACCAGGTTATTGTAAGTTTTTTATTTTTTAATTTTTCCCCTTAAAAGATTTCAGTTTGTTTTTCAATTGGGTTGTACAAGTTATAGGTCACATTAATGGTGAAAAAAAAGTTTTGAAATGATTTATCTTGGTCTCATTTTTTACATCACAAAAACCTGGCATTTGAACAGGGGTGTGTAGACTTTTTATATCCCCTGTAGATACACAATATAATGAAGATCATGCAGACATCCCAATGCTAATATTCTGTCAATGCTCTGCTCCAGTTCTGTGCATAGGGTTTAATTAGAAACATGATCCTTCTGCTAGTCTTGTTGTCGGTGGGTAAACAGTCAATTATTTATTCAGTTCATGTATTAATATATATATATATATATATATATATATATATATATCAATCAGTACTCTACAGATGCATTTAACTATCCTGTTAATCCCTTATTTTACATATACAGTATATAAATTGTGTATAAATTGTAGTATATAAATTGATCATATCTCTGATTGATCATATCTGATCTCTGCACCACAGTACATTGCATATGATATTGCTACAGGTGATAATTTCTCCACAAAACACTTGATTTTACAACAGAACACATTAAATATCAGGAGGGCATATTTGGGTAATAAAGAGAGACCTTGGCTTGACCTCGCCAAAGACTGTTCTCACATTAGAGAGCAGTCCCTGCTCCATCCTCTGTAAGAATCCGCCCACGTGTGACACTGAAAAAGATCAGCACAAGTTCCTCCTCCGGTGGTTAAACACAAGAAGCTCACAGGGGTTAAAGCCAAGAACTAATGGTTCCTAGCTTAACCCCATCACAGGCTTCTAGGAAAAAGGGCTCAGAGCAGCCGGGGCAGGCTTTAGTGCTGAGGTGAAAAACAATGGAAAAAACTGTGGTAAAACTGCAAGCTGCTGATAAGAAAACGCAGCCCCTGCGAGGGAGAACCAGGTGACAAACATGAATTGTTTGCCAGGATGTTTTCTTCCCTTTTCAATTTGCCTTCTCTATGAAATATCTGAGGGAGTAATCCCTGAGCTTCATTCCAGTTCCCCCAGTCTGACACGGAAGTCGGCATCAGCCTCCCTCATTCCCTTTAACATTGTCAATAGATGCCGCTTGCTCCACTAAACAGCCACTTAATATGGATGACCAAAGCTCACCCACCAACCAAAAAAACCTCCCACTCAGACAAACTGCAAAACAGAAACACAGTGTGATGAGAAACAACACCATTGCAAAGGATGTGAACACAGCATAGTTCTCAGAGCACACTGTGTGGATTGTTTGCCTTAGATTTGCCTGCATGAGCTCACTGAATGGCCTGTGCAACTGCGACAAAATGTTCCCTTCCTACATTTGGTAATGCATTATGTCTACTGAGAAAATTTACATTTCCTGCAAAACAGAGGCACAGCTCACCAAGCCACAGTAGTTTGTTATCTAGCAAATAAATTAATCACTGATGAGAACTTGGTGACTTAAGCACTCTCAGACTATAGCGGCCCTTATAGTATGAGACTTATTTATTTAGTGGGGGTGGTATCAGCTAGCAAAGTCAAGCATTATTTCTATAAATATTGTAAATTTCTTGTCTCTTTAAATTCATCTTTCAGGAAAGAGTTAGTAGTCTGATCAATTCAAATACCTGAAGATAATGAATTACACTTGTCTTGATCCTGAGCAAGAGTGGGCGCCGTGCCCAGTCTTCAATTAAGTTTAGTCTTTTTCTATCTGTCCGTTTCTGAGGTGGCTCAAGAACTCTGGGCGGCCACCGGACATATTCTACCGCGTGCTCCGGCGATCCTGGGACTGTGGCAGGCTGCCTGAACTGTCATAGTCTCTTCCCAGAGATCCTCGAGCCTGGGCCACCATAATTGTTCAGGTTGTGGGTCATGAATGTTTTCTTTTAGGATTTTTTGTTTTGTCCCGGTCCCTCCATGCCTGGGTTCCCCCTCCCCCCCCCCAGGGTGGGTTGTTTTTCTTGTGGGGGGGTCTCCTCTGTGGGGGGGTTCTTTGTCTTTTTTTATGTTGCCCTGGGGTGTCTGGGTTTCACCCCTTGGGAGGGGGGGCACTGTCATAATCCTGAGCACGGCTAGGCACCGTTCCCAGTCTTCAGTTAAGTTTAGTCTTTTTCTCTCTGTCTGTTTCTTTGTTTATCCTGTCTAGTTATTGTGTCATTTTGTATTTGTAGTAATGTTTACATTTTGGGGTTGTATTGTTGTTGTTTCATTATGGTTTCCGATTTGTGTTTTATTCTGACAGCACTGCGCAGCTTCCAGCTGTCAAACTGGGTGCAGGCTACACAGCTGCCATTGATTGTGTTTATTTCTCCACTCATGCACCCACACCTGTCACATATTATGAAAACAGTATTTAAGGACACGACAACCTTTACCCGTTGTTGTGTCCTTCCATTACTGTTTCATCCTCAGATGCCCAGTCCAGCTCTGAGCGCATTTGTGCTGCTGTCGAGGAGAACGGGAGTGCTCCACCAGGTTAGTTTTCCCCTTTTATTTCCAGCCGTGAGCCCCGCTGCCTTTCGGGTGTTCTCCGGCTGGTTCTACCCCTTTTCCCAGCATTCCTAGGCTTCTGTCCCCCTGTGCCATTGAGCCCCGCTCTCCTCCAGTGCTTCTTCAGTCACTTATGTGTATGTTTGGGGGTTTTTTGTATGGTTCGTCTTTATGTTAATTAATGTGCAGAAACCACAGCGAGCCTTTGGTGTCCTTCAAAAGCCCTTATAAAGGGCAATTCATGACAGCACTGGCATAGAATTTTCTAGCACACGGTTCCAAAGTGCGCCGCATTTAGGCTAATAGCCACATATCCACAAAGCAAACAAATTCAAATTAAATTAGTCATTTTAATGCCATTTTTCCCATATGTACCAGACACAAAATGAAACTGGAAAAAAAATATATTTTCTCTGACCTATGGTACAGAGAAAGAAAGGATACTGAGAATAAAGAAATAAGTTTAAGATAAGATAAGATAAGCCTTTATTAGTCCCACAACGGGGAAATTCCAGGATTGCAGGATTCCAGGATTGTTTACATAGTATTGTCGCGTTCAACGTAAATAAAGTCATGAGCTATTATCGGGTTTTCTCCACTTTATTTCTGCACTGTACACAGGCTACTGTGGGCTGTAGCCTACACCAAAAAAAGTACAAAACGGCTGCAGTTACCAAGCCTAGGAAGAATTCTCCCGGTCAGACCTGAGAAAAACACAAACAGGAAGAAGGGCCCCTTCTTTTCCCACTCAACCAATGAATCAGCAAAACACTGGCAACCATAGGTAACAGGAATGACTGACAGGCTTCAGACCAAACATTATCTGCAGACTCTGCATGACACATTCACTTACATTTCAGAACTTTGAGCTGCTTAAGAATGCTTATGCTGAACATGACAAACATAAACCTTGGCTGCCTAATGCATGGGATGTCGCTTGTTCTGCCTTTTCTTTTTGCGATCTTGGACGGCTCACAAGATCACAAAAAGAAAAGGCAGAACAAGCTGTTATGTATGGAAAAAGTGAACTGTGAGCCCTCTTGCAGCGAACAACAAACACTTTGTTTTACACACTCTGCAATATATACAGGATAGCAGCACCACCCAACGCCATTTGTGCTGACGTCTGACGTCAGCTACTGCAAGCCCCAGTGTCCAAACCCCCCCAAACTCACATACTACATTTACCCCCCCCCCGAAAAAAACAAAACTAAAGACCCCCCCCTCCCCATATCATAAGTCTTTCCTTTTTTTGTAAAGACCTGACTGAGCGCTTGGGTAGACTACCAAGATACCCATATGCTGGAGTGCATTATTCTGACACTTCTTAAGCCAGCACGCTCTAGCTAGCCAAAACCCTCTACAAAGTCTTTCAGGTGTCAAGATCTCTGCCGGACCCTGGACAAGCGTCTCACAGGCTGCAGTCCTGCCGCTGGTCCCCCCACCTGCTCCGGGAGATATTCTTGTCCCACATCGACGAAGTCCCAACCTGAGTCCGCTATGTCAGTGGCTGCCCCCGATCCGGGGTCGGCGGTGATTTTCTGAGACGATTAGCATGCCACCGCGACCTGTCAGAGGTGGAATGTGGCAGGACCCAGCTGGGCTGTGATTTGCAGTGGTGACATCCAGAATGACTGCCGCTTATGTGTGCGGTTGCGGAACCTAATCCCAGACCAATACTGCAAGTCCATGCTTCTTCACTCAGTGTTTTTTGTCGAACCACCACTTCATTTGACGTTGTTGCTCGACCACCAGCCCTCTTGGTGATGGTCCTTCTGCCTGGGTGGTCACCATTGGGGACCACAAGCGGTCCAGAGGAAGATACATTTCGTGCCCCAACATCAACATCGCCAGGGAGCGCCCCGTTGTGGCGTGAGGCGTCACCCTATAATGAAGTAAAATACTCTGAAGGGCAGCCGAGAGCTGGAGTCTATCCGCCAGGTGCGCCCTCAGCCCATTCTTCAAGGTGTTAGTGAATCTTTCAACCGCCCCTCCCCCATTCACTTGTGGATGGTAGAAAGCAGCCTTTATGTGTTTAATGCCCCTCTCACTCATGAACGTCTCGAAACCCCCTGAGATGAATTGTGGGTTGTTGTCTGTTGTAATGGCATCTGGCACACCCCAGCGGGCGAAGAGGGAGGTGAGGAAGTCGATGACCACGTTGGCTGTATCCAAGCCGGTGGACATCACCTCCGGCCATTTTGAGTAGAGATCATAAGCTACCAGCAGGAACCATCCATGTGCAAGGGCTGCATGTAGTTCGCTGCAGATGTCCAGTTGAACATGTTTCCAGGGGGCCGTTGGATACTGTATTCAATTCAATTCAATTCAACTTTATTTATATAGCGCCATTTCACAACAACAGTCATCTCATAGCACTATCAACTGTAGGGGGGACCCCCACAGTTGCAGAAAGACCCCAGCAATCAGGCGATCCCCTGTGAGCAAGCACTTGGCGACGGTGGAGAGGAAAAACTCCCTTTTAACAGGAAGAAACCTCCAGCAGAACCAGGCTCAGGGAGGGGCAGTCATCTGCTGCGACTGGCTGGGGGTGAGGGGATAGAGAAGAAGAAAAGAACAGGCATGTAGAGAGCAAACAGCACGATGGGGACTCAATCTATGGGAGAGAACAAACAAATGTTAATGACCAGCAAAAAAAAAAATATTTCATAGAGAGTGAGGAAAGGAGTGAGGCCCAGTGCATTACTGGAGGTCCCCCGGCTGACTAAACCTATTAGCAGCATAACTAAGGGAGGGTTCAGAAACACATGATCCCTCCCTAATTGTAGGCTATATCAAAAAGGTAGGTTTTAGCCCTATTCTTAAAAACAGAGATCGAGTCTGACTCCCGAATCCAGATTGGCAGCTGATTCCACAGGAGAGGAGCTTGATAACTGAAGGCTCTGCCTCCCATTGTACTTTTGGAGATTCTAGGTATTACAAGTAATCCTGCATTTTGGGAGCGTAGTGCTCTGTTAGGATGATACGGTAGTATCAGATCTTTTAAATAAAAAGGAGCCTGATTGTTTAGAGCTTTGTAAGTAAGAAGAAGGATTTTAAACTTAATTCTAAACTCTATGGGAAGCCAATGAAGGGAGGCCAGAACCGGAGAGATATGATCTCTCTTTCTAGTACCTGTTAAAACTCTTGCTGCAGCATTTTGGATCAGCTGAAGACTTTTTAAAGATGTTTTAGGACAGCCTGATAATAAAGAATTACAATAATCTAATCTCGAGCTAACAAAAGCGTGGATCAGCTTCTCAGCATCACTCTGAGACAAGATGCTCCTAATCTTGGCAATATTACGCAAATGATAGAAGGCAGTCTTAGAAACAAATTTAATATGTGAATTGAAGGACAAATCCTGATCAAAAATAACTCCAAGGTTCCTCACAGAGCTATTAAGAGAAAGAGTAACTGCATCCAAACTGAAAGTTTGATTTGGAAAGGAATTTCTAAGGTTTTTTGGACCAACAAGAATGACTTCAGTCTTATCTGAATTTAATAGCAGGAAATTACAAGTCATCCAAGCTTTGATTTCCTTAAGACAGGCTTCTAACTTGGCTAATTGATTAGTATCATCTGGCTTCATTGACAGGTATAATTGTGTGTCATCTGCATAACAATGAAAATGTATACAGTGCTTTCTAATAATGTTGCCTAACGGAAGCATATATAAACTAAAAAGAGTAGGGCCTAGCACAGATCCCTGTGGAACTCCATGACTAAGCTTTGAGCTGAAAGAAAACTCATCATTTACATGAACAAACTGGAACCTATCAGATAAATAAGATCTAAACCACTGCAACGAAGTTCCATTAAGTCCAACATAGTGTTCTAATCTATCAAGTAGAATATTATGATCAATAGTATCAAAAGCTGCACTAAGATCTAAAAGGACAAGTACAGAAACTAGTCCATTATCAGATGCAATGAGGAGGTCATTAGTGACCTTCGCTAAGGCTGTTTCAGTACTATGATGGATTCTAAACCCAGATTGAAACTCTTCAAGTAAACCATTTCCCTGCAGGTGGTCAAATAATTGCGTAGCAACAACTCTTTCTAAGATTTTTGAAATGAAAGGGAGATTAGAGATTGGTCTATAGTTAGCTAAAGCTCCTGGATCTAGCGTTGGCTTTTTGAGTAAGGGTTTAATTACAGCCGTTTTAAAAGCCTGCGGTACATGGCCTAAAGTTAATGAAGAATTGATTATATGAAGAATAAAGCTACCAATAAGTGGGAAGACTTCTTTAAATAACCTGGTAGGAATAGGGTCTAAAAGACAAGTTGAAGGTTTGGATGAGGAAACTATTTTGTCTAACTCACAAAGGTCGATTGGAGTAAACTCATCAAGACAGACATCAATAGAAGGAGTTGTAGTAGTTACAGTATTTAAGTTAACTGTGGGAAGAATCTGATTGATTTTATCTCTGATGGATGAAATTTTATTATTGAAAAAGTTCATAAAGTCCTGACTAGTAAGCTCTAAGGGGATGCTAGGATTGACAGAGTCCTGACTCTTTGTCAACCTGGCTACAGTACTGAAAAGAAACCTGGGATTATTCTTGTTCTCTTCTATTAATGCAGAGTAATAACTCGTTCTAGCTTTTCTAAGAGATTTTTTATAAATTAAAAGATGATTTCTCCAAGCTAAATAGATTTCATCTAAATTAGTAGAGCGCCATTTTCTTTCTAATTGACGAGTCTTCTGTTTTAAGCTACGAGTTTCTGTGTTGAACCAAGGAGTTAAAAATCTCTGATTAGACTTTTTCTTTTTTAAGGGGGCCACCAAGTCTAGAGCCTGATGCAGAGAAGCTGAAACACTATCCACCATGTTATCAATTACAGAAGGAGCAAGCTGTCTATAGCTTATTTCCGTTGTGTTGACACATGGCATAGAGGAAACAATCTGCATAAATTTGGAAACAGCATCATCTGAGAGGCATCTACTGTGATAATATTTTTCTTTAGGAGCCAAATAGTCAGAAATAGTAAAATCAAAGGTTAACAGACAATGGTCTGACAGTACAGGGTTATGAGGAGACACTACAAGATTTTCTATTTCTATGCCATATGTCAGAACAAGGTCCAATGTATGGTGGAGGTAATGAGTAGAATTTCCTACTTTCTGAGAAAACCCAATCGAGTCTAATATTGAATTAAAAGCCACATTAAGGCAGTCACTATCTACATCCACATGTATATTAAAGTCCCCTACTATAATTATTCTATCAGATTTCAGCACTAAATCAGCTAAGAAATCAGCAAATTCGGATAAAAATTCTGAATAGGTTGATGGGGGACGATAAACTATGGCAAATAAAATTGGGTTTAACCTGAAATTGCTAAAGTGCCCAACACTGAGGACCAGGCCCTCAAAGGAATTACAACATGTTTTTTGCTTTACATTAACTAGTAATTTGGAATGGTAAATTGTTGCTACTCCTCCTCCACGACCAGAACTTCTGGGATTTTGACAGTTTAAATAACCAGAGGGAGTTGATTCATTTAAACCAACATAATCGTCTTGCCCTAACCAAGTCTCTGTAAGGGAAATTAAATCAATCTGATGATCAATTAACAGATCATGGACTAACAGAGACTTGGGAGTTAGAGACCTAATATTTAATAAACCACATTTAATTTTTAAATTATGAGGAGGAACAGAGGCCAAATCATTCAATTTAGAGGCTTTATGTTTAATTACCACTACTTTTAACTGTAGTGGTTGTAGGGGCGGGGGCGTCCCCGTTTTTCCACTTTCCAGGTATGGCACACAGTCCTTTACCCTATTTTCTAATTCTTTGTCGATGCCTGGCCACCAGACCGAGCTCCTGCACCACTGCGTCACCCTGACCACCCCCAAGTGACCTTCATGCAACATGGATAAAATGCAGCCCTTCAACGATTCTGGGATTATTGTGCAGTGTCCCTTCGCCACACAGATGTCATTCCAGCAGCTCAGGTTGTCCTTGACTCTATGGAGAGGCGCCAGCTCTCCTGATGTCTTTGCGGGCCACCCATCCTGGATAAATGAGCATAGTTGCGTTAGGGTTGGGTCCTGTTCTGACGTTGCCTGGAGCTCCTGGAGAGAGACTGTGTTCCGGAGAGGATTGTGTAGCATGTTGATCAGCTCCGTCTCCAGGGGGTCACAGTCCCCATTTAAGTCATTACTGGGCATGGCTCAGGACAAAAGGTCCGCCACTATGTTTTCTCTGCCCGGAATAAACTGGGTGGTGAAGTTATACGCTTGCAGTCTTTCAATCTATCTGTGGATGCACAGAGGCTTGTGTCCCCACCCGGACATTTCCAGTAACGTTGTTAAGGCTCTGTGGTCTGTCCGTAGTGTGAAGTGTCATCCGTAGAGGTATATGTGCCAGTGTTCGCACGCCCAAATGCACGCAAGCGCCTCTCTCTCTCCCACTGCATACCTCTGCTCGGCTGATGTGAGGGACCTTGATTTGAACACCACTGGGCGTTCCGTTCTATCTTGAAGCTGAGACATGACGGCACCTACTGCAGAACCTGACGCATCACATGTTGCAAAAGTGGAACTTTGTGGGTCAAAGTGGGCCAGCACTGGTGGGGAAGTGAGTTATGACTTCAATTTAGAAATGGCGGCTGAGCATGCTGGAGTCCATTCCCACGGCGCATCCCTGTTTCAGGAGGGCACGTAATGGTTCTATTGTTTCAGAGTAGAGGCGAATGAAGCACCCCTAGAAATTAACCATGCCCAGAAAAGGCAAGATTTGTGCGGGGATCATAGGTTCTGGTAGTTGCAGGACTGCCTCCACATTCGAGTGCAGGGGGCTCAAGCCCTCAGCGGTTAGTCGGAACCCTACAAACTCGATGGATTCTGCTGCAAACATCCATTTCTCTTCATTGAGTGTAACAACATTGTTTGCCAGCACCTCCATGACCTTCCCAAGACGCTCGTTGTGGATGACTGGTGACGCCCCATGCACCACAATGTCATCCAGATACACCCCCACACCCTTGAGGCCGGCGAGGATGGTGGCCATGATTTTCTGAAAACAGCTCGGGGCACAGGTGAGGCCAAAGGGCATGTGTGTATATCTGAAGACCCCCATGTGTGTCAGAAAAGCTGTTAGTTTGTGGCTGTCAGGGTGGAGCAGCACCTGTAAGCAGCCTTGGCACAGGTCCAGCTTCGAGAAACCTTTAGAACCACTGAAGGCCGCTGTGAGTTCTTCCATCGTTGGCAGGGGGTATTTGTCAGGGATGGCTGCCTTATTAACCATCTGGAGATCGATGCACAGTCGTATGCCGCCCGACTTTTTCTTCACCACAACTACAGTATACTAGAAATCTACCATGAAGCATCTACCCTCTCAGTGATTCCAGCATCCAGCAGTTTTTTAGTTCTGTTGTGACGTTGTCCCGCAGAGCGAGGGGCAGTCAGTGGAGAGGTTGGATTTTTGGCGCCACTTCTGGATTGATGAGTGGCCGATGGTTAAAAGCAGTTATGCACCCCAGGCCTGCGAAGAGTGCCGGCCAGCGGCACTGCCAGGACGATGAGACAGTCAACACGGCAGCACCTGTTGGGTCTATGATGGAAAACCCCAACTCGCCTAATAAGTCAATTCCCAGTAAGTTGGCCCCTTGGCGCGTTACCTGAAAGGTGAATGACGGGATCGTTTTCGGGCCACAAGTCACCGAAAAGCCAGCTGTTCCCATCATGCCAATTCTCACATGCCCATAACCAAACATATTAAATTAAATTAATTAAATCACCCTTTATTGTCATTCAACTGTACAACCAATCATGTACAGCAGAACGAGATTGTGTTTTACCTATCCACCGTGTCAATCACACACACCCCAAGTGTAGAATCAGAGGGCCGCTGCCATGCAAGGCGCCACCACAAATTTCCCTCCTCCATTCTATTTTTGCCAAGCACCAAGCTGAATGGCAGGAAGTTTCACTTTTATATGGTCTTCGGCATGACCCGGCTGGGATATGTTCTGCGTTTGAAGTGATATTCTTTCTGGGGAAGAGTTTTCTTACCGTAGCCATGCTCATTCGAGACTGTGCAGCACCTGGGTCCACCAAGAGCAGCACATCGACTCCATCCAGGTGGATGATGTGCCACCTGAGCGGCAATTCTTGGCACCTGCTACACAAACTGTGGCTAGGTCCGGTGCGTGAGCATCGGCCTTCACGAGGGCTTAGCAACAAACCCTGGCTAATTGGTTAACACGTTCACAGCAGTGGCATATCTTCCCATTAGCAGGGCAGGTGAGCGAGCTTGTTCGGTGTTTAGATGATCCGCAGTTGGTGCACAGTGTCCACTCTCCCGCTTCTGTCTGCTCCTCATTCCATTTCCGTGGGCCACTCCATGGGCGCATCTATTCAAAGCTGTTAGCAGTGTTGCTATTGGCCTGTTCCTGCGGGGTTGTCCGGGAGGTTAGTCGGCTATTAGCTGTTCTGCTAGCTGGGTGGCTGCTTCCATCTGGCTTGCCATCCGTGTTACTTGGCTTAGCTCGAAATTGTTTGTGGTTAGCAATAGATTTTCTTTTAGCCACTCGTTGTTCGTGCCATACACTAACTTGTCACGGACTTGCTTGTCCTCCAAAGGCCTGAAGGCACACGTGCTCACTAAACTTCGGAGCTCCGTGGCATAATGCAGAATTGATGCACCCGCTCTTTGCTGGCGGTCGAAGAATCTACATCTCCGCGCCGTCATGTTGCACTTTTCACCGTATAATCTGTCCATTAGGCTCACACAGTCGTCAGAAGATTCTGTCTGGCCCAGAGTTTGGAGCACACGTCCTTCCTCGCCTAGGCTGTGAATCAGTATTTTCTTCTTCTTCTCGTCATCAGCGTCACCCAGGCCAGCCGCGTCGACATTGATGATAAACGAGTTGAACCAGCGGTGCTATGGTGTGAGTGGCTCACCTGGGGTTTCCGGAAACGGTCGTGGTGGTCCCACGCACGCTCCCGTGATTTAACTCTCGTCGCCAAATGTTATGTCTGGAAAGAGCGAGCCGTGAGGCGTCTTGCAGTGAACAATGAACACTTTATTGTTTTGCACAGTCTGCAATATATACAGGACAGCAGTGTTGCCCAACATTATTCGTGCTGACATCAGCTACAGCAAGCACCAGTGTTCAAACCCCCCCAAACGCACATACTACACAAGCGACATTAAAATTAGCATGATCAGATCACTGCAAAAGAAATAATCACATCATGGACTGGGACAACATCAAAATCATTGGATCGGAGAGTAACAGACACAAGCGCTGGATCAAGGAGGCCATAGAAATCAGGAAGTGGGGAAAAGACAGCATGAATCAGGATGAGGGGGCATTTATGCTTTCCCACACCTGGGACTACATTTTCCAGAGACCATCAGATGGTGGGGGCATGGCCAGCCCAGTGGATCTGACAGATCAGCTGGGCTGGGCCCGCCTACGAAAAACAGCTGATAAATGGCACTTCACAGCTATCAACTGACACTTCTGAGGAAGACTGCAGTCGCCAGTCAAAACATGTAAAGGTAAAAAAACATCTCCTTTTTGTTCTTGTCTGAAATAAGAAAAAAAAACAAAAAAACAATAGCTTTAGTCCCAACCTAGTGTTACACTAAAGCACATCTTCCTCTTCTTTATGTATAGACTCAAATAAAGAAGAGATTCATTTACATTATAATAACCTCATGCAACATGAAAAACATACTTAGAAAATCTTTCTGGCTTCACTGCCAGGAAGAAATGTTTGAAGACAAACTTCTATAAAACTATGACATTGAAATTACGTGACTGTTCAGTGTGTGTGATACTCCTGCAGGAACATTGAATATTATGTCAAACAATGCCAACACAATGAAAGCAAATCTTACTTTACCCTAATTTTTATTAAAAAATTTCCTTGAAAATTCAGCTCTTGTCAGACGTCTCATGCTCGTAAGCTGCTAGCAGCATGCTCATCTGTGCCGCTTGAATATCACTGTCCACTAAAATTCATTTTGTGCTTAAAAAAACTGCCTGCATTAGGCGCAGCATGTGAAAGCTCCTGGCTATGGTGGGAAAATCATTGTCGATCTCTGGCAAACGCACACTTTAACCAATGTGTCATGTCAACAGTGTTTCCCCCCTTGGGACACGGTGGCAGGAGAGGGTAAATTCATTAACTACAGCACAACTAGTGTATAATTAAGTTGTGCACTGTAGGCAAAAAAGCATACATACACCAGGAGTGGGTTGCACAAAACAAATTACCATCATTCCCAAGGTCCTATACTTGATTAAAAAAAAAAGTTGCCGGTGTCCTAATAATATATCATTTGTCAATATCAAAATGGAAAACCCTTTCAAACATGTATAAACTGGCAGACTGTAATCATGTTGTCTTTGTGCTTGTCAACTGGCATTTAGAAATCCCTGCCCCATGCTAAAATGCTGACCTTTACTACTTTCCCCCAGGCGCTCTCTCCTACAAGTTATTGGAGTCGTTTCTCAACTGTGAAGTCAAAGTCATGTTGTGCGCCCCGGTGTCGTGACCTCCATTTATTTTCCAGAGAAGACTGACTTGGCTTCAGTGGTTAAGAGGTCCAATTAGAGAGTGCTGTTTGTGTTCCCGGAGTTTGATTTTAATTTTTGCAGCCACGGGAATGGTAAGTGCGCCAGCTCAGCACCCCCCACCCTACCACCACCCAGCTACAGTACGCCAGTCTTCCGAGTCATCATTAGCCCACTAGCTGCGGCTTAAAAGTGGAAGGAAAGTGTGTCGAAAGCTTGGCTGAACACCTCCCTCGCCCAAACACAAACTCTTTTAATGTGACAGAATGTGTTTAAGTTGACCCCCCCCCCCCCAACCCCACCGGTCCTCTTACTCCCTCTCTGCAGGTCACAACTGTGTCGCGCAATGACAAACAAGAAGCAGCATGAGAAGCACAATCCTAATTCAAGCGGGAGTGGCAGGGGTGACTGTGAGGGAGGGGGCACGACCCAATATAAATGATTCTTGCTCCTACTATAGCCCCAGGATTCTACATCAAGCTTAACTAATGTGCAATTAAGCCTCAGACTGGAAGAAAATCACCTTGTAAAAACATTTGTCAAGCGAACTGTTTTTTGTTTTTTTTTTTGTTCTGGGCTGCTAATTAACAGGGGAATGGGAGGAGGGGGGTTGTTTGTGTGTGTATTTACATATACATGAAGAAAATAAATATCTGCACAGTTAAGGGAGCGCATTACCAAATCCCCTTCATATGTCTCTATTAGACAACACTGACATGTAGTCCCTATCATTAAGCAATAATAGTTTACTTTACAGCTCATGAACTACAATATCAACAAATTAAGCCCACTGATAGTGCCCAGTGCCAAGTGAAGCATTGTAGTGGAGGGGCTAAGGGAGGGGAAGGAAGTCGGTGGAGGGGGGGGGGGGGGGGGATGCAAGGCTTTATTGTGTCTGTCACATTAAATGATATTGCAGCCATACTCGGAGTAATGAAGACCACTTCTAAAGTCATTTAAAAGTCAAATCATCACTGTATGTGAATTTCAATGATGTATAATAGAAAGAGCATGCCGGAGGCTTGAGACGTGGGTGACGGAGAGCAGGAGGAGGGAGGCAGGGCAGTGGGAGTCAGGAAGTTGCTGTCCTCTTGGCCGACACAAAGGCGATAGATAAAATGACGAGGCTGGAGCTGCCACACGGCTCAGGGGGGGCAGAGTGCAAATGGAGGACGCATGCAACATGCGGTGGCCAGTCATTTTTTTTTTATTTTATTTTTTGCAGGGTCTGACACGCTCTGCGCATGTGTGTGACTGTTTTGTAGCAGGTGGATGAGACTGAGGACATGGATATGAAGATGGAAGACTCCCAAGTGTGGGTTCCTGCAGAGGAGCCCATCGTTAACCCAGACTTCCTCCTTGACTCCACGATCTGGGAGATTTGCCAGCAGCTGCCCATCCACTGGATCCATCCCTCCCCTCTGAGCGGTGAGAGCAGGGGGCATCTCTGCCTCTAAATGCAGACCATTAACACTCGCTGGAGGGCATCTCCACAGGCCATGCACAGGCCCATGGAGACAGCATGAGCTCCCAACCATATGAGTAGCCAGTTAACGCTGCTCTCAGTGTGTAAGAGAAGTTCGGAGACTGATGGTCAGTGGTGGAAGGATTATTCAGACCCTTAAAACTTGTGCAAAAATGTCAAAAACCACAGTGGGGAAATAATGAAAAGCAAACACAAAGATAAGCAACACACGAAAAATGCAAGACATCAAGGTGGAGTAAGCTAGTAATTATTGCCTATGCCTCACTGCATGTAATTGTCCACAGTCCACCAACAGTGTTAGTCCTCTAACTAATATCTTTAATGTCATTATAACTTCCTGTCCTCCCAAAAAATATGGCATGTTCCAAAAGCAGTGAAGTCCAGTTAGGAAGACTGAGGATTAGCACTAAAAGTGCTTCCATGTAGTCTACCTTTAAAGGATTTCAGTTTTGCTTCATTTCCTGGTTGTCGATTCACGTCTTGTACTTATTCATCTATTTTTACATAATCCTAACATTACAATTCTTTGGGGTTTACAACTAAAAACAATAACAATTGAAAAAGATTAAGTTTAAGGGATACCGAAGTCTCACTCATATTACCTCTCTGCCCACACCATGTCACTTTATGTAGTTATTGTCACAACCATTAGAGGTTGCTTTTTTTAACTAGAAAAGCACTCAGAGAGCACATACCTCTGCCAAGGCTCCTTCTGTCCCTCATGGATCACCTCCAAAATGTAAAGGGTTTGTGTGTAGGCCTAGAGCCACTTTTGGTGAAAATTGCATCAAAGTCTGTCCATTAGTTTTGGAGTATTGTTGCTAAAGCACTGTGAGAAGATAAGTGCCTTGGCTGAGGTATGCATTCTCAGATCATCATCAAAATGTAATGGGTTTATCTCTAGCCCAAGAACCACCTGTGGTGAAAATTTCATCCAAAGCCATCAAGTAGTTTTTGTGTAATCCTGCTGCACAAATACAAACAATGCCCTTGGTGGAGGTATGCACTCTCAGATCACCAAAATCTAATCATCTGTTCCCCATGCCATTACACACCTTTCCTGAAAATTTCATCCAAATCCATTAATAACTTTTTTAGTTATTTTGTTAACAGACAGACAGATTAACAAATAAATACACTAACACTGACAAAAACATAACCTCCGTGATGGAAGTAAAAATACATAACTATAGGGGATAAGCCCTGCTGGTAAAAATGCTCTGTTGGAGGATAGCCCTGAGCTTTTTTCTTAGCTGTTTTGATTCTGATTTCTTGGAGCCATACGTGAAAACGGCATAAATTATCAGCTTATGCGACTACCTTGATATCATGGGGCATTTGAATTTCACACAAATACAAACAGTAAATAAAAGCTCAGTAAAATGCAAATAAAATTCCCCTCTCTTAAACTAGAGCACAGACTCAGTGTATAGACTGTTGGTACAGCAAAATGCACAAGAATCTATAATATTTGTTAAATAATTACATTAAAAATGCAGGGCAGTGACTTGAATTACCTGGGATAAAGCTTAGCATATGGCTAGTTGCTACACTTTCCTGTATTGGCATACAGAAGTAATATGTATAAATGATTAAGTAACATTTTTTTTAAGAGAAAATGTAGCTGTATGACTTGAAATGTTCCTGTTTTGGTTCAATTTCAGAATACCAGCTCAACACCAAACAACAGATGGTCAATTATGAATTAGCTGTATGATGGGGGGGGGGGGGGGGGGGACAGAAGCACCTTTCCATTTATTACTTGGTAGGGAGCAAGTACACTGTGGGTGAATTCAGCCCATAACAACTGGAGGCGTGAACTACGGCAGTAGAAAATGTACAATATTAACCTCAAACATGTTGATTTGGTCAAATTTCGCTAAGGAATAGAGACTGTGGGATAATTCATCTTCTCATTGTAAGGCAATAAAAGCAGATCGATTCCATGAAGCTGGTTGTATGTTTGTCATCACATTGGCAATTTTTTCCACATACTTTTGAAAAAATAGGTCATAAACAAAAATGTATTCTCATAATGAGGACTTCTGCTTTCTGTGTCTACAAAGTAACTCTTGGAATCAGATAAATGAAGCAAAACAGAAATATGTCTGCATGAAATCCAGTGGAATGTGGTGCTTTTCAGTCTCAGGTAAATGTATAATTGAGTAAATGTACCCTGCTACCTTCGGCATCATCATTCAGTCATCTAGAGATTTGTTTCATTGGAATTTTCTCATAAAGATGCATTGACTTTATGATTTTTTTTTTGTTTGTTTGTTTCTTTGGTGCATTAGTATCACAAAAGCAATAACACCACTGCTTGACAGATGCATGAAAAGCCGATATTAATTTCTTTTGAATGTTAGTAAGTAACATTAAGCTACTGGGAGAACAGAGAGTTTGAGCCAGAACAACAAAAGACTGTCGCCAGTAAATATTATTGCATCTCCCCTGTCTCCCTCTGTCTGTCTCTTGATTTAGAGTCTGAACTTGAAAATGTGGATGCACCTGATTCCGAGGTCACAGGTCAGCGTTTTGCCCGTGACATCACCGACCACCTTCCAGTAAATGACTACGTAAGTAGAGCTGTGTCGCCCGCGTCGCTCAGGGACCGCACCACAAGACGCAGTGGCGTGGCCCCTACTCCCGTCAGCTCCAGCTCTGCCTCAACTCTTTCTGCATATAAAACGCTCGCTAATTGATGTTAAAACTGACTTTGTGCACCAGAGGGCATAGCAATTGCTCTATATATCTGTTTAAGTAAGGCCAGTTCATTGAAGACTCCCTTAATGTCTCCATTAATTGAGAGGAATATCCAGGCTTTCAAAGGCTGCAACTTGTGCCTTACAGCCCCTGTTAGTGCCGTTTTTTTTTTTTTTGCTTCCTTTTATCTGAGGCGGTGGAAAGCACTGTACAAAGGAACACTCTCAAGGTCAGTCATTGCTACACGGATAAGTTACATTTATTACTAATGCTTTAATTATCAAAGCGTATGAAATGAACGGAAAGGCCATGTGGCATATTTTGGCGTACAGCATGTAAGCTACTCAATGCTATATGATTAATTATCCCAGACTCAGGGGGGGAAAAAATCACATTGCACAGTATATTACACAGGACTTAAGCATTCATACAGACACAAAAAACTGCAGTTGCACAGAGAAGATACAAGGAATAGCTGCGAGTATATACTGTATATGACATATGCATATGCATACCCTGAGCTCTTACAGGTGAATAAATAGTAAAGGTAAATTCAAGGATAATGAGTCAGGCTCTATCGCCGGGAGAAACGGCGTGAGACACGCAGACAAATGAGACGTCCTATAATGTTGACGTTTATCAGCCCCATCCCAGAAACAGCTTCCCGCTCGACTCTTCAACATCACCCCCCCCCCCCCACCCTTCCCAGCTCCTCCGTCTTCTCCCTGATTGTCTGTGGCAGGAGATGCGGCGCCATGCAATTAAAACATACCGGGGGATGAAAAACGCGGCCCCCCTTTTGAAACGTCCTGCCTCTGTCGGCTCAGTAACGCGCACCATTGCAATCAATTCCAGCAGCGCGTCCAAGCGCTGTTTGTGGGTCCGGTGATAACAGAGGCCTTTGTGGCCGAGCAGAGGGCAGGCAGTAGTCTGTAATTGGGAGTCTGAAGTCTCGCTCCTGCCACATGTGTTAGCCAAGCCGATTTTTTATTATTATTATTATTACTACTATTATTTTTCATCCAAAATTCATGTGAATGTGCACAGTGTGAAGACGGGGGATCCACCGCACTCTCACACGCACGCACACACACATAGAGTCTGCTGCTCGCACTGTTTCCCCTGCATTCATTTCATCTGCATTTCATAAGTAGAACTTCGGCGCGTCTGCCACGGCGCGCATTCATAAAGCAGAATAATTGTTGGCGCCCCTGCGACAGAGCCTGACAGATATACGACGCTGGATTTCGCCACGGCTGCCGCGTCGGGGCGCAGCGGCGCACCAGAGGTGGCCCTTGAAATTTCACATTGAATGACTACCATCTGACAAGCCTGAAGGGATCGTCCCACCTGACCGTCTTTGACCCGTACCGCAAAGATGAGCTCCCAGTAGGGACTGGCTTCGTGCGCGCACGCATGTAAATATGTTTGTGTTTCTGCTTGGATTTTTGGTGTGTTTTTTTTAAACCCCTCGATGCCACGCGCAGGGTCAGGCTGGGTGGCTGCTCATGCATAACAGAGGAGCAAAGAGCCGAAGAAATTCATATCCATGAACGAAGAAGCCATTCGTGCCTCCAGAGGGATCGTTACGCTGGCGCTAAAGCCCCTTATCATTTTGGTAAACCAGCCGAGTTGACTGAAATACACGACTATCTGCCCATTCAGTTACAGCCATTTCTCATTGTCATCCCACCTCGGTGTAGCACAGCGAGATCTGGGATCAGGACGCGCAGCAGCGAATTTCATATGTTGCACTGTCCTGTGTGCCTGCATAAAGGGAGCCCGCTCGAATACAGGCCAGGCCGTGAAAACAGAAATGTTATCTCTGCCGCTCTGATCCCAGAATGAATACGGCGAGGTCTGCTCTCGCAGATTTAATAACACGTCCACGCGCGTGCTTTCGAGCTCACGAGGAGCGATGATCAGCGTGCGTGAAATAATACCAACAAGTGTGGAGATTAGAGGAGTCGTGCTTTGATTCGTTACATCTTATTGAATGACTGACACAGTTTTCTACTCTGCAGACTCATTCAAATCCAGTGCCTCGTATTGTGCACCGAGGTGTGTGTGTGTGTGTGTGTGTGTGTGTGTGTGTGTGCGTGTGCGTGTGTGCGTCTACACATGCCTGAGTGTGTGATGAAATCAGATCCAGCGAGGGGGTAATGGTTTTTACTCTTCATTAATGCAGCTTGTTTGTGAGCGACTGCCTCAGATTTCCCAAGGTGAGCCATTCTTATCACGGCAGCTCCCCACTAGAGATGGCAACTCAAAGCCGGGGTGATTAATATGTAGCCTCCGTTTTAACAGGATGGCTCTGATTAATTGTCTTTAAGGTACAATGCTGCCTATTGGCTGTTTGTTTTGATAAACACCGGCGTCATTTGAATAAAATATTTTGTTCATTTTCCACGCCGGAGCTCCAGATTTCGCGACATCCCCATTTCGGGCTGTGAGGAGCAGATAAGATTATCATTGGTCCATTGACAGCTTTCGTGTTGTTTCTATAACAGATTGTTGCCTGGGAGCCGATGACCTGAAACCTGACTGAAACAATAAATCATTAAAAGCCTACCTGCACCTGCCACAGTAATAAATCAAGCCCGCCTGTGCTGGATATCATGTGTTGCACCCCTTCCTATGTGTTTTGAACGTCTCACCGACGCATAATCTTACTCACGTGAAATGAATTGTTCACTTTTCGTGGGTCACGCTTGTGGTGGATTTATTGTGGCATGCTGCTAGAGGTAATAAAACAAGCACAATGCGTGTGAAAAGCACCGTGATTGACTTACTGAGCTGTGGAGTAGATGCAAGAAATCCCCTAATTCCCCCACTTAATGTGTTGGGGGACCAAAGGGACTCGGCCATGTTCTCCTGCGGGCCCTGTCCTCGGAAACTCAAGCACAGTTTCTGCTCCCAACTGTGGACGTGTTTGTTCTGCACTAGTGCATGTCGCAGAATCATTGTAGTACTTGCAGGAAACTATACTAGATGCCCCCCCCCCCTTTTTTCAGAAGTGAAGTCAGTTCAGGCCGTTGACTCCTGGATCTGAGCAGTTTAACAAGAGAACACTGGATTGTCTCAGAGGATTCATTTGCTAAAAGAGACTGAAATGTGGTCAAATGCATACTGAGGGCAGTTGCTGCTTCAGCTCGCTCTGAGAGTTAAGTGGCACTCTTCCGAACCCATTTGGAGTTGCACTTGATCAAAGGCATGGCATTCAGCCCCCACGAGTCTATGAGGGCATGAACCAACCGGCACAATGGAAAAATCCAAGGGCCATTAATTCTACCCAATTTACCTTTCGTTTGGATTTCATTTGGCCCCTCTATAAATTCAGAAGCAGCCAGCAAGAGCAAATGAAAGAATCCTTGTTAGGTGATCATTACCCTGCTAATTGCTTTAGGAATGTGCCATGCACTTAAAGTCAAGGTCAGGGGAAGGGTGCCAAGACGGGAGGAGCTCTAATTTGAATGCTCTGTCGGAGGAGGGGCAGTTGAGTACAGAGTGTGTGACTTGGTCAGAGGAGTTAAGAGGTCAGAGATGAAAGAAATAGTGTAATTATACTGGTTACTTTGGCCAAAGATAGTGCTGGTAGAGAGGCTGTGAAAGCCTCCAGTTGTGTCACCTCTCGCCCGGAAAGGTCAAGGTTGTTTTATCATGTTTTATGCTCCTGCAGCTGAAATAGGGCTCGTTCACTCCGCACCGCCACCTTTATCTCTTTGGCACAGTCATCAAGCATGCCACCAGCTTTGCATTTTTGCAGACATCATTTCTGATCTTTTCACTCTTGTTTGGTTTTTACATATATTCCACTGACCTACAGCCAAAGCAGCCTCATCAATTCACGCCACTCCCTGCTCTTCCTCCTCTCCTGCCCTTGCCTCCGGAGGACTGGCATTTGTCATGTGTGTGATTGTAACCCTGTCTGCTGCTGTGTCCTCTGCAGAGAGATGTTGGAATCGAGCTGGATAACCGTCTGGATGAGCGTGGCTACTGCTGCCAGTACTGTCGCCGTGGTTACCGCTACTGCCGTCGCTACTACGAGCCCCTGGGCGGCTTCAACCCCTGGCCATATTACTACCAAGGAGGACGGGTCATCTGTCAGGTGGTCATGCCGTGCAACTGGTGGATCGCCCGCATGCTCGGAAGGATCTGAGGCGGGTGTGTGCTGTCTGGGATGGTTTCTGTTGGGGTGCAAATTCTCCCTTTTTTAATGAATATTCCAGAGCACTTGTGAGACATATTTTGCTTTGCTGTCCTACTAAGGATGAGTCATCTAAACAGTCTGAATAGGGTCTCAAACATTTTGATTGTTTCTTCATTCATTCCCTGTTTACAGATGTCTCATTTTCTCACATTTAGTCTCCTTGTTGTTTGATCATGTTTAGTGAGTACAATTAAATGTAGAATATCTCACCAGAAACTGAGCTGTCCTTAAAAACACTTCACTAAACTTCTGTACTTTGTCATGCATTTTAATTGATCGATAAAAACGGTTGTTATAATAATACTATGATAATGTAGGATAGCATACAGCACATGCAATATAAAAGAACATGATACAGTGGAGCAAAAAAGTATTTCCTTCCCATTTCTTATATTTTTGCATATTTGTCAGACTTAAATGTTTCAGATCATCAAACAAATTTTGATGTTAGACAAAGATAACCCAAGTAAATATATGCATAAATGCAGTTTTTAAATGATTTCATTTATTAAGTGAAAAAAGCTATCCAAACCTGGCCCTATTTGAAAAAGTAATTGCCCCCTAAATCTAATAACTGGTTGTGCCACCCTTGGTGGCAGCAACTGCAATGAAGTATTTGCGATAACAGGAAATGAGTCTTAAATGAGTTTTGACCCACTCTTCTTTGCACAATTGTCTTAATTTAGCCATATTGGAGGGGTTGAGCTTGAGGTCACAAACTGATAGCTGGACATTTTCCGTCAGGATTGTCTCGTAGAGAGCAGAATTCATGGTTTCATCAATTATGGCAAGTTGTCCAGGTTCTGAAGCAGCAAAGCAGCCTCAGACCATCACACTACCACCGCCATGTTTGACTGTTGGTATGAGGTTCTTTTGTGAATGCTGTGTTAGTTTTACACCAGATGTAACGGGATGCAGGCCTTCCAAAAACTTAAACTTTTGTCTCATCAGTCCGCAGAATATCTTCCCCAAAGTCTTAGGGATCATCAAGATGTTTTTGAGTTTTTTTTTGTTTTTTTTTTGGGGGGGGGGGGGGTTTGGGGGGGGGTGCAAATATGAGACGACCTTTTGTGTTCTTTTTGATCAGCAGGGGTTTTCATCTTTGAACACTCCCATGGATGCCTTTTTTGCCCAGTCTCTTTCTTACTGCTGAATCATGGACCAGTGTCCAAAGTGAGGCCTACAGTTTTTTAGATGTTGTTCTGATGTTGTTTCTCATCTGTTCTTAAATTTCTTTAGATCACAGTGTGTTGCTTTTTGAGCTCTTTTATCGTACTTCACTTTGTCATATAGGTTCTATTTGACTGATTTCTTGATTCACTGAGTCTGGCAGTAATCAGGCCTGGGTGTGGCTAATAGGGATGGGCATATCAATACTCAAGTATCGATACTTCGATACAGCTGGTCGATATTTTGGAGTTGATGTTTTTTTTAAATATCGCGATACCACTCTTAAAACAAAACGTGCAATTTGTTTTCACTTCTGAGAGTTTTAGGCATTAAATTTATGTGTGAAAAATGGTGAAAAACCAGCCCAAGCTCAGCAGCGCTGTGGGAGGTAGAAGAACTATTACTTTTGAAATGTTACACCATTCATCCAAATTCTATGGTGATACCAGGTAGCATAATTTTGAAAAATAAACAAAATAAGCACTATTTAAGTTTGTTAATAATAGTATAAAAATAAAATTGTTAATAAAATTAAATTTAAATTAAAAAAAACATTGCATTGTGAAAAAATTACACATATATGCTGCTTGCTATTACCATAGAATTTGGATGAATAGTGAAACATTTCAGAAGTAAAAAATGCTTGAATCCAGTTGACTTTACTGAGCTTTCATACAGCATACTTACCCGCCTGGATGACTGAGAATCATCACCAAATTAAGAAATTGAATTAATTTTGCATTCATTTTAAGTCTTAATTATTTTTATTATAATTGAAAAAAATAATTTTATTTAAATTTACTTTGCTCATTGTTGTATTTTATCATTTTTATAAGCATTTCTTTCAAGTGTTTATGTTCATTAGTTTTATTCATATTTCATATTGCCCTTGCAATAAACTTGTTAATGAAACTGCAATCATGTGATTTTACTTTCATCCATCCACCCATCTTCTACCTTTTTTCCGGAGTTCTGGGTCACGGAGGCAGCAGTTCAGGCAGAGAAGTCCAGACTTTCCTCTCCCCAACCACCGGCTCCAGCTCTTCAGAGAGGATACCAAGGTGTTCCCAGACCAGCTAGGAGACATAGTCTCTCCAGCGTGTCCCACTGGGTCTCCTCCCAGTGGGACATGCCCAAAACACCTCAAGTGGGAGGCGTCCAGGAGACATCCTGGTCAGATGCCTAAACCACCTCAACTGGCTCCTTTCAATGTGGAGGAGCAGCAGCTCTAATATCAGCCTCTCCTGGATGACTGAGCTCCTCACCCTATCTCTAAGGGTGAGTCCAGCAATCCTTCGGAGAAAGCTCATTTCAGCCGCTTGTATTGGATCTCATTCTTTGGGTCATTACCCAAGGCCGATGACCATAGGTGAGGGTAGGAACGTAGACTGACCAGTAAATTGACTGTTGATTTACCGTGATTAGAAGAAAAAGTCCCATAAATTAATGGTATCATATCGAAAGGAGAAATGCTGGTATCGCTCATCCCTAGTGACTAATGAAATTGAACTCAGCTTTCCAAAAATGTGGTTAATCACAGTTAATTCATGACGTAACATAGGGCCAGGTAGGTTTGGATAGCCTTTTTCCCTTAATAAATGAACTCTTCATTTAAAAACATCATTTCAATCATCATTTAAAAACTGCATTTTGTATATACTCAGGTTATCTTTGTGTCATATCAAAATCTGATGATCCGAAACATTTAAGTGTGACAAATATGCAAAAATATAAGAACTCAAGAAGGGGTCAAATATTTTTTCACAGCACCATATGTAAACATTCTTTGTGTTATCATCTTTGACCGTTAACTAAATATACACCCACCAAGATCATCATTCGGACCCCCAGCCTGATCTAATGCAATTCCATACAACAACTCTAAAATTAATTCTATTTAAATCAAAAGTTTTATTCAGCTACATCATTAAAATCAAAGGCGTTTAGTTAACAAAACCAGCTGACTTTGGAGGCTGAAAAAATGTTTAAAATGTGTTTTTTGATTGCGGATCTGTTAGGAACTCTGTCGGGTTAATGGGACAAGAAGAAGCAGTCCCAGCGAGCTGTTAGATGAAGAGCTGCAGGCAATAGACTCCACACCTCCAACTCCTCAGCAAGATAAGCAGCTTTCACTTTGGCTTTTCTGCTGGCAGACATATGCAGGTGCAGCGCAAAATTCTGATCATGCCTCCTCATCAAATGGCCAGTTGCCCAGCCTCCGCAACCTGTAATATTTAACTGCACTTGTTGTGACCAGCGGCGACTGCAGGTGCTGCAACTTTCACATACATACACTTCCCAGTATAATGCAGTCACACCAGCCCTCCCAGTGTGATAATAAACATTAAGTAGAATGATCACTTTTCTGATAGTATAACAAAAATGGAAATTATATAAGCTTCATAGGGGTGTAATTTATAGCAGAGCTGCTGTTGTAGGATTACATTAGAATGCAACAAAGTCCTCAGGTGTTTCTGTGTGTATATATAACTCTTTCTCGCCCATGTTTTTTTTTTTATATTTCTTACATAACAACAGATAAAAGCTCTTTTCAAACCCCACACTACAGTGGCCCCCAAAGGGGACGAAAAGCACATACAGAAGTGAAAGCACGAAGACATGAATAAAAGCACGGCCCGAACACCAAGACACATACAAATGAGAAAAATTCACACAATAAGTAAAATGCTAAATGTAAAATGTGATGGGACGGTGATAGAGGGTTGGGGGGGGGTTGGGGGTTGATCTGGGTGAGCAGAAATGCAACACACAACCAAACTTTAATGTCACTACAATGTCAGAAATTTGTGCTACCAAACCAAACTATGTAAAATCTTCAAAAAATGTTCACAGTTTGCTCCATGTATTTTAATTCTTCCCTTCTCTTTTTTCCTGGTATCTTATTAAACAAATGATGTTTAATTAGAGAGGCATGGACCTCATCTGTCTTTTTTGATGTATTTACTGATGTATTATCCATTGTTTCCACCCATGTTGGAGTCGTCAAGATGCTTTAAATACTGCAGCTGTTCAAACATTTTTTTTTTTTCTTATTTGCTGAGGCGATTTTAATCTGTAACACCGCATCTTGGTGTGTCGAACTGACACTGCAACTGAGCAAGCGAGATAGGCATTTGTAATTGATGTTCTGTCATCACACTAACAAGGCGCATAAAAGTGTATTCAAGCTATGTGAAGTGCTAAAAAACAGTGAGACAAAAATGGAACACTCACGTTGTCGTAGTTTGCTTTTAAGTCTTTTGTATATTTCTCTCGTTCCATGTTTTTTTCCAATTAAAATTTCATTGTACGAATGATCTCAGATGGCCTATCATATGAAAAAAAATGTGATTTCCTTGAAAGACACTCAGTACCCAGGAGTGTTGAAAGCTGATAGCGGTATGGGTTTGAATCCAGACCTACACATCTCCTTCTCTCCTTCATTACTTCCATTCCTCATTAGCTGAAACACTAAACATCGCATTGTCTTGATAAGATAAAACAGACATATGCTTTTATTGTTTCGATTTTAGAACTTGAGACTCTCTTGTGCATTGGTAGCATAATAATGCTTTGTTTACAGTACTATAAAAGCATCTCTCTTGCTAAGTAAATATAGATTTTGACTCATTTCGGCTCAGTATGATAATGATGTCAAAGATGGCAATAATAATCGGCAATGAAATAGATTCTATTAGAAAAAAATACTTGCTGTATGTAAATGTTTTATGAATATGCTCATAAATGGGAGTTCAGACTGCAACCATATAGTTATATTTAAATCAATAATGCCAATGGCCCAAAGCAGCATGTCAACTAACAAATACTAGCAGGAGTTAACAAATGCAATAATTGCAAACATACTTCAAATAAACTGACAAGTGTACTGCAAAGCCCTCGAGGCAGTTCTGAAAAGTTCATAAAATCAGTGTTTATATAACTCATTCCTCACTAGTTCCTGCTTATCACATCAGATAGCCTAGTGTTTATTAAAATAGATGCATTTAGCATTCAGCATGCTGCTGCCACTGCTGCTGCTGTTGCTGGGTTTGTGCACTCAGAGCATTAGGAAATAGTATAAAGTGTTATTTTTTGTAAGATGCTGTTAGTTGTCAGTTGTCTGTCCGCCGAGGTCCCTGAGGACTCTGAGAACTCTTTTGTGTAGTTGTGAGAGTGAGAGTCATTCTGAATGGGAGGGTTCACCCTGACTGGAGAGGCTGATACAGATATTACCGCTGGCTCCCCGAGAGCTCCTCATGCTCTTTGGGACAAAAGTCTAATATTGACCATGAAAGTCAAACTTTAAAGTACAGATGCCTGACAATTAAAAATGATGCCCAAATCATGTGTGAGTCCTTGAAAAATTGCCGATGGCGACATTGTAGCTCAAACAATAAGAGAGCATAATAATAATAATTATAATAATAATGGCAGCACTCAAAAAAATTAACTTTTTGTGTTGTCAAATCTAATAGTCCACTTAAGTTTGTTTAACTTGAACTGTACACTCTAAACAATAATACATAAGATTTATTTTAAAGGTCCCATTCACTACACTTTTCCCATATTCTGAAAGCTCTCACAGGTCTTAATTAAATATTTGTGACATATTTTGTTCAAATTAGCTTTGAATATTTAATTACTGCAGCATCCTTGTGAATCATCTTTAGCATCCATGGCTGTTTCAGTGCAGGTCTCTTTAAATTCCTAAGAGCAACAGTTAACTCCGCCCTTCCTCTTACATCACTGCTGCTAATCTTAGCTGGCTAGCTCCAAGCTGGGGTGGGAGCCTAAGCCATCTTATGTAAATTTGTCTCAAAGAATGAACTAAACAAAGCATCACTGGTGGACAGGAGTGTGTGAGTTCAGTTGTCGCTATGATATGTGTTATGTCGGTAAACGAGAACCAAGGATGAGGCTGGATGTTGAACTGAACAAGACTTTATTGTTGACTCACTCTCACAGTACAAGCGCTCCCGTCAGGCAAAGGTGAGGTCAAAGAGACCACCCCTCCTACTCACAGCCCTCTTATACCCCGGGGAGGCAGTGGAACCAGAAAGGTGGAGCCACCACCCGTGTCATACAATAATGTGTCCCAAATAACAACATAACATCGCCCCCCCTTCAAAAAAATGGTGCAAACACACACATGCAATCGAGACCCTCCCCAATTTGGAACCCGAATCACACGCTAACACGGAACAAAATATTTGAAACCTATAACAGACACACAAAACAACTAAAGCTAGGGGGAACAGGTGGACTACCGTTCCACCTCCATACGGCTAGACGGATTATTCTGCCGTTTCTACTAAAACACAGTCCATAAAGTGGGAGGCTTTCAAAGCTTTTATTAGGGGACATATTATTAGTTATACAGGATCAAAATCTAAGAAGACTCGAGAGGAGAGAGCTAAATTGGAACATAAAATAAAAAGTCTTCAGGAAAAAGTGTATGCAGGAAGTGACCCAAGGTTGGAGAATGAATTACTGATTTTGAGAGCTGAATACGACAAAAAATCAGCGAATAGAGCTGCCTCGAGTCTTCTAAGATTGAAACAATCTTTTTATGAACAAGGTGAAAAATCAGGAAAATTATTAGCATGGCAGATTAAACAATTGGAAATTAAAACACCAATTACCAGTATTATAAGTAAGGGACAGGTAGTTATAGATCCTTTAGAAATTAATAGAGCCTTTAGAGATTACTATGAAAAATTATATGATACCAAAAATGAATCTGATTTAACAAAACTAAATGGGTTTTTGAACGAACTATCTATACCGTGTATTCCAAATGAAAACAGGGAGATATTGGAGTCTAAAATTAGTCAAGAAGAAGTTGGGCTAGCCATTGATAATATGAAATCAGGAAAAAGTGCAGGACCAGATGGTCTTCCAGTTAACCTTTATAAAAAATTTAAGAATAAATTAATAAAACCTTTTTTGGAAATGGTTTTAGAAGCATTTCAAAATAATAATTTACCATCATACATAAATAATGCCTTAATTATACTGCTGCCAAAACCAGGTAAGCCCTCTAATAAATGTGAAAATATGAGACCAATAAGCCTATTAAACGCCGACCTTAAGATAATCTGTAAAATTTTAGCAAGACGAATACAAGAAATTTTACCAAATATTATTAATCGAGATCAGAATGGCTTTATAAAGGGTAGACAAGGCTTCCATAATGTAAGAAGACTATTTAATATTATTTATTTTAATAAAGAAGCACCGGATACAGCTCTCCTATCATTGGACGCCGAAAAGGCCTTTGATAGAGTTGAATGGCCCTTTCTTTTTGAAGTCCTACAAAGGTTTGGACTTGGAAATAATTTCATAAAATGGGTTCAAATAATATACAATAATGCTACAGCAGAAATCCTAACAAATAACAATATTTCAAAACCAATAAAAATCAATAGAGGATGTTGACAAGGCTGTCCACTTTCACCTTTACTGTTTACTATGGCAATTGAACCTTTAGCGATAGCGATACGTTTACATTCACAAATATATGGAATTAAAGTTGGACCAACAGAACATAAAATCTCCCTGTACGCCGATGATATAATTTTGTTTATGTCGAATCTAAAAAAATCAATTCCAACCTTGTTGAATTTAATAAAGAATTTTGGGGAAATATCAGGATATAAAATAAATAAAACTAAATCTTCAATATTAATGCTAAATGAGACCCAGAGAAATTACCCAGCCCCTGAGGTAAATCAATTCAATGTTGTAAATAGTTAGGAATCCAAATTATGCCTAAGCTAGAATCAGTCGCCAGTGTCAACTATGAAGCCTTAATGTCAGATATCAATGAGTTAACTCAGAGATGGATGTCACTACCAATGTCGATGATCGGGAGAATCAATATACTTAAAAGTAATATTTTACCTAAAATACTTTATTTATTTCAATACATTCCCTTATCACCACCTTTAGATCTATTCTCAAGAATAAAAAAAAAGTTAGTGGAATTTATATGGAACAACAGGAGGGCTAGATTACGTTTGTCTTTATTATATTTACCATTTGATCGTGGAGGTCTGAAATGTCCAAATTTTATGTTGTATTATTGGTCGGCACAACTGAGGTCTATGACATATTATTTTTCATCAAATGATCTCCCTCACTGGACTGAAATGGAATCATACAATTTACCTTTACCTCTTCCCATATTCATATACTCAGATTCGGCAAAAAAATTACAAAAACAAGTTAAAAATCCATTTGTAAAGCATATGATCAAAATATGGTGTGAAGCTAAAAACTATTTAAAAGAACCACAGTTATTGTCACAATTTAGTCCAATATGGGGTAATCAATATTTTAAACCAGGGAGAGCGGACGCTGTATTTAAAGTATGGAATTTAAAAGGGATACAAAAGATTCAGGATTTATATTTGCCATGTGCAGATAACATAATGTCTTTTGAAGAGCTGAGGATCAAATTTAATCTCAATAGAACACATTTTTTTAAATATCTTCAACTTAGAAACTTTATTCGATCAAATCAAAATAAAGCTCTCACTCGACCTATTTATTCATCCTTGGAAAAAATGATGATGAAAGATAGTAAAAGAAAGGGTATTATTTCAGAGTTTTATAACTCATTGACACTATCTTCAAGTGAAAATTCACTGAAAAGATTAAACTACTGGAAAGAAGATCTGCAAATTGAAATTTCAGAGGAACAATGGGAATTGGCTTGTACAGAAGCTCAAACCAAATCAATAAATGCACGCCTTAAATTGATACATTTCAAATGGTTAATGCGGATGTACTGTATGTTACACCGGAGGAGTTAAATAGATATAACACAAATATACCAGATACATGCACAAAATGCATGGAAAGTAAAGGAACCCTATTTCATTGTTTATGGGAATGTAGATTAATAAGAATGTTTTGGGAGGAGGTGAGGGTAACAATTGAAAAAATAATCTCAAAACAAATCATATTGAATCCTAAACTGTTTTTGTTGGGTCTGTACCCAGAAAAGCATAATTTCAATAAAAGTGAAAGAACATTCATAGACCTCAGTTTGCTTAATGCCAAAAAATGTATTGCACTATTATGGAAAAAGACTCATAGACCAGATGTGACTCAGTGGTTAAGACAGATGTTAACAAACCTTCCATTAGAAAGAATAACATATATACTGAAATCAAAGGAAATTGTGTTTGAGAATATATGGAGACCTTTTATTGATTATGTAAAAAATTTAAACATAACTCTTGAAGAAGAAGGTGAATGATGTGTGTGGACCTTGTAAATTCCAAACTGGTGAACATAATATGTATACTAATGTATTGGATTGTCTAGACTAAACAGAGGAGCATTGTTGAAGACTTGATTTTGTTGGTGGTTGTTGGTGTTTTTAGGGCATTTTTTTTTTTTTTTTTGTAGTACTTTAGTGTTAGTGTTTGATTGTTTGTATCATGTTTGTTAAAAAAAAAAAAAAGGTTCAATAAAGATATTGTGGGAAAAAAAAACACAGTCCATTAACAGAAAACTGCCATGTTGCTAAAATAAACAGTAGAAAACACAAAACAATCCCATTAACAGAACCAATATACAATTATAAAGAACCCGGTTATCCCCTATTCCAACATCAAGCAATAAACAGATTGCCCAACCATCAGTCTGCCTCAGTAAAGGAACCACCCGGGGATAACCCACGTCGAAGCCCGAACACCTCCTTCTCCTCTGTGGCGCACCG
The DNA here is from genome assembly GCA_020510985.1 of Pholidichthys leucotaenia. NCBI lineage: Eukaryota > Metazoa > Chordata > Actinopteri > Cichliformes > Pholidichthyidae > Pholidichthys > Pholidichthys leucotaenia. The sequence goes on along the minus strand of CM035840.1, from coordinate 378,910,070 downwards.
CAACTCGTTGGGGTGCCCCACGAGCCATCAGACAGCTGGAGATAGCCATCCTCCCCAATAGCCACCACTTTCAGCCGCCCCTGGTCATCTTCTCATTGGCATTTCTCCCGAACACCTCTTGACAGGGCCACCTCTCTGGGTCGGGCCACGTCCGCGACCCCCAGTGGGGCCCTACTCGGCTTCCAGTGTCTCTGTTTGGCACGTCATTTCACCCTGCCAGCCGGTCCTGCCCCACTCTTTTTCATTTTCGCTGCTGGCGTCGCCATTGTGACCCCCTGCTCTCCTTCCAGCCGAAATCCGGGAGTAAAATGGGCCCTCCACTCGGCGCTACCCGCCGTCACAGGCGTCCCACCGCCCCACCCAGTTCCCTCAACTAGGGTTACTTGGGCGCTGGCACCGGGACCCTCCTGCGATGGCCCTGGGTGGAATTGGTCCTGCTCATTGTCAAGATTACTAGGCAAAGGTTCGTCCCACATAGATCCATCCATCGGTCGTGGAATGGGCCGATCCCACAAACCACAGCCCGACCACTCTTCTCCTCTCTCCTCTTCTCCAACACGATACTGTGAGAAGGAGCTCCTCATGGTTGCTCAATCTAGCATGGATCGCACTGCTCCCATGTCAATCAGCAATGGTACTGTTACTCCGTCCAGTTCCACCATACTGTAGGAGTGATCGTTGACACTTAGAGATACACTGCGAACAACCGTGGGAGGTGAAACGGGGAGATCCTGCTTGTGTCTTGGATCCCCTCAGTTGAACCTGTAACATGTCCTGGTGAAATGATGCAAGAATCTGCACATGCCGCAGCATTTTTCTCTTGCCGGACACTCTCTAGCCTTATAACAGTGCTTGGTGAACCCACAACCCAAACACTTGGGCGGTCCCGGGGCGGACCTTATCTTCACAGCATTAACGCTTTCCTCCTCATCCTTCACGTCATCGTCTTTGTCCAGGTCCACTGCCTGCGCCGTCGACTGTGATTCAAAACGGCAGAGTGTCGCTCTCTCGCCAAGCTCTTGTGGTAGTTTGTCTGCTATCTCACACTGCTGAGCTAACTTGATGGCCATGGCTAATGTCAGCTCGCCCAAGTGCATGAGAAGCTTTGGCCTAGCCGCCGAGCAAAGGGTATGTTCTGCCAACTGGTTGCGGACCATCTCTTCCTCTAATGCTCCAAACTGGCAGTCCCTGGCCAGCTGACATAGGTCTGCAACATACCGCTGCACTGACTCGCCAGTCCGCTGGCGGCGTTGCTGAAACAATTCTCCAGACGATGATGTTTTCCGGGGTGCACAAATGTCGCACCATGTCTTCAAAACTATCACTGTCGCCCAAGGTACTAAGGATATGTTGTCCTTCCATTCCCAAGTTGTGGATCAACACAGCCCATGCCCACAACCTTTCCAGTTTACCGAGGTTCAGTACCACCAAATAGTTCTGGAATGCGGCGAACCACCTTACCCAAGGGACTGGCGGCTCACTGGGAACCTCCAAAAACGGCGGAATATTAGCAATTCCCGCATCCATACTTTTATCCTCGTCGCCAAATGTTATGTCAGTAAACGACAACCAAGGATGAGGCTGGATGTTGAACTGAACAAGACTTTATTGTTGACTCACTCTCACAGTACAAGCGCTCCCGTCAGGCAGAGGTGAGGTCAAAGAGACCACCCCTCCTACTCACAGCCCTCTTACACCACAGGTGGTGGCGGAACCGGAAAGGTGGAGCCACCACCCATGTCACACAATAATATGTCCCAAATAATAACATAACAATATGACCGGTCCCTGAAGTACAATAAGCACAGAAAACATTCATGAATGAGTGACTAAACTACTAGTTTCAGCTAGCCCCTGTTTGCCTAGCCAAGCCAATGCTAACAATCAATGCATCACGGCGAAAATACATCAAAATAAGCCAGAATGACATGAGATATATTATTGACTGTAGTGAACCAGAAGGAAACAATGATGTTTATTAGGGTGACTGAAATCTAATGAAAATAACAGGATGAACTGCGCTTGGTAAGGCAACTCCCTAGCTCTGGAGCTAACACCTTGGCTGGGTTCCCCGTATCAAGGCTCTGCTTACCTTCTCTTGACACAGAGTTAAAAAAAAACTGGAAGACCTAATCATACAGAGAAATGATATAAAGGTTGAAGTTTTTTCAATAATCACATGACAAATAGACTCATTTCAGAAGGTTAAAACCTACAAAAACAAAACTTTTCAGTTAAGGGGACCTTTACAATGTTAAGTGAAGTGGTCACAACTGTGTTAAGCAACTTCTGAGATACACGGATTCTCAATGAAAATGCATCATCTTGAAGATTTGTTTTCAAAGATCTCTGAGTTGTGACACAGGAGCTTTCTGGACTCTGTCTATTATCCTCAAAGGTTAATGCCTGGTGGCATTGGACTAATCTGGAAGTTGTGGATTGATTACAATCAAACCAATGCTGCAGCTCAAAGGAATGTACCTCTCTCAATAATGCCAAGCGCACAGTTATGTTCCTTGTGTGTTAGGTGTTAGATATGTCCCCATATTAACAACAGGCAGCATGGACGTGAGGACACAGGCACGGGTGACATCATCACGCTGTGCCTATATTGAGAGACTGATGGCAGGAATGGGAGTCTTTGGCGCTCTGCCTCCATAACAGTCAGAGCTTATGTCAGTTTGAGGTTAGCTTGTAGCTAAAACACTGCAACACATGTACCATCATTGTGTTCTTGTAATAAAGTTCTTGTTCGGTTCAACTCCTTCCTCCGCTGTCCTTTTTTCCAGACATAACAATTGGCGACGAGGAGAAACCTTAATCTTTTGGAGGAAAACTAAACATTTTCCCAAAGATGGACGCATATCAGAAAGAGTGCTTCTTATTCCCACCACTTTTCCTCATGAACCCCGGTGAGCCATCCATTTCATGGCCATATTGCTTTGAGTTACTTCAGTCATTTGTGTCAGTTAGGGGCTTAGCTAATGCTTGCAAGTGTTGTCTATGTGCTGTGATGGATTTTTGGATTGGCCTCAAGGGACAGCGTGTGTTGGAGGCACTGGGCCCTGTGGAGACCTTCAGCGAATGTGCCGCCTTGATAGCTGAAAGTTTCCCTGCTCCACAGAATGGGATGGCCCAGAGGTTTGTGTTTTACCAGCGCAGACAGCGACCAAACGAGTCAGTCCTACAGTATGTAGCCACCCTTCACTCTTTGGCTAGCACGTGCAAGTTTGGACATGCAGAGGACAGATCGATATGGTCATAGTTGAAGTGGTATGCCGTGGATTCAGCAATACAGGGCATGCTGAAGGAGGGGCCGGATGACCAGACAGTGGCAGACACAGTGAAATGGCTACAGGAGACGCTGTTGGAGATGATGCACCTCCTATCAGAGACAGAGGCGATGGAATTAACCTCCCAGCTGGAGATGACGGCCCAGGTAGCATCATGGCTAACGGGCCCCAGCCCGCACCCCCTACAGCCAGTTCTGCCGGTACAAACGGTTGCCCTGGCTGTTGAGCCTGCCAACCCCATGCCTTCTCGGGAGAGCCCCGAAGTAGACATCATGGGACAGCAGGGCACCACAGTGCAACAACCCAGTGGTAAACTCAGTTTGGACGATGACGACAGCTTGAGTCCACTGCACTCAGACATGGATGTGCCACTCTCTGTCTTGCACCGCACACCGAGCAGAACTCAGCAGAACCGGAGCAGCCACACGGGACCCGAAGCCGGTCCACGCGTGGCACGAGCGTTCTTGAGCTGCAGCCTCAGCCCAGGAGGGAGAGTATGATTTTGCAGATGTGGGTACAGCCAAAGATCAAAGCATGAAAAGAGAACACAGCACAGAGAGAGGGTGCAAACCAGACTCACCTCCAATCCTCACCCAGCAGGAGCTTCAGGCAGCCGCCGTGGAGCCACAGGAGAGGGAGTTCATGAAGAAAGGGAACCCCGGTGAACGACGACAATGCAGCACACGTCACATCGCCGACGACAGCGACACATCACTGCAACCACAACCGGCACCAGGAGAGAAAGAGCAGATGCCAAACTCATCTCGCATCCTCACCGAGTATCAGCCTCAGGGAGCCGCCTCAGCACAGCAGGATGGAGAGCTCGTGGCCCAGCGGAGCATCGCCAGCCGAGGGCACATTCTGCCACTGGCGTGAATGGCACACTGACACAACAGCAACCAGCATCAGAGACGAGAGAGCAGCAGCGCCGAGTGCAGCTGAACAGATCACTGCACGCACTACTTGATTGGGTTCAGGTCCAACGATCTGACCGCCTGGACCCACAGATGGTCCCATCATCACAGATGAGAATCGCCACACAAAAGAGGCCAGCCACCGTCCAGATGACACGATGGTTCGAGATGGCACGCCGGCTATCTGCAAAACATAAGAGCAGCTGCCTCGGCTTAAGACGCAGTGCTGGAGCCGACCCAGCTGGTGTGGGACTCAGGCTGGGACGTTACTGACAAGCGAGCCATGACTCCGGCAAAATGGCACCAGGTCTGCTGCAGCCGGCACCTCCGGGAGCGCGCCCACCGTGGGCTCAACTGAGGCCCCTGAAGGTGAACTGTTGAAAATGACTCTGCTTTGCACTGTTTAATAGAGCACGACTGCTTCAGTAGTGGCAGAATAATCCACATGGTTGTGCAGGGTTAACCAGCAGTCTACTTGGTGGCCCAGGTTCTGTTTTCGCTGCTTGTGGTAAAAAAAAAAAAAAAAAAAAAGAGCTGCTGTGATTTAATGTGTTCATAATGTTTTGAGTTTTTCAGGGGTGGGGGGGATGAATGTTTGATATGTCCCCATATTAACAATAGGCAGCCTGGACTTGAGGACACAGGCACGGGTGATGTTATCACATCGTGCCTATATCGAGAGACTGACGGCGGGAATCGGGGTGTTTGGCGCTCTGCCTCCGTAACAGTCAGAGCCAATGTCAGTTTGAGGTTAGCTTGTAGCTGTAACACTGCAACACATGTACCATCACTGTGTTCTTGTAATAAAGTTCTTGCTCATTTCGACTCCTTCCGCCGCTGTCCTATTTCCAAACATAACATTAGGCACAACGTAGTGACAAATTGCAGCAAATTTTGGCTTTATTTTCATTCCTTAATTTTTTTGAACAATCGCATGATTTTGATTTGATTAAAAACAAAATTACTGAAGTGTGAAATACACTGGTTTAAATGATGTCTGGCTTGCAACGACAACTGAATGCGGGCAGCACGGTGGCGGAGTGGTTAGCACTGCGGCAGCACAGCAACTCACCCTTGGCCGGGGGATCCTGGGTTCGATCCCAGCCCCCGACCAACAGTGATCTGTGTGGAGTTTGCATGTTCTCCCCGTGTCTGCGTGGGTTTACTTCGGGATTTCTCTGGTTTCCTCCCACATGGCAAAAAACATTCACGTTAGGTTAACTGGCATCAAAAAACTGGGGATCCTAAATTGTCCTTAGGTATGACTGTGAGAGTGAATGGTTGTCTGTCTTTCTGTGTTGGCCCTGCGATGGACTGGTGATCTGTCCAGGGTGTACCCTGCCTCTCGCCCAAAGATGCTGGGATAGGCTCCAGCCCCCCACCCCACCCCCCCGCGACCCAAAAAGGATTAAGCGGAAGAAGATGGATGGATGGATGAATGCAATGTTCATCACAAAATGCCAAGGTATGCCAATCAAAAAAAGGAGGTGACTTGTTTTCATGGACTGCCAATATAGTTTATTTTTAACATGGTCTCAGTGAAGTCAAATAAGAGATACATAAGAAGAAAATTATAAATATATAATTATATAGCTCAGGTCTGCAGCACAATCATTCATTAGATTATCCAATTATATTTGTCCATTTGTAAGTGGCATTTGCAATACCCACCCCCTCACCCTCACAATTTGCTTCAAATGTGCTAAAAGTTTTAATTAAGCAATATTACACGAGAGGGAGTACGGTATCATTGGGCATTAGACGTATCACACCCGCAGTTACTATATTCATTGATATCGTACAACCTCGAGTGTAATATTGCTTTTATGCAACAATTCGGCAAGGACAATTTATTAAATGGCAGCAATACTAGACAAAATATTATGATTTGTTTGTTTATCCAGTTATTTTGCACAGCTGAGAAAAAAATAGTCCCTTCTAAATGTAGCCACTAACTGCTGCTAAACATCTCAATCAGCATGAAGACGTCTATTGTCATTTCACACACATGTAAACAAATTAAATATTGTCAAGTGCAAAAGTAAGTATTTATAAAATATATTGGTCACCTGTTGAGTCGGTCCCACAGAAGGGCCGAGATCAAAATGTGACCAATGCCAGTGGCTAGTTAGCATGCTAGCGATTTGGCTTCGGCACACTTCGCTCGCTTTTTCTTGACATTTTCAGATGAAACAAAGAGTCCATCACCACAAAGGTATTGTGGTTTGTTAATCGAGACAATAAATCCAACTTTAGCACTGCCTATTTTTTTTTTAAAAAAAACAGACATCAAATAGTTTAATGAAGTTTATACAAGGGCAGACTTTGTAAACTGAATAAAGTTTTTTTTTGGTTTTTGGTTTTTGGTTTTTTGGTGTGTTTTTTTTTTCAAAAGAATGGGACTTCTGGGTCAGGTAAGAACTCTTTTCAAACAGCGCCTCACTGTGGAAATTAAGGTATCCAACACAGTATTGCAATTCTCACTGAGAGTTGACACTAAATTACTGTTAGTGATTAACGGTTACATGAACACCTTTGACGCGGAGTGATACATATCCAGTGAAACTTTGAAGTGCAATTATCGTGGAATATAGTAACTCCTGGAAATCCCTATTGTCCAGTCAAATTGCTTGGTCAGAACTAACTGTTGTATAAAATATTTATTAAGCATCCCCTAAAATAGCGTTTTTCTCTTGTCTTAGGTCCTTGCTATCCAAATTTCATATCAAATATGACTGTTAGAAAAAGCTATAAATTCACTTTTTTGGTTTTGGTGTTGTTAATACAGGCATCTTGTAATTGTTGAAATCCTTTATTTAAAATAAGCATATTTTAAATAATATTAATTAAGGTCCGGTGAGTGTGGTGTCCCACAATAATAATAACAGATTAGATGTAAATGGTACTTTACATGTCAAGTGACATCTCAAAGCACTTATATTGAATCCATTATTCATTCACTCCAGACAGACACTGATAGTGGTAAGCTACTACTGTAGCCACAGCTGCCCTGGGGCAACTGACGGAGACATGGCTGCCAAGCCGCACCAATGGCCTTTCCAACCACTACCCAGCATTTATACACATTCATACCCAGTGTCATGGACACTGGAGGCAAGGTGGGTAAAGTATCTTGCCCAGGAACACAACAGTAGGATGACTGGTGGGGAGAGTGGGATTCAAACTACAGTTTCAAACATCAAACATCCATTCAAACATCCAGTTATTGGATAACCCGCTCAACTTCCTAAGCCACTGCCGCCCAAAGTGCAGCCACAACAAAAGTACAATCCTGTTACCGAAACTTATTTAGCCTAGCACATAAACCATAACATTCCGCAAATGCCATTTCTTTCTGTGAAAAAATGTTAATAAAATACTGATTTTCAGCCCTGTCACTTTCAACCCTGTTACCATAATTAGAGTAACAGGGTTGCAACTGATTTGCTTTACTCAGAAGGGATAATCTACTTTCTGCAGTAAATTCAAATGTGTGCTTATAATTGATATTAATCTACATGTTTTAAAGGGTTTACTTTATTTTCCAGAATATAAATGACCATTTTCTCATTTTGGTGCCACCAGGAGCCCTAAGGATATTAAGGCTGTAATAATTGAAATGCCGTCAAGTTTGTTTCAATCATGTTCAAATCATTTTTAGTTGGCTAACAGATATTTTTGAATTTTTTTAATTTATACAGAGCTCTAAGATACCATTAAGTGCTGCTGAAAAGCAGAAGTGCTACTGTGCCAGGCATGATGCTAATCCAGACAGGAGGCAGCAGCACTTTGAGAATGTGAGGTGTGGGCTATTCTGGTTAGTTCATAAGTGTTTAATAGGCTGATTCATTTCATTGCCAGGTTTTTAGTCTACTGTTTTTATGTTAAATGTAGGCCTGCCATGATATTTACTATATCAGTCATCATAAAAAAAGATTTATCAACTTCATTTTATCATATTCAATTGTTGATACTGGAATGAGCTACCTTTGTGTTGTTCCAATGGTAAAGTGCCAGGTTTTAGCGCACCTGCGCATCTTTCTCACGGGAGCGTGCCCACCAAGTACCCAGATGTGTAGACAACTCTATTGGCAAGCGGGAGGAAGGACGTAGAAGTGAAGGACGGAACAATGGCAGGCCTCAGGCGGAACAAAGTGGATTAGGTGGGGGCGGCTGTGGTGCAGGTGTAGTGTGGCCGACTACTGATCAGAGGGTCAGGGGTTCGATTCCTGCTCTGTCTGCAGTCTGCATGTCAAAGTGTCCTTGAGCAAGACACTGAACCCCCAGTTGCTCCTGGTGGGTCAGGCCAGCACTGGTCCACAGCAGCTCTGCTGCCATCAGTGTGTGAATGTGTGTGTGAATGGGTGGATAGCAGGATCTGTAAAGCGCTTTGGTCATCTAGAGATGAGAAAAAGCGCTATACAAGTGAATGCCATTTACCATTTCTGGTGAGACCCAGAGAGGTTTAAGGACATGACTGGATAAATAAGGTGTGGATAAACTGGTTGATGTGGACACAGAGCTGAGAAAATGTGAGTTTATTTCAGTTTCTGTTATGCTAAAGTCAGCACAGTGACAAGTGATGCTAACTCTAGCGCATGCCAAATCCTCATAAAATTTCTGCTGTTTTCATGTCAATGAGCACTTGTCGGTAACATTTATATTCTGACATTGAAAGGCCTCAGGCAATATTTTGTCTGGCAATATTGTTCGGCATAATAAAATTGTTAAAAGCTGTTGAAATAACTTATAAGTTGGTTTATTTTGCTGTGTCCCTGCTCTGCTGCTGCTTTCACTGCAATACAGTGGGATAGTTTCACTTCAACAAAGTGCTGTTTGTTGCATTATGCTCATGCTGAATTTGCCAGTGGACACCATATTAACCTATGTTATGGAATCTACATTGTCGGGTTTTCAGTAATTTATGTACTGAGTTGAGAATCAACAACAGCAGAATTTGAAATGAGACTGGCTATTGGTAGCATTGCTAGGAAACTTTTAAGAAACATCCATCCATTCATCCATCTTCTACCGCGTTTCCGGAGGTCTGGGTCACGGAGGAAGCAGTTCAAGCAGAGAAGCCCAGACTTCCCTCTCCCCGGCCACCTGCTCCAGCTCTTCAGAGAGGATACCAAGGCGTTCCCAGACCAGCTGGGAGATGTAGTATCTCCAGCGAGTCCTGGGTCTGCCCCCAGGTCTCCTCCTAGTGGGACGTGTCTGAAACACCTCAAGTGGGAGGCGTCCAGGAGGCATCCTGATCAGATGCTCACACTACCTCATCTGGCTCCTTTCAATGTGGAGGAGCAGCGGTTCTACTCTGAGCCTCTCCCGAATGACTGAGCTCCTCACCCTATCTCTAAGGGTGAGTCCAGCAATCCTACGAAGAAAGCTCATTTCAGCCACTTGTATCCACAATCTCATTCTTTCGGTCATTTTAAGAAACATATATATTTTTTTAAAGCATATGAAGGTGGTTATTAAACATCATGGTTATAAATGGTCAAGCACAGTGTATCACCTAGTTCACTGGTGTGCACTGAACTTTATGTTCAGCCTCTAGAATTCATATATATATTTCTAAATACTGATAATTAGTAAACAATGATGCAACAAAAATCTCATTTGACAGAGCTGGTCCTGTCTTGATCTTAGTAATTTTACAAAGACTCGTTTGAATTTGTTGTATGTTTAATTTTATTGAGATTAAAAATATGTCTTAAGATAAACATACAAAAAAATAAAACATTCTTATTTATCACAGGCCTTTTTGTATTGGCATACCTTGCAATTTTGGCCTGCCCTTGAGTGTGCAGTAGGTAGAAAAAATGTACAAGCACCTCTTTACACCTCTTAAATCCCCAGCCATTACCATCACCAGTTGTCACTGATGATGGCGATTAATCCAATGTGTGATACTTCCAGTGTTGCCAGATCTAGCAAGAGAAACAACCAACCAGCACTATGGAAATAAGCCCCCAGAAAGCTACCTGACGCCTCAAATAGAGAGGCCACTTGACAGCTGCATATATATATATATATATATACTGTATATATATATATATATATATATGCATATATACCTGAGGAGACTCAGGTCTTTTGGTGTACAAGGGGCGCTGCTGAAGTCATTCTATGACACGGTGGTGGCATCAGCCATCACTTTTGGAGTGGTCTGCTGGGGCAGTGGCATTACTGCAGCCGATAGGAAGAGACTGAACAAACTGATTAAGAAAGCTAGCTCTGTCCTGGGGCAACGCCTTGATCCGATGGAGGAGATAGGAGAGAGAAGGACGGTGGCTAAACTGTCATCTCTGCTGGAGTCCGAGTTCCACCCTATGCAGGACATACTGGATGCACTGAGGAGCTCATTTAGCAGCAGACTACATCATCCCAGGTGCACAACCGAGAGGTTTCGTAGGTCCTTCCTACCAACGGCTGTCAGACTGTACAACCTAAGCAGGGCTGCTCGCAGAGATAGCAAAAAGACGTAACAAACTAATAGTTTTTTTTGAATGCAAAAGATGCAATAGACTTACACAATGGTCCTCTCCGGCATACAACTAGGAACATACCGGTCGCTATGGAGGGTGAGAATATGTATGGGCACATAATCATACCATGTAGGATAACTAAATAGACGGTTATGCTGTTTCATCCCACCTAGCAACAATGCTCTGCACTGTGTGTGTTTATATATTTACATATTTATTCCATCTAGCTACAATGCTCTGCACTGGGTGTGTTTATATTTATATATCTATATATTTATTCCATCTAGCTACAATGCTCAGCACTGGGTGTGTTTATATTTATATATCTATATATTTATTCCATCTAGCTACAATGCTCCGCACTGTGTTTTTATATATCTACATATTATTCCATCTAGCTACATTGCTCCGCACTGTGTGTGTTTATATACTTGCATATTTATTCCACCTAGCTGCAATGCTCCGTACTGTGGGTGTTTATATATTTACATATTTATTCCATCTAGCTACAATGCTCTGCACTGTGTGTTCATATATTCATATACAGTATTTATTCCATCCAGCTACAATGCTCTGCACTGTGTGTCTGTGTTTGTGTGTGTGTATATATATATTTTATAGTAATATGTACATATGTATATTAGCTGCTCTTGCTTGCTTGTTTTTTTTTTTTTTCTTGCCTTCTGATTGTTGCTCTGAGTGTTGCTATCCCTGTGCTGTTGCAATCCTGGAATTTCCCCGTTGTGGGACTAATAAAGGCTTATCTTATCTTATCTTATCTTATCTTATCTTATATACATATATATACTGTATACATATACACACAATGGTGTGAAAAAGTGTTTGCTCCCTTCCTGATTTCTCATTTTTTGTGTTTGTCACACTTAAATGTTTCACATCATCAAATTTAAATATTACACAAAGATAACACAAGTAAACACAAAATGCAGTTTTTAAATGAAAGTGTTTATTATTAAGGGTAAAAAAAAATCCAAATCTACATGGCCCTGTGTGAAAAAGTGATTGCCTCTTCTGTTAAAACATAAATTAACTGTGGTTTATCACATCTTTGAAAAGCTGAGTTCAATTTCTGTAGCCACACCCAGGCCTGATTACTGCCACACCTGTTCTCAATCAAGAAATCACTTAAATAGGACCTGCCTGACAAAGTGAAGTAGCCCAAAAGATCCTTAAACACTGGACATCATGCTGCGGTCCAAAGAAATTCAGGAACAAATGAGAAGCAAAGTAATTGAGATCTATCAGTCTGGAAAAGGTTATAAAGCCATTTCTAAAGTTTTGGGACCCCAGTGAACCACAGTGACAGCCATTATCCACAAATGGCAAAAACATGGAACAGTGGTGAACCTTCCCAGGATTGGCCAGCCGACCAAAATTACCCCAAGAGCGCAGCGACGACTCATCCAAGAGGTCACAAAAGACCACACAACAACATCCAAAGAACTGCAGGCCTCACTTGCCTCAGTTAAGGTCAGTGTTCATGACTCCACCATAAGAAAGAGACTGGGCAAAAATGGCCTGGATGGTAGAGTTCCAAGATGAAAACCACTGCTGAGCATAAAGAATATAAAGGCTTGTCTCAGTTTTGCCAGAAAACATCTTTGTCATATTGACTGGACAGTCAGCCTAAGTGCGAGATGCAACACCAACAGAATAACACACAAGGAACGTTTGACCTTTTATTTAATTTCAAAAAACGCAAACTTGAAGAAAGCCAGTCACTCGCCAGAGGAGCAGCAAACCTGCAGAGGGAGAGACGAGGCTGATTAATGGTGGAATGAAGGGGGAAGTGGATATCCAAAATAATACCACTCACGTGGGAGGAGAAGAGAGCCCGGCACAGAACCCAGTGAAGGAGATGAACCAGCAGGTTAGGACTGCTGGTGGGGGGAATGAGGAGTGGAGTCTGACCGGGTGGAGAGGATGACTGCAACGAGGATGAGCAACAGGCTGGCGTGCGCTCCATTGCCCCTGAAGACGCACCACTTTGTTGGCAGCAACCTGTGGAGAAGTAAGAGGAGAAAGTGTGTCAGGTGAGGTTAACCACAACACAAGTAGCCACCTCTTGTTGGAAAGTCCAAATGTGCGTGTAGTTTTGGTAGGAGGGCCTTTAAATCTCCATGGTTGAAGTCTCCTGCTGTGCTGAGAAATCCATCTGGATGCACTGTTTGTGTCTTACTAATGGCCTGATAGAGTTCCTTTAGTGCTTTACCCCTCTCGCCAATGGTGGTGGGCGGGACATACACAGTGACTAGCAGGACAGATGTAAATTCTCTCGGTATGTAGAAGGGTCAGCACTTGATGATCATAAACTCCACCAACGGAGAACAGCGTTTATGCACAACAGTCGCATCTCGGCACCAAGCATCACTGATGTAAACACACATGCCTCCACCTTGGGTCTTTCCTCCTTCCATAAACACCCGATCAGCACGATAGTATGTTAGCCCTGCTAACTGAATGGCAGAGTCTGGGATATTCATTTAGCCACGTTTCCATACAGATAAAAACACAGCACTTCCGTGCATCACTTTGCATAGTTCTCAGGAGCTGTATGTGGTCTATTTTGTTGTCTAGTGAGCCTACATTGGCCAGAATGAGGGAAGGAATTGGGAGTCTGTGTGGGCTAGCGGCTAGCTTTATTCAGATACCTCCACGTTTATCTCTCTTTCGTCTTCGCTCACACCATCTGCGGCGTCTCCATTTGGGATGTGGCACAGCAGTCGAGTCCGGGGGTGTGGAGGTCTGGTGGAGAAGACCTAGACCACGGAGTTCCTCTGTAACGCTCTGGTCCAAGACATAATGTTTGGTCATATTACTTATCTCCAGAAGGCTGTGGCGACTGTAACTTGTGCACAGCATCATACAGTATATGGACATTAAACACATGAATATACACTTAGGTGTAATTAAAACAACACTAAACGGCACAAAATATGAAGAGAAAAGGGAGGCCGCTCCGTGTTCATGTGCCATCTAGTGATAAGGTAAATTCTTATATGATATAAAGGGTAATGCATTTTTAGGGTCCGTCCCAGTTCTTATTTGTACCCCTACCCCTTTGCCTACTGTTACCCTTTGGGGTCAATATGTGCATTACATATTTACACATCACAGTGGATCTACAAAGGCACAAAACATTAACACACTAGTATCTGGAGCTCAAAAATATAGTATTTCACTTAATGATAAAAGTCAACTTGTCAAGATCTCGAAATAATTTTAAATTTACATACACTTAAAATTTACATGCATGCATCAGTCATCAGTCCTAATCAATCCTAACCACCCGGACAGACTCACCACACCATAATCTAACAGGCCAGTTTTGGTCTGTGGGCTGTACGTTTGATACCCCTGGGAAAAATAAATAAATAATATATACAGCAGGAAAAATAAGTATTGAGCACATCAACATTTTTCTCATGATGGAGCTATTGATCTGAAATTTCACCAGATATCAGTAACAACTCATGTAATCCATACGTACAAAGAAATCAAGGCAACTGTGTTCACAAAACAAGTTATATTTAATAAAGTGGAATGACACAGGGAATAAGTATTGAACACGCTTGGTGAAATTCATTTAATATTTATTAATGCATACCCGTGCATGCCCGTAGAAACCCGTGCATGCCCGTAGAGGGGATGCACTGGAACAGAATTCTTGCCAGTTACAGGACAGTTGGTATAGCAACACAGCACTAAGTGTCAATCACACGTGACAGCTTTTGTATGTAGCAAAACATAAAAATCACACAAAATATGTCCTGCCATCTGGAGCTGTTTGCCCCTGTTTGTTACTTCTTCTCCTACCTGTCACTGTTCTGTGTTATGTTGCTTACCTGTGTCTATATACGTATGTCTTGTAGAGAGTTATGTGCTCTGTCTATGTGCCGTCATATAGACATCATCTGGTGGGTCTTCTTCTTCGTTCAGACCACTGAAGGGTCTCCTCCTGTCTCAGACGGCTGTGTTGTTCACAGTCATGCCTGCAGCATACTGGTGGAACCTGAGGTGTTTCATGTTCATGGCATCCTTTCTGACGTGCAGCAGTTCTCCTCATTCTATTGCTCTCCATCTGGCGGGTCTTCTTTTTCGTTCAGACCACTGGTTGAGGAATCGGTGCGTCATAATTCCAGTTCATGGGCATGATCCTGAAAAAGTGGTTTTCGACCCTATTCAGGAAGGCCTGTAGAAACCAAGAAACCGGAGCACCCGGAGAAAAATCAGCGCTTTGCTTGGCATTTTACACATCTGTAGTATAGACTGGCATTCGTCAAGGTTACACATTTGCCGTCATGTAGGCATGGTGAGTCGTCCTATGATGCCTGAGTTCATAGGACGCGCTATGATGATGAGGCAGAGATCATAGGCCGTACTATGATGTCCTAGAAACGTGTTTTAAAGTCTGTCGTACCCTATGCTGGTGAAGGGTGTCCTCCTGTCTCAGACGGGTGCGATGTACTGCTGGAACCTCAGGTGTTTCATCGTCATGGCATCTTTTCTGATGTGCAGCAGATATCGTCATTCTATTGCTCTCCATCTGGTGGGTCTTCTTCTTCTTCTTCTTCTTCATTGAGACCATTGGTTGATGGATAGGTGCGTCGTAATTCCAGTTCATGGACAGGATCATGAAAAGAGATCTGAGCAAAAAGAGTTCATAGGACGTCCTATGATGTTCAGGCAGAGATCATCGCCCGTCCTATGATGTCCTATGAATGTCACACACACACACACACACACACACACACACACACAGAGCTTTCTTGCTTTTATAGAGTGCAACATCATAAAGACACATAGAGTGTGACATCATAAAGACACATTTATCAATGTGTCTGATGATGCCTGAGTTCAAAGACACATGGTCTATATAACTGCTATATAGACCATGTGTCTTTGAACTCAGGCATCATCAAGACACAGACAAATGTGTCTTTATGATGTTATATTATAACATCATAAAGACACATTTGTCTGTGTCCTATGATGCCTGAGTTCATGTGACATCATAAAGACACTTCTATGATGCCTGAGTTCATAGGACATCCTATGATGTTCATGCAGAGATCATAGGCCATCCTATGATGTTCTATGGAGCATGGCACACACACAGACACACACACACAGATTCTTGCTTTTATAGAGTGATTAGAAAAGCCTTTGTTGGTAATAACAGCTTCCAGATGCCTCCTGTATGGAGAAATTAGGTGCAGGCATTGCTCAGGAGTGATTTTAGCCCATTCTTCCACACAAACTGTCTTCAAATCTTGAAGGTTCCGTAGGTGTCTTCTATGAACTCTGATCTTCAGTTTGTTCAATAGATTTTCAATCGGATTCAGGTCTTTGAAACAGCAGTACCTGCTAACTCCAGGTCTTTCTAGAGCTCTCCACGAGTGGTCTTTAGCTCTTGGATAACTCTTCTAGTAATTCTTCTAACTCATCTGTTAGAAATCTTACGAGGAGCTCCTGGTCGTGGCCGGTTAATGATAAAACAATGTTCTTTCCACTTCCGAATGATGGCTCCAACAGTGCTCACTGAAACATTCAGCAGTTTAGAAATGCGCCTATAACCAATACCATCATTATGTTTTGCAACAATAAGGCTGCAAAGATTAGAGAGAGCTCTTTGCTCCTACCCATCATGAGTTCTTTGTGGTGTGACAATCTGATATTCACAGACCTTTTTAAAGGCTATCAGTCAGGACTTAACCAGCTGAAATAAATTTGTACTGATGGGGGATGGGATGGCTTCCTAAATTCTGATGTATTTCAGCTGGTTTCTTGGCTTTCTGTGCCTTTTTGCACCTCTTTTTCTTCATGGGTTCAATACTTATTGCCTGTGTCATTCCACTTTATGAAATATAACTTGTTTTGTGAACACAATTGCCTTGATTTCTTTGTATGTATGGATTACTTGGGTTGTTACTGATATCTGGTGAAAGTCTCAGGCCAATGGCTCCATCAGGAATATGTTTAATGAGAAAAATATTGATGTCTTCAATACTTTTTTCCCCACTATATATATATATATATATATACAGTATATATATATATATATATATATATATACACACAGTGGTGTGAAAAAAGTGTTTGCCCCCTTCTAGTAGAGTCATTTTTGGGGGTTTCGTGACCAACCTCCCAGGACCTTTTTTTCTCACTGGATTTAGCATTCTAGACCCATTTTAATGAAAATAAGCTCCCATGTACCTCCCAAAAATTACGGGAAACCTTTTTTTTTTGCCCAAAATTCAAAATGGCCGCCAAAATGCATACCACCACCTATATCTCAGTAACTAATTCAGCTAGGAGGTTGATTTTGGTGTCTAGACATAGGTTTTTGGGGTCAAGCATTCCATTAATGCTATTAGTTTACTTGTGAAACAAACCCATCACGATGAAATCCAATATGGCCGCCAATATGGCCACCGATTAACATTTTTTTTGTTTCTTGACTACTAAGGCACCTAGAAAGCTGATGTTGGTGTCAAAACAGAGGTTTAAGGGGTCATACTATCTGTTTATTCCAATAAAAGTGTGTTTAAATGATTACATAATCGAGAAATCCAAGATGGCGGCCGGCTGTCATTTTCACATGCAATGGACTTTTTCATATCCGTCACCAAATGAGCTAAAAAAAGTCAAGTGAGGCTCCTGTGAACCATCCATTGTGTTCATTAGTGCCCTCATTGTCTATCAAGCTCAAAATGGCCCCCAGCCGCCATCTTGGAATACACTTTACGCAGGCACATTTTCTCTAGACCTTATGTTAATGCCACGCAAACGTCCAACTCAATTACATGTAGTCCACTATCAATCACCACATCACATCATACTAAGATGTCCAACTACACATCACTATCACTACTTGATTCACTATCAATGAATGAGTCACTGTATGAACTTGCGCTATCTGAAGCACTGTCTTCACCACTGCTGCTCTCCTCACTGTTGACTTCTGTGTTCGGTTTCGGCATTGACAAGGGAAGTGGCAGTTGAGTCGATCGTACAGGTAGACATAGACCATTCACCAAATGCCACCCATGACCGATTGGTGATGGGTGACTTTGAAGGTGGAAGTTCGTCAGCAAGTACGCAAGGTAGTTTGTCCTGTGGAGGTGATGATGCAGACTGTCTGCGTCTGGTATATACCACAATACCAATGCTGGACCGGAGCCTCTTCGGTGAAAAGAGAGAACCAGATGGAGATGGATCCCCCTGAACTGATTGATTGTCTCTTTCAAGATCTACCTCTAATTTATGCTTACGTTTCTCGGCTTGAGATAGACAACGCTTGTTAGATAACGTGGTGTAACATGTCTGGTGCATATAATGCCCTTTTGGCCCTTTGGCCCAATCAATATTCCCACATTGAAACCGATCAAGTCCTTTCCATCGTAGAGTTTTTTCACGAATTGAATTCCATTTTTGGTCCTTGGTATTATCCAAAGAGTCACTTTTGGTACATGGTTGACCACAACGTAGAATGCATTCGTATTCACCGGAAGACGTTGATGGTAATTCATCGTTGTCACTTGCAGTATCCATTTTATCCCTCACTTTATATGAATAAGTGTCTGAAAACAAAAACAAATTTGTCATTATCAGAACAGAGGAGAGAAAAAGGAGGGATGACAAGACCTAGAGTCAAAGGCCCTTGTACTGTCTACTGTCATTACGGTAGCATTAAGCAAGCAGCATGGTCAATATGCTAACATTACCTGACTATACAGTATGGAACAAGATTCAGAATTCTAACCTCTCCAGATAAGTTTAAAGCTAAATTTATACATACCTGGCAACCTTGGTTAAATTGGAAAGATTAGGACTACATATTATGGCAGCACAGACGTTACAAAATCACTGCATCCTCTCTCTTGCTATGCAAAAAGGAATCAATGAATCAAGCATAGGATTCCGGGAATCCTAAGGGGATTACCCAAGTGTTCCTCAGTGAAATCACTGAATCAATGCAGGAGCTTTCTAATAATTATTAAAAATGAATGTATGGATACCTCATTTGACATTTTTAGCTCATTTGGTGACGGATATGAAAAAGTCCATTGCATGTGAAAATGACAGCCGACCGCCATCTTGGATTTCTCGATTATGTAATCATTTAAACACACTTTTATTGGAATAAACAGATAGTATGACCCCTTAAACCTCTGTTTTGACACCAACATCAGCTTTCTAGGTGCCTTAGTAGTCAAGAAACAAAAAAAATGTTAATCGGTGGCCATATTGGCGGCCATATTGGATTTCATCGTGATGGGTTTGTTTCACAAGTAAACTAATAGCATTAATGGAATGCTTGACCCCAAAAACCTATGTCTAGACACCAAAATCAACCTCCTAGCTGAATAAGTTACTGAGATATAGGTGGTGGTATGCATTTTGGCGGCCATTTTGAATTTTGGGCAAAAAAAAGGTTTCCCGTAATTTTTGGGAGGTACATGGGAGCTTATTTTCATTAAAATGGGTCTAGAATGCTAAATCCAGTGAGAAAAAAAGGTCCTGGGAGGTTGGTCACGAAACCCCCAAAAATGACTCTACTATTCCTGATTTCTCATTTTTTTGTCTGTCACACTTAAATGTTTCAGATCATCAAACAAATTTAAATATTAGACAAAGATAACACAAGTAAACACAAAATGCAGTTTTTAAATGAAGCTGTTTATTATTAAGGGTAAAAAAATTTAAACCCTCATGGCCCTGTGTGAAAAAGTGATTGCTCCCTAAACCTAATAACTGGGTGGGTCACCCTTAGCAGAAACAACTGCAATCAAGCGTTGCAATGGAGGAATTTTGGCCCACTCATCTTTGCACAATTGTTGTAATTCAGCCACATTGGAGGATTTTCGAGCAGGAACCGCCTTTTTAAGGTCATGCCACAGCATCTGTTGGATTCAGGTCAGGACTTTGACTAGGCCACTCCAAAGTCTTCATTTTGTTTTTCTTAAGCCATTCAGAGGTGGACTTGCTGGTGTGTTTTTGATCATTGTCCTACTGCAGAACCCAAGTGCGCTTCAGCTTGAGATCACCAACAGATGACCGGACATTCTCCTTCAGGATTTTTTGATAGACAGCAGAATTCATGGTTCCATTTATCACAGCAAGTCTTCTAGGTTCTGAAGCTGCAAAACAGCCCCAAACCATCACACTACCACCACATTTTACTGTTGGTATGATGTTCCTTTTCTGAAATGCTGTGTTACTTTTACGTTGGATGTAATGGGACACACACCTTCCAAAAAGTTCAACTTTTGACTCGTCAGTCCACAGAGTATTTTCCCAAAAGTCTTGGGGATCATCAAGCTGTTTTCTGGCAAAACTGAGACGAGCCTTTATGTTCCTTTTGCTCAGCAGTGATTTTCGTCTTGAAACTTTGCCATGCAGGCCATTTTTTCCCAGTCTCTTTCTTATGGTGAAGTCAAGAATACTGACCTTAACTGAGGCAAGTGAGGCCTGCAGTTCTTTGGATGCTGTTGTAGGGTCTTTTGTGACCTCTTGAATGAGTCGTCACTGTGCTCTTGGGGTCATTTTGGTCAACTGGCCACTCCTGGGAAGGTTCACCACTGTCCCATGTTTTCACCATTTGTGGATAATGGCTCTCACTGTGGTTTGCTGGAATCCCAAAGCTTTAGAAATGACTTTATAACCTTTTCCAGACTGATAGATCTCAATTACTTTGTTTGTTGTTTGTTCCTGAATTTCTTTGCATTGCAGCATGATGTCTAGCTTTTGAGGATTTTTTGATCTACTTCATTTTGTTAGGCAGGTCCAATTGAAGTGATTTCTTGATTGAGAACAGGTGTGGCAGTAATCAGGCCTGGGTGTGGCTCGAGAAATTGAACTCAGCTTTTCAAAATGTGATAAACCACAGCTAATTTATGTTTTAACATGGGGGGCAATCACTTTTTCCACACAGGGCCATCTAGGTTTGGATTTTTTTTACCCTTAATAATAAAACCCTCAATAATAAACACCTTCATTTAAAAACTGCATTTTGTGTTTATTTGTGCTATCTTTGTCTAATATTTAAGTTTGTTTGATGATCTGAAACATTTAAGTGTGACAAACATACAAAAATATGAGAAATCAGGAAGGGGACAAACACTTTTTCACACCACTATATATACACACAGTATATATATATATATATATACTGTATATATATTGTAACGTCGGGGCCATGTTAAGGGGGGCAGGAGTTTCCCAGCATGCTTTGACAATTGAAACGTTACTGTGTGTGTGTAGTAAATGTTATTACTGAGCTATTCTACTGCTGTGTAATTATAACTGCGTTATAATTACCCAACAGTATTTCATAGGCAAGATTTATCATGTGTGTAACCATGATTCAAACAGGGGTCTGAGAGAATGACCTCCCCTCCTGCCTTGTGCTCAGAGTGTGTGTAAAATAAATCCCGTTGATCACAACCATCTTGCTCCATTTTCTTTGTGTGAACCCTGCATACGTCACACTGGTGTCAGAAGTGGGCATGAAGCAAATGGAAGCTAGGATCAGAATGGAGATCCAGCAGCTGGAGCAGGCCATTGCTCAGCTGATGATGGACGATGGGACCGAGGCACCACCACCGGGAGCCCGGAGCCAGGACGAAAGAAGCGGCGGACCTGACGGGGCCAGCGCACCCCGCCTCCTGTCTTTTTCAAGACAGAGCGGGCAGAACAGAGCAAACATTCCACCCTTCTCAGGACAGGACGGGCTGGCGACCCCACGGCGATCAAGAGTGGCGATCGATCAGGAGACGACCACCCCACCTGTTCGACAGCGGGCCAAGATTCCCCGTTTCAACGGCGAAGCCACACTGGACGACTACCTGACACAGGTCGAGCTGACCGCGGCGCTGAACAGCTGGTCGCCAGAGGAAACCGCCGTACAGGTCGCGCTGGCCTTGGAAGGGAAAGCCCTCTGCACGCTCTCTGATCTCCGGCCTGAGGAGCACCACAGCTGGCCAGCACTACAAGGGGCGCTCCAGAGACGATTTGGGAGAATAGTGGACGCTGAGCACGCCCAAGAACAACTGACCCGCCGCCGCCGGAACCACCAGGAAAAACTAGGAGCCTATGCTGCAGACATATGGCTGTTAACCCGGCGCAGCTACCCAGATTTCGCACCGGAGGCATTAGAGAAGCTCGCCCTCCGGAGTTTCATCCAAGGTCTCCGCCCGGCCCAGCTCCAGAACCATGTACGGCTCCACGCCGCGAGCGACTGGAGGACTGCAGTGGCAGACGCAGAGCGGGCAGAGCCGCTAATAAATCGCACAACTGAAGCGCCAACGCACAGCCGAAGAACCTACCAGGCTACGATGGAGAGCGAGGGGGAGGAGGAGGAATTACGGCAGACCACGGCGGCACGACCACGGAGAAGATGGCCTCGGCGGCGCGAGGAAGGGTGCTTCCGCTGCGGAGAGATGGGACACATCGCACGATACTGCCCCGCACCCACCCCACGACAAACTGCCTCCTCGCCGGCGTTAAACTAGAGCGAGGTGGCGTGAACGGGGACAGGCCACCTCCAGCAGATGTTTCCCCCGAGGAGCCGGCACCGCGCGTGGGCCGAGTTGGACACTCTCCAGGGATGTATCTACAGTGCAGCTTGGGGAAGACGTCGATCTGGGCCCTGGTTGACACCGGCTCTACAATCTCCTTGGTTCGACCCGGTGTGCTGCCGGGCACAAGCAAGACGGCTCCGCGGGGGTGGGAACCCACCGAGCGCTGCGTCACCACAGCTACCGGTGAGCGCGCCCGACTGAAGGGGCGGAGAGTGCTGGTGGTGGGGGTGGCCGGTCAGAACACGAGACACCCGTTCTGGCTGGCTGACATCCAAGAACCGGATGGACAGTTGGCGAGATGGCTGGAGGCACTGCAGGATTATAATTTCCAGATTGTGCATCGGGCAGGCCGCCTCCATGCCAACGCTGACGCGCTGTCTCAGCGCCCCTGTGCGACAGAGGAGTGTCGTCACTGCCAACGGGCTGAAGATCGGGACCAAATCGCCCCACGGGCTGCTGCTCTCCGAGCCGCTGCGAGCAGGAATCACGCAGCGACGCACAGCCCCTCAGATGATCAGGCAGTTCTCCCCAGCGATGACGTCACAGAGGTTCTTGGCACGCAGCAGCTGCAGAGCGAGCAGGACAGAGACCCGGTCATTTCGCGGGTTCGGCAGTGGCTGGACGCAGGACAGCGGCCCGCCTGGGAGGTTGTGTCACCGCTGGACCCAGAGACTAAGGCCCTGCACTCCCAGTGGGCCAACCTCCGCTGCCACGAGGGCGTGGTGTATCGACAGTGGCAGACTCCAGCTGGGCAACGGCACGTCTGGCAGCTGCTGGTTCCTCGTCTACTCCGGCCCAAAGTACTCCAGCTGGTTCATGGGGCGGTAGGAGCGGGCCACTTCGGAGTGACAAAGACGCTGCAGCGCCTTCGGGCCCGGTTCTACTGGCCCGGTTGTCATCAGGACGTGGAGCTCCACGTTCACCGCTGCGACACGTGCACAGCTCAGAAGGGACCAACTCAGCGATCCCACGCTCCCCTGCAGCAGTACCGGGTGGGAGCGCCGATGGAGCGAGTGGGAGTGGACATCCTGGGCCCTTTCCCGACCACAGACCGGGGGAACCGCTACGTGCTGGTCGCGATGGATTATTTCACTAAGTGGCCAGAGGCGTACGCGGTCCCGGACCAAAGCGCCACGACGACGGCATCAAAGCTGGTGGATGAAATGTTCTGTCGGTTCGGTGCACCGGAGGAGCTGCACAGCGATCAGGGTCGGAACTTCGAGGCGGAGGTCTTCGGAGAGGTCTGCAAACGGCTGGGCATCCGGAAGACCCGGACCACCCCGCTGCATCCACAGAGCGACGGCCTGGTCGAACGATTCAACCGGACCCTCACCACCCAGCTCGCTATCCTAGTGTACCAGCGACAGCGAGACTGGGACCTGCACCTGCCTTTTGTTTTGTGGGCGTACAGGACGGCAGCTCAGGAATCTACCCGGTGCACCCCTGCGGCGCTCATGTTTGGACGCGAGCTGCGCACACCGGTGGATTTGGTATTCGGTTGCCCCCCTGAGCCGGAGGTGGAGGGAAAACCCGGATTGGATTATTTTTTTGTTTGAAAGAACGTCTCCACACGGTGCACGAGCTGGCTCGAAAGGCCCTGGCAGCGGCGGGGGGTCGGCAGAAGCGAGCGTATGACTCCCGCTGCCAGGGGAGGGACTTTGCACCGGGAGATCAAGTCTGGGTTTTCTGCCCTGAGAGGAAGAGAGGACGATCACCGAAGCTGGCGAGCCATTGGTCGGGGCCATGCGTGGTCCTGGAGGGACTGTCACATGTGGTGTACAGGGTGAGGCTTAGAAAAAGGGACCGGGTTGTGGTCCTTCATCGTGACCGTCTCGCCCCGTATCAGCCATCTGCACCGCTGGTGGACGAACCGGAGCTTCCATCCCGGCCCGATACCCCAACCGAGACCCAAATGGACACTAGGGGGCCTGCACGTGTTGGCCGCCGGCACCGAAGACCGCCCCGACACCTGGATGAGTTTGTATTGGACTTTTAAATTGGACTTTAATTTTTCTGGGGACAGAAACCAGTCCGGGGGGGGGGGGCAGTGTAACGTCAGGGCCATGTTAAAGGGGGCAGGGGTTTCCCAGCATGCTTTGACAATTGAAACATTACTGTGTGTGTGTAGTAAATGTTATTACTGAGCTATTCTACTGCTGTGTAATTATAACTGCGTTATAATTACCCAACAGTATTTCATAGGCAAGATTTATCATGTGTGTGTGTAACCATGATTCAAACAGGGGTCTGGGAGAATGACCTCCCCTCCTGCCTGGGCTCAGAGTGTGTGTAAAATAAATCCCGTTGATCACAACCATCTTGCTCCATTTTCTTTGTGTGAACCCTGCATACGTCACAATATATATATATATATATATATATATATATATATATATATATATATATATATATATATATATATATACACACGCCTCCACTGCTTTACCAGTGTTACACATGGTAAAAAAAAAATAGGTCATAGCAAAAGATGCTAAATACTAGGGGTGGCACAACACCTCAATTCAGTGATGGATCGCAATACTTGACATTAACGACAATCCACCGTTCTCTAAAAACATGGATTGATCTTTGATTAATTACACAGGATTACAAAAATAATTTTTTTGTAAGGTGTCTGTGTTTTTTCAACTGATTTAAGATGATTTTGCACCACTGAATCTGAAAATGACATCCGTTTCTTTCAATCAGGTGCTAAGTACAAACCTGTACTTACTTAGTACTTAGCACTGTGCATGTACTTACCTTTTTATAAAGGTAAGTACATGTAAATTGAATGTTATGTCATCATTGTTCAAAATTCAGATAATTTCAAGACATAAAAAAGAATTTTGCATCATATAAAGTGAAAATACCCGTACATGTAAACAATAACATATAAATCAACATGTGGCCATAATTCAAAAAGTTGACCTAATTGAGTAAAACCAATGTGATTTTTGGATTCAGCACATCAAAATTGTCCTAAATCAGCTAAAAAAACTTAGACAATAAATTTAGTGTTGACCATTGTTATGTATATTCATATAAACATTGCATACTCTCTTGGGTATTCAACCAATTGTGTTTTCAGACCACTAGATGGCGCAAAGCAAGCATCCAGTCAAGTGAAGTCATAGCTTGTCTCATGAGATTTGCAGCTATATGGCGCAAAAGCAGCCATTGTCAGTGGAAGTCATATCTTGTCTCATGAGATTTACAGCCAGCTTTGAAAGTTAGGAAGCAGTTTGCTCAAAGTTAGCTCAAATGTCGAGCCTTTTTTTGGATTTTAGAACAAAGATGGAAGACCTTGACATCAACCACAACCTGCAAGAAGCGCTGCATGAAAAAAATAAATATGTGGGCCAGCACATATCTCGGAGCAGCATTAGCAACAGCTAAGCTAAAAACCCACCGGCATGGAGCTTGCAAGCAACACTCAGAAGAAATGTAAGTAATGTTTATTTATGAATACAAAAACAAGTTAAAACATAAGATTAAAATAATTTAAAAATATCAGACTTACCATTGAAAAGCAGTTTTAATTGAAACTCAACGGAAAGCCTCTTTAAACATAAAAGGTTTCAACTGCTTTTTAAAAGAGTGCACAGAGTCAGATAAACATAGCTGGAGTGGGAATCTATTCCAAACAACAGTCCACCACCCTCCGTGTGTGCAGACACGTCTCTGTGGAAAATGAAACCCCGAGAATTCTTTGTTGACATCTCTTTCATATAATAGTTTTACTTTGGGAAATGATTTGAGGTTGAATAAGGTGAAAAAATTTTGAAAGCTGTGGTATCATGATATCGAGTATCACAATATACAGTGGGGCAAAAAAGTATTTAGTCAGCCACCAATTGTGCAAGTTCTCCCACTTAAAAGATGAGAGAGGTCTCCAATTTTCATCATAGGTATACCTCAACTATGAGAGATAAAATAAGAAAAAAAAAATCCAGAAAATCACATTGAAGGATTTTTAATGAATTAATTGGTAAATTCCTCGGTAAAATAAGTATTTGGTCAATAACAAAAGTTCATCTCAATACTTTGTTATATACCCTTTGTTGGCAATGACAGAGGTCAAACGTTTTCTGTAAGTTTTCACAAGGTTTTCACACACTGTTGCTGGTATTTTGGCCCATTCCTCCATGCAGATCTCCTCTAGCGCAGTGATGTTTTGGGGCTGTCGCTGGGCAACACAGACTTTCAACTCCCTCCAAAGATTTTCTATGGGGTTGAGATCTGGAGACTGGCTAGGCCACTCCAGGACCTTGAAATGCTTCTTACGAAGCCACTCCTTCATTGTCCAGGTGGTGTGTTTGGGATCATTGTCATGCTGAAAGACCCAGCCACGTTTCATCTTCAATGCCCTTGCTGGTGGAAGGAGGTTTTCACTCAAAATCTCACGATACATGGCCCCATTCATTCTTTCCTTTACACGGATCAGTCGTCCTGGTCCCTTTGCAGAAAAACAGCCCCAAAGTATGATGTTTCCACCCCCATGCTTCACAGTAGGTATGGTGTTCTTTTTCCTCCAAACACGACAAGTTGAGTTTTTACCAAAAAGTTATATTTTGGTTTCATCTGACCATATGACATTCTCCCAGTGCTCTTCTGGATTATCCAAATGCTCTCTAGCAAACTTCAGACGGGCCTGGACATGTACTAGCTTAAGCAGGGGGACACGTCTGGCACTGCAAGATTTGAGTCCCTGGCGGCGTAGTGTGTTTCTGATGTAGCCTTTGTTACTTTGGTCCCAGCTCTCTGCAGGTCAATCACTAGGGCCCCCCATGTGGTTCTGGGATTTTTGCTCACCGTTCTCGTGATAATTTTGACCCCACGGGGTGAGATCTTGCGTGGAGCCCCAGATCGAGGGAGATTATCAGTGGTCTTGTATGTCTTCCATTTTCTAATAATTGCTCCCACAGTTGATTTCTTCACACTAAGCTGCTTACCTATTGCAGATTCAGTCTTCCCAGCCTGGTGCAGGTCTACAATTTTGTTTCTGGTGTCCTTTGACAGCTCTTTGGTCTTGGCCATAGTGGAGTTTGGAGTCTGACTGCTTGAGGTTGTGGACAGGTGTCTTTTATACTGATAACGAGTTCAAACAGGTGCCATTAATACAGGTAACGAGTGGAGGACAGAGGAGCCTCTTAAAGAAAAAGTTACAGGTCTGTGAGAGCCAGAAATCTTGCTTGTTTGTAGGTGACCAAATACTTATTTTACTGAGGAATTTACCAATTAATTCATTAAAAATCCTTCAATGTGATTTTCTGGATTTTTTTTCCTCATTTTGTTTCTCATAGTTGAGGTGTACCTAGGATGAAAATTGGAGACCTCTCTCATCTTTTAAGTGGGAGAACTTGCACAATTGGTGGCTGACTAAATACTTTTTTGCCCCACTGTAGTGATTATCATTGTATTGTGATAGGATCGTATTGTGACCCAGGTATTGCGATTTGAATCTAATCATGAGGTCCCCCGCAATTCCCACCCCTACTACATACATCTCTAAAAAAAATGTCAAACATACTAAAAGAGAAAGGAAAAAATGGAGTTTAGTCCCAAAAATTTAAATTAATGATATTTGACTGCTAGTATAGAGCAGTGATTTTTAGCCGGGCTGTCATGCAAGATCATTCAGGGTGCTGCAAGAAATTGTCTAATTTCACCTAACTGGTCCAAAAAATTTGCAAATAATTTGCTGTTGTTGTGCATTGGTGTCTGTACTGGCTCTGCCATGTCAGTAGGTGGCAGTATGAACGTAGTCTTTCTTGTTCTTCTTCTGAAAGAGTAGCGGTTTCATTTTCAAACTAATTTATTCTCATAACTGCAGAATATCAGCATTGACTGGCTGTCACAACCAAGCATCAAATGAAGTTTTGGCCTGAGCTGAACAAAATCCAACTCATGCGGCGCCGAGGGTGAATGTGCATGTGCTCACATCTTTCCGTTGATTTTGTATGTAATCGTGTGGCATTTCACACCGAGTATACATAAATTGCAAGACTAAATTGTCATTACATATGCTGTAACAGGCTACAATGTGTCATTTTATAACATTTCTGGCTGGTGGGGTGCCACAGGATCTTTTTCAATGTAAAAAGTGTGCCGTGGTGCAAAAAAGAAGGTTGAAAAATACTGGGGTAGAGCATAATTTGAGAGGTTATGATCTTTGAAGGGGCTCAGTACTGTCTACTGTAGATACGACGTAGATCTTTGAATCTATAGTCCGGTGAACTCCCCTATAGACCAAAATGCCCTGAAATAAAAGGATATAGATCATTTTAAGAAAATCCCTTTCCTTTTTCCCCTCATGCATTTCATATAGGAAACCCCCCTCCAGCGCCTGTTTATCATCGTTTTGATGGAGAGAGCACACAAGATCGACTGCTCTGCAGGATAAACACAGATACCAAGCATTTACCAGGTTATCACAGTTCAAAGGATTTTCCTGCCTGGCCTCAGGAGTGGCTACTTCTATTGAAGCTCACCAGTGAATTAATTCTTTTTGTAACTTATCAAAAATGCAGGAAAACTTCACTCCCAGCTGCTTATTTTCATTTCAAATAATCGCTTGTTCGTTTACAGCCATGAGTTGCTATTCTGGGGCGCAGGAGAGTGAAAACCAATGTATGAGGAGTGTCTGTATTTAGATTCGTGACCTGAAGGAATAGTTCTCCAATCCAGGATAGGGCTCAGGCTCTGCTCAGAACACGTGTATTACCAGTGCCATCTAGCGGAGAGAAGGTGTACTGCTGCAGTATGAAAGGTGAGCTTTAGTATTTTAACCATTTTGTTGTTGTTGTTGTTGCTATATTAAACCAGGCTATACCTGCTTCTCTTAATGTATCCCTTAATCCGTCTAAGAAATGAAACTGCAATTATAGAATTGCTTCTTTAAATTTAACCTTAGCTGCCATTTGTTCACAAATTGAAAGGAGCCACATGATAAACTTTTTCTCTGTATTGTTGCAGTCAGTCTGGTGACCTGATGGTTAAATAAGCTCTCAGTATACTGTTCCTGCTACAGGCTGGAGGCACAATAATGTCAGCCGTCATCCCTCAACTGCTCCCACTGTGAGAGGCAGCATGGCACAGCAGTAAACACTCGCATTGTGTCAGTGGCTGCAGGCGACGCAGAAATAGTCCTCATCTCCCAGGACCTGGCTCTCACTCCATCTTCGGGGTCTCTGACTCACTAACCAAAGGAATAGCACAGACATAACAGCTGCTAGTAGCCTTTCATTATTTTTGTAATCCATAAGAACCTCCGCTTACCCTATGGCAGGCAATCGATGAGGTGCTCAACAGAAAAGCAAAGTGTCTGTTTGGATGTAATCGAGGGTTGCTCGTTGTTGAATGGGGATCATGTGCTGTGATTTCATTCTCATCTCAAACAATTTTCTCATCTACAAACAGCTGTGGAATTTGTCTGCTGGGGTGGAGAAGGTTGCAGTGGTGGCAGTGGCTGAACTGGTTTTCTGCTTTGTCTTTTGGTCTATGCATGCATGTGTGCGTGTGTGTGCTTGTTTGTTTGTAACCCTATGGCAAGACTGAATTATGTGGTACACAGCTGTGTATGTGGGTGTACAAAGAGCGAGGCATAGTAGGCAAACCCTTCTGCCAGACAGCTTCCTCAGCAACCACCCCCTCCCCGTGACCCTGGACACACACAAACACACACCATCATCCCTCAACATAGCACTGGTTTTAAAAGAATTCAAGTCTGTGTAGCTCTTTTCTCTCACAAAAATACAGCTTAAACACACACACACACACACACACACACACACATGCAGACGCTTCACTTTACAAGCTGTGGTGACAGACTCGTCTGTCTTCAGCTCTGGGCATGTCACATGCTAATGTATTCATCCATCCACCCACAGCAACTGCAGAAGCAGTGCTCTTAGGTACAGTCCAATCAGTTTCTGGCCCACTAATGGCTCCAATCCAGTCTCCTACTGTATTTTTCTCTCTCTCCTCAATGAAGCACAATCGCGTGGCCATCAGAGCTGCAACAGCCCAACAATATGACTTTTGAGTTTTCAACCAGAAATAGTTTCACATCTTGACAATGGCAATTAACGGACGTGGTAATCCTTTGGAGGCAATTTGTTTGCAAATTTAATTAGGATTACTGTAATTTTTTAAAAAATGTGACATTTTATCTGGGGCAGCGCGGTGGCGGAGTGGTTAGCACTGCGGCAGCACAGCAACTCGTCCTTAGCCGGGGGATCCTGGGTTCGATCCCAGCCCCCGACCAACAGTGATCTGTGTGGAGTTTGCATGTTCTCCCTGTGTCTGCGTGGGTTTAGTCCGGGATTTCTCCGGTTTCCTCCCACATGCCAAAAAACATGTAAGTTAGGTTAACTGGCATCAAAACTGGGGATTCTAAATTGTCCTTAGGTATGACTGTGAGAGTGAATGGTTGTCTGTCTCTCTGTGTTGGCCCTGCGATGGACTGGCGATCTGTCCAGGGTGGACCCTGCCTCTCGCCCTAAGACGCTGGGATAGGCTCCAGCCCCCCCGCGACCCGAAAAGGATTAAGTGGAAGAAGATGAATGGATGGACATTTTATCTGTGCCTCAAACTTTCTAATCAAAGACTTCGGCTGTAAAATAGGACAACAAATAAAAAAGAGAATAGTCAGTAAAGTAGACTTGTTTTTTTAATTAGCATATTGACTTTTTCTTAAAAATCTATTCTATATTTAGCATAGAGGAGGCCACTGACAACCCAAGTCAGAAGAAACAACAAAAACAGAAGCAGTGGACATACCTCAGCATTTCACAGATAACAGCGCCTAGAGAAAAGGGCAGATAATGTGTATACAAAGCAGCACATCCCCACTGAGGCACTGATAGATTTGAATGGAAATGTAGCCCAGTGTACTTATTGACTGTAATTTTTTTTTTTTTTTTTTTTTTTTTTTACACAAGCATCTACTTAAAAATTGACTATACATTCAGGGTGTCTTTGCAGATCTGGAGCCCTTTGGCTGATGTGGAGTTGGGTAAAGTAGCATTTAACTTCTGTCCTTAGGTGCCAGTGCAGATGGAGGTCAGTATGTCTGAATGTCCTCACTCTGCAGCTACAGTCCAGCTGGAAAATACAACCAATTTAGCCGTGATACCACTCAGGATCAATATGGCTTCATCCCCCAGCAGGACCAAGGGGCCAATCAGATGACTGGCCTGAGAGATTCTTAACCAAGTGGGACGGCAAATAAAGACAGCACAGACTGGACTGACCCGAGCCGAGAGCAGTCGAGGAGGAGGTGAAGAGAGAGGACCAGACGAGAGGTAACGAGATGAGAGGGGAAGAGGAGGGAGCGGGGAGGAGGGAGGAAGGAGCAGAATTTTTAGAACAGCACTGGTACCTCTGTGGGCAAAACAGCTGAAGAAATTTGAGACACGGTTTTAAAGACAAACTAATGCATTTCATATTCATGCAGAATACGTAACGCAGATTTGTATGCAAATGCTCGACAGCTTGGCTGTTAAGAAAAAGAGGCATGTCCACTGATAAGAGGGAACAAACAGAACATTCAGTACATGTTTCAATCAGACACAAAACAGAGGAAGTCCACATATAAGACAATATTGGAACAGTGGAATAATGATGCTGCACTGAGCACCCGAGTCCAAAAAAAAAAAACAGTCCAGAAAATACCAAAGCTGATTATATGGAATGCTACACAAACAAAAAATGTCAATCTTAGAAAAGAAGAACTACCAAGTAAGCTTCCTGGTCCTTAATCTTTGTATTTTCCCTCAGGTTTGCACATGTAAATAGAAAGCAAATGTGCCTTTTTTATAAAGGATTTAGGAATTCACTAAATAAATAAATTCACTGTGGCCTTAAAACTGAATCTCAATTGTATATGTATATATATATTTATATATATATATAGATTCATATATCTATATTATATAAACAGAATTTAAACCTTGGAGCCTCAGAGGCAGAAGCTGATGAAATCTGTTTTACCCTGCGTATTTTTTCTCTCCATTTGTGCCTCGCTATCTTGCTGTGCCTCCGGTCTGCAGCTCTATACAAACATTTTTGATGTTTCACTGTCCTTGGCGGACAGAAAATGCCCATTTCCATAGTAACACAGTGTTTTAAGGCCAGGGGTAATAGAGAGTGAATGCATACCTGTTTTGTTTATATGAAAATAAATGAATAATAAGTTCTTGAAAGTTTGTAAGTCTGAGAAGCCATTTAGTCTGTTTTTCTTCTTCTCCGCTGATGTTTCCAACAAAGAGCTTTTGAGTTGTTTGAACTTCCGGTAAGGCACTCTTTAATTAACCTTCAGGATGTGTGTTCATTTCAGCAGACTGGACACAACATCCGTTTGTCCTCCGCGGGAACAGAAATTATTATGGGATTTAAAGCGAACATACACGCACAGACATTCTCAGACTTCTCGTTTCACTGCATTATTTGGCATTCAGTCCTCAGTTTTTGGTTTGTCGCGTTCTCCATTTAAAACATGTTATTCCAATAACCTGTACAGTTAAAAAAATAACTGGCACATTTGGTTGATGGGGATTCCTGGTTTATCTGATGGCTACTCTCCTCTGAGGGAAAGCATCTGTACATGAGTGTGTTTTGGATCTCTGTGTGTTGGGGTTCATCTGTACAGAAGGTAATCCCAAATCTTTAAAAAAAAAAAAGACTTCTTCAAAAACTAAACACTCCCTTGATTTTTTTTAAAATTAGGCACATGGTCACAAAATATGTGAGTAAACAATAAATCCTGAGGCCAAACTGACCAGCTGTTAAAAGCTGCAAATTCCCTCACTTCTGGTCTTTAACCAGATCACTGTGGTAGGAAAAGAAAAAACAACAAGTCTGGGGGTCAAAACAGGAATTCAATTGCTGTTTTTCTTTCAGGCTGTGTGAAATAGTCCTGTAAGCCTAAGCCTCTGCAGGCTCTGTCTTTATCTGGATAAAGTTTGCGGGCAACTGAACAGACAGCGGCAGCTCCTGAAGGCCTTTGATTCCCTGCTCAGGCTGCAGGGACATCTCCCCACGCACTTCCAACTCCTCCACAGGGGTCAGGCCCTCACTAGGGCTGCTGCTGTGGGAGGGATGTCCATTAATTGTAGTTTCACTGGTGGCCTCTGGGGCCTGGCTTTGACTGGTATCAATGATCACAGTCCTGTACTGCAGCTCTGCCTCCCCCGCCTCCATTTCTTCTTTGTCAAACGTATGCACCGCCAGTGATGGGTCGCCGTTCACCATTGTGTGAAAGTAGCTGGGGTCCAGCATCTCCTCTTTGACGTGCAACCCAGAGAGGTCACTGGATTTGAGCACAGTGGCAATTACGGTGCCAGGTTGCTGCGCCACCATGGTCTGCCCACAGGTGGTGTTAATGGTGACGAGGCGGGGGAGACTGCTGAGGTTGGAAACAGTGGAACTAATGACTCCTGGAGGGGAAGTGCAGGAGGAAGAGGCGGAGGAGCCCAGACTGGTGACCAGGAGCTGCTGGGGGAGGCCATCCTGCAGGCTGTTAGCCCCACCTGCTAGGGAGGCTGTCTGGATGGTGAGCACATCTTTACCACCTGCTGTTGCAGAAGGCATGGTGTGAAGAATAACCCGAGGAGGAGAGGCGTTGCTGGAGTCCCCGTTGGCAAGAACAGTGGTGAGAGGAACAGACTGGAGTGAGCTGGAGGATGTCAGGACCATAGGAACTGAAGCAGGAGCACTGATGGTCCTAAATAGACAAAAAAAAAAAGAATACGTATTTGAGTTTTTGCTTTAATTCCATATTCACTATGAATCAAATGCAGACAAAGTTTATTTTTAATGGACCCATGCTGAGACTGCTACAAGCACACAGCTATGATCCTCAACAGCAGAACTAATGCCCTTATTAAAATAACAAATGGCGCTGACAGTTGTACTTCAGACATTATTTTAAAGAGCAAACAATGTTTAACAGCTAAGAAAATGTCAATGAATGATAATACTTCAGTAATACAGGCAGCCGGCTCAACACTAGTGCTATTAAAAAGCAAAGTGAACCTGTGTGCCAAAGCACTGTAGTCTGTAAAACAGCAGAGGGTGAGATAGCGATTTTCTGGCATCAACTGAAAATTATAAACTTTTACAAAGGTAGCATTTTCTGCTACGTTTATTGAGTTTGCTGTTGCTGTGTTCACTGCATCAGTGTGTAACAAAACTCTTGACTTCAAATTCTGAAAACATGAACCTAAATTCTCTTAAAAATTACATCCAGGCTGACACAGTACGAAGCAATCATGTTTGCAGAGCTGAACGTGTCCATCCATCCATCCATCCATTTATCCATCCATCTTCTACCGCTTATCCGTGGGTTCAGGTCACTGGGGCAGCAGTCGAAGCAAAGAAACCCAAACTGTCGCTCAGTTCACATAGCACCATGATCCCTCCTGCAGGTGGTGAGCCCACTGGAGATCAGAGCCATGTGACTCGCTGGAGCTGAGCCTGACCAGGTCACCAGGACAGAAACCAAGTTGCCAGGTGCTTGACCTCGAGCCCTGGTAACTCCAAAATGTGTGGAGTACACTGGATCCTTGTTGTAAGTTCTTCATGGGGATCAACTGGACCACTCTTGGTCTGGCCCTTCATCCAGGACCAATTTGCCTTGGGAGACCCCAAGGGAAAGTTGCCCCCAACGACATATGTAGCTCCTGGGATCATTAGGACACACAAACCCCTCCACCATGATAAGGTGGTGATCCCCGGAGGGGAACGTGTGCATGTGTGTGTGTACTTATGCCATGTAATACGTTGGCCCAAAGACCCAAGACGACAGTTTTTACTATCAGGTTTAAAGGGGCATGTTGGTCTAATGCTGGCTTTAAGAGGTTTGCATTGATATTAACATTTTTAACAATACAAATTCTGTTTTAATATTTTGTATATAATGTCTTTCTGTTTGGGGGATGCAATTATGCAGTTTCACACTAAAGATGAGATAACGGCTAGCCAGGTTTGCTTGGATGACCGGGTCCAAAAGTGTACTGTTGATGGTTAGCAACAGATCAGCTCAAGGTTAGCACATACTGTACACAAAAACGTAGGGGTGTAGGGAAAAAAATCAATGCATTATAGTATCACTATACTATGTGTTGGTGATAACAATTCAGAGATACCAGTATTGTGATACTTTTTAAAGAATTAAAATCAAATCAAATCAAATCAACCTTTATTGTCATGTTGCTGTACATACAACTGTAGTGCAGGCAAGCTGAAATTACGTTTCTCTAGGCATCCATATAAGTAAAAAGAACATAATTTAAGACACACTCACACACCCCCTCACCCCCCCCACCCCAACACAGCCATTCACACATCCCTGAGACATACTTGAAACTAACTAGAACTATAATATACAAATAATATACATAATGTCCATAAGGTGCAGTAGTATGTATGAAAGATTCCGGATCAACTGTTCAGCATCCTAACAGCTTGTGGAAGGAAGCTGTTAATCAGTCTGGTGGTTCTGCCTCTGACGCTCCGGAATCGTTTGCCAGATGGCAGCAGCTCAAAGCGTTTAAGCAGAGGGTGAGAGTGGTCCTTGACAATGTTCAGTGCCCTGCTCCTACAACGGTTCTGAAAAAGTTCTTGGACAGAGGGGAGGGAAACTCCAATTACCCTCTCAACTCCCTTAACTATCCTCTGCAGGGCTTTTTTGTCTGACATATTGCAGCTGGAGTACCATGTTGCAATGCAGTACATCAGAACACTCTCCACCACACCTCTGTAGAAGGTCCTGAGGATGCTGATGGGGAGAGAGGCCTGTTTGAGTTTCCTCAAGAAGTGCAGTCTCTGCTGGGCCCGCTTCCTGATCCCCAAGGAATTCTTGCTCCAGGTCAGGTCCTGCGAGATCTGCACTCCGAGGAACTTGATGTTCTCCACTCTCTCCACCAAACGGCCACCGATGCTGAGAGGGACGTGTTCAGGCCGTGACCGCCGGAAGTCAATAATCATCTCCTTCATTTTGTCCACGTTGAGCACCAGATTGTTTTCCCTGCACCAGCCCTCCAGGTCTCTAACTTCTTCCCTGTACATTGATTCCTCATCCCTCTGAATAAGTCCCACCACTGTGGTGTCGTCTGCAAACTTAATAATCTGGTTCCCCTCGTGTCTGGATACACAGTCATGTGTTAGAAGTGTTAACAACAGTGGACTGAGTACGCAGCCTTGAGGGGATCCGGTGCTCAGCGTGATAGAGTTGGAGATGTTGTTTCGAACATGGACAGACTGAGGTCTCTCGGTTAGGAAGTCCAGGATCCAGAGACATGTGGCGGTGTTCAAACCAAGAAGGAGTAATTTCTCCATCAGTCTCTGGGGAATAATGGTGTTGAATGCTGAACTGAAATCAATGTACAGGAGTCTGGCGTAGGTGTCTTTCTGATCCAGGTGGGTGATGACAGAGTGCAGGGTGGTGACTATAGCATCTTCCGTGGAGCGGTTTAAATTAATAAACACAAACTTACCTCGTTAGGTACAAAAGTAATAAAAACAGTTAACTTATCAGACCACTAGATGGTGCTAAATGCTACCTGTTTGGTTAGGTCAACACAGCAAAGGAGTGGCTCATCAGATATAGCCAGGAGTAGAACAAGACAAAGAGCTGAATGGGAAATCACAATATATGATATCGCAATACTCAGCGTATCACAAGATTGTGATAGTATTGCATCGTGGCACAACTATCATGATAGTATTGTATCGCGCGGCCTCTATTGATTCCCTCCACTACAAGAAAGAATAGACACACCTTAGCTGAGTAGTTAGCAGCTAGTCAGGTTAGACAGCATGCACACAATACAGTCAATGAATTGACATAGCTGAGCTAAATAGCTACTGGCTAATCAGAATATCTTATTTAAGATTTTAGAAGCAGGTAAATGTTTAACTATCACTCAAAGTATAGCTTGTTTATTCAGACAAATCTAAAGCATAAAAGGTAATTCATGGACTCAAGGTACTTGTCTCTTGGTTCCTCGCCTGTAAATATTTGTTAGACACATGAAAATAATGTAAAATTTATCTTCTCGCGAGGATGCAAATCATCACCTTGAGATATGTGAGTGTAGTGGCGATAGTCTGTTTATAATCAGTGTTTTGAGGTGGATAAACTACACATAAGGAAACTCTCTCCATACTACATCATCTACAACATATCCTTGGTTTCTGTGTTACTTAAACTGGCATATGCAAAGATAGACAAACTCCACTAAGCTAGCATGACCCTGACCTATTTGTGTGTGACACTCAAATTCAAATGACCACTAAGCAAAGGACTCATGACACATGGAAATACAGAACAAAGCAAAGGTATTCTTCTGAAATGGTCTTTGGTTTTCTTCACAGTTTGTAGAACACTATTAACAACTCCAAGAAAGTATCTGTTGCTTTGACAGTGTTATACCTTAACGACTGTGCCGTTTCGTGGATGCCCATTCCTTGGTTAGCTTGCAACATATGAACAGAATGAAGGAGCTCGGCATGTCCTCCATTAGCTTCCTGGTACAGACACTCATCATTTGGCTCCTTCTTCATTTGTTTCATTGCAACTTGGGGTTGACCGTGAGCCCTTCCATGCCCTCTGGTGCCTCCACGAACCACAGATCTCCCATGGCTGGATCTCTGGTTCCCATAGACTGCACTTGCATCAGAGCCTGTCTCTTCATCTTCAATTACCACCAGATCAGCTGGCATCTCCTTAAACTGATACACCAACCGCTGCCCTTCCACTTTGGCCAGGATACCTCTCTGATAGTAGTACCTGGGAGATAAAAAAAAAAAGATAAGTAGCTGTTCACCATACTACAGACATTGTCATCCTTCAAATTTTACCATCCCTATAAATGTTTCAGCTATAATTCCAGAGTGATATAATGAACATATCCGTAGTGTCATGTCTTTGGGGTTCACGGCTTAATTAAAACTAACGTGGATGACAGCTGCACTTAAAAAATGACAATCATCTGCATGGTACCTGAGAGCTCTTCCCATGGTCTCATAGTTCATGTCAGGCTTGTTCTTGTGTTTGCCCCACAGCTTTGAAACGGCCTTGGAGTCCACCAGTTTAAAGATGCCTTTCTCCCGCTGTGTCCACTTGATGTATTTGGGGCAGGTGTTTTTATCCTGCAGTAAGGCCAGAAGGAATTCCCACAGGTAGATGGTGTTGCCTGTAAATTGAGAGATAATTTAAGTCTTGTTTTTAACTTTCAGGTACATCACACATTCATGGCGAGGCCTTCGAGCTGTGCTATAGTGCTATAATTCATTTAATAATGCAGGTTATATATGGAAACCGAGGGGTTACGGGAGAATCTGCTCTTTTTTTATAGCCTTAGTTGTGTCAGTTGTGTGCTGGCATGTGTGTCTCGGGAGAAAATTAATTATATCAAGTCTGGGAGTAGATTACTGCAATTTGTGAGATGCCTTGGCTTGAAGTGGTTAAAAACAGCAACACTCCCGGTAGTCACTTGAACTCCAGACACCATGACAGGGTGATGTATATGTGTGCGGCTGAACCTGCCGTCCCCAGCTCCCTCGTCTTTGTGTCATGCAGTATGGCGCAATGAGAGCTCACATTGAGCAGCTCTAGTGTGCTTCTATCGGCAAAGCATCAGTGTGCCCTCCAGCCTGCAATCACTTCTGTTTCCCTGTGAAACACAGCGCTCTGATATCTTCTCATCCATTAACTCGCCTAGATTAGACCCCACTGGACTGTAGGGGTTGAGGACCACAGTTTGCACACGCCACATGTGGAAACAGAGCATACACAAGAGGAGGACAGACCTTGATTTTCATTGGCTGATTAAGGTAAAGTGGACTGGTTAGTGAGGCTTACCTTTGCCCTCTTTGCTCTTCTTCTTGAGCGGCAGGTTAGGGGTAGTGATAGGAGAACAGGGACGCGCCGCCCGTGGCTTTCGCACTGTGATTCACATTGTGGAATAGTGTTATAAGGTGGAAGGCCACAGAGAAATCATAATTACTTTAAACACTGGATTTTTAGTGAGCAAATTCTAATGAGAAGCACGGCGAAAGCAGTGTTACCTTTGTTCTTCTTCTGGGGTTTTAATGGACATTTCTGTGGAACGTCATCCATGGATGAGGTGTCCTCGTCTACGGACATATCAAGGGCAACACTGTCCATCTGGTCAGGCCTCAGTGGGGCGTATGTCAGGTCGGACTCTAGCAGAGTGCCATAGGTGTGAACTACGCAAAAAAAAAACAAGCGCGAGTTGTAAGATCAGAGCAGACATTGGAGACTTTAAATTGTTTGTGTCTCCTATTCCAAAATGAAAGTTGCACTATTTCTGAAATAGTAAAGTAACACACATGTATGTAATGCACTCATACGCTTCTCATCCAAAATATTATTCGGAGATTCCATGTTAAGGAGAGCTGCGGCAGCTTCACTTGTCTCTATGCTGTCCTCTGTGCCCGAGACTGCTGTTTCTGTTGGTAGGATGAAAAAAAACATGCAACAACATGACATATTTAATAGTTACATAAAATACTGTAGTGCGTGTCTTTTACAATGTGCAATCTTTCTCACTGTCAAAATACAGGCTAAGGGTCAAAAGCATATGTAGATAATGTTAGTGGTTCATTTAAACTGCTAACTGGAAATGCACAAACTATACAGTCATTATACTGCAGTAGATTGAAATGCTGATGATTTGTGTATTCCCCAGAGTTTTTGTTGTGAGATTTAAAATAACTACCACATAGGTTTCCATTTCCAAGTGATTAAATGTGCTCATATGCATTTCCATATTCCTATTCTAAACTCTGCCAGAGTAGCTTGTCGTGACAGTTTTTATGCAGCTCATAACCTCATCCACCGC
Source organism: Pholidichthys leucotaenia (assembly GCA_020510985.1). NCBI lineage: Eukaryota > Metazoa > Chordata > Actinopteri > Cichliformes > Pholidichthyidae > Pholidichthys > Pholidichthys leucotaenia. The sequence goes on along the minus strand of CM035840.1, from coordinate 378,869,893 downwards.
TGTTACAGCTCCTCTTTAATCCAACTTTTTGTAATGACACCCACAGGCTTGAACAGCAGGAGAGCAGCAAAGGGTCTCCTCTCTCTTTTGCACCATTTAGATCCAGGGGGGAAACTAGGCATGTCAGAAAATAAGGGGGAGTACAAAGTTAACTTTACCTGAGAGATCCACCCCTCCGACCAGGATGGACGGTTCCTCCACCACATGAAGAGTAGTATCCACCATGATGCCATTGGTCACCTCATCGGACTCGAGTCCTGAGTAGACCTGCAACAGATCAGCTGCCGGCACCTGCTCAACGATCACCGCCGGGAATACTGAAGGGTCATCCAGCTGTACAGTGAGATGACACACACGCACACACACACAGAGAAAGGTATGATATATTAACAGATATGATACCAGTGGGAGGTAGAGAAGTCATGCATATGGGTGTGTATATGCAGTAAAAACACCATTAATTCCTCTACTACCCATCATAAATGCAGAATAAAAAAAACCCAAATGACACTGGATTAATGTTATGACCCAATTTTGTCTCTTATTTTTATTGCCTTGTAAAATACTGAGGATTCATAGTCAATTTTAGCTAATGTGGAGGCATGCAGCATGGCGGAGAGCTCATTTCTGTGGTGTTGCAGCAATCCACAGGAAACTGCTGAAGGAGACAGAAACCAGCTGTTTGATCAGGCCCACTTCTTCTGAAGAGTTAATCTTATGGCCAGAAAAAAAAAAAAAAAAATCATATAAGCTCAAATGAATGTTAATGGACCCATCATGAATTGCAAGGCAAGCACCTCCCTCATCATGTCCTAAATGTGCTTTGGGAATTCTCACCCTCATTTTAGGCTTTCCGCGACCTGCAGGAAAGGCTGGGCTGAGGGAATCACCAGAGCAAAGAGAAGCCCTTAACCAAAGACTTTTTTTACGCGTCCTCACAGGCCTCTTAGTTTGTGTCAACCACGGTTAGGGAGGCAGGAGCAGCACTGAAGTAATTCAGTCATTTAACAAGTGACACATTTGACCATTAAATTCTGACAGCCATTATTAAAAGTGTATTAAAACATACCACACAAGGCAGCTCTGATTAAAAACCATGAAAGTAAAAAAAAACATTTTATGCTACCCTGATGTTCCTGATTTGTGTAATGAAAAGGTCATGTTGGGTAGTTTGCTACAAAACATCAAACACACATTTCCAGCAGATGGCAGCAGACTACACTTCAAAAATACACTGATTTTTTTAAATCTCTTCCCACATCAGAATCCAGTCTGGTACTGCATCCAGTCTAGCTAGCTCTTAGAGGAGCTGTACCCAAAAGTGACTTATTGTCAGCAAAACAAAAAGATACAAAAATCAAAGGAGGATTCAATATTTATCTGAAAAGTGTTAATCTAAATATGGACAAACGAACACAAAGAAATGTGGAATCCACCTACTTTCTGAAATAAAAGATGAGTAAAAAATGTAGTCTTCAAAGCAGAGCTGAATGTACAACCCAGTGTTTGTACCTCATTCAAATGGCCAACTAATATATCTCATGAAACTCGCCCAAAATCCACAAAACTGACTTAATTTCCTCTCTAAGTGCACAAGGACGTGACATTTTGTGCTTTATTTGAAATTTAATCAAACTGTATAAATCAATAAGTGTGTTTGCACAGCAGTACCACACAAGACAAAGAGGAGCAGGAGGAGGAACATTAATAAAGGCTTATCTGTCTTTGTACAAGCGCCCATTGTTGGTCCAGACCTCTGGGGCTTACCAGGTGTCTGGGTCTTGTGCCGAGGGGGGCTGGTAATGGGCGACACGCTCATTTCAGCTACACTTTAACCAGGAAACTAACATTATCTGGGCCCAGCATTAAACTGTTAGGCTTGCTTAAGCAGCACCAGTGGTAATTAGACACACTGCACATAATGTTAGCATTGGTCAGTCTCTGGCAAAATGTCTTATCACAACTGTGGTGAGTGCACAAGAGAAACACACACGGCAGCAAATTCAGGAGGCCCCCCTGGGTCTAATAAAAAAAAAAAAACCCTGAGCGTTGCTTTGACTGCAGGAGCTATCAGTGTCTCCCTGACATGCACCGAATGCTTCCCATCAAAATCTCTGGTCAACTTATTATTGCAGAGCTAGACAGCGAGGCTACCACATTCCACAGGATTGAAATAAATGACGTTTGGTGTCCTTGAGTGAGAGCAAACTGTGTGTTGGTTGATAAAGGCATTATGACTGCAGGTCTGGCGCCTGAATCAGCAGCTATTACCACCATCTCCATCAAACTCAGAAAGCCTGAATCCCACGCACAGCGGGAGACACATCGCTGACGTCTCTTTTGACATCAAATTGATTCCGTTTTCATGGGTGCACTTTTGTCATGTAAACTAGGTTATGATTAGACAAATTGAAGATATTTTTTTTTTTTTTACTTCAAAGAAGACTGAAAAGATGGCAACACTGTGAAAGGAATTGGAACATGCCTCCGACATGCTGCACAGCAGTTAACCTGCTCCTTCCTCTTTGGGGACCTAAATTGTATTTCTGGTAGGGAAATGGAGGTGATAAAAAAATCAAGCTTATTTTCATTTCCAAGTTCCCTCTTCTGCACACGGTTCCCTACACACCCCACTCTGTTCTGCTTTACCTGGCCAGCCACAATGGAGTCCAACTGCCTGTACATTTTTAGTAGCACATCGCTGTATCTGAGGTAATGGAGCAGCCCATAACATGACTAAAAAAAAAAACTATCACACTAAAAATGCCTTTGCAGTTGTAACACTGTAAAGCAATGTTTTAAAATTAGTGCTCAAATTAGAAGTCACAAGGTAAGAATTTTTATATTGTCATCAAATCATAAAAACTTAAAAAAGCAAGGTGCTGTATATGTTTCCCTAAGCTCCATAAACTGTCGTGATGCCACATACTGTAAGTCCTTAAATATCCAAAGGGGCACAGCAGCAGCAGCAGTGTAGTAATTTGTTCCTTTGGGAGTGGGGGACATTTCCATGACTTGGTAAATAGGGGCAGACTGCTTGTATAACTGAGCTAAGTGGGTGCAGCAAATAAACAAAACTGCAGAGTTGGAACAATGCAAGACCTTTAACGTGCATTATCCCAACTGGTCCATCAGGTTAGGCTTGTACTGGTGCTATTCAGAGATCCAGTGACAACTCATCACCCTAGATGCACACGTACAGATACCAGGACACATAAACACACACATCCACACTTACACTCAAGCCTGTGCCGCAGGATTCAGACCCAGGTGTGGGGAAGAGATAACTGCACACCTGACCGGGCAATGAAAAGACACAGGTTCACACAGTATGCACACACACAGTAACCTTTGTGCCATTAGAAAAAAAAAAAAAAAACATTTCATGTACAAAGCCCCACCCATCCCCTCCCACACAGTCCCACGTCATGCGCAGCACTTTTCAGTCTTTCCATTTCTGTGCTCCCAACAGCCCACACTCCACTTCCCAGACCTCCAACCTCCTCTCTTCTCGTGCCATCCCTCATGTTGGCTGAGTTAAAGATCACAGGCTTATCCTACCCTGGTGACCATGCTGTTTACGCAAGTTCTGTTTGTCTTGAAAATAACTGCATTTTTCATCAAGATCGCACACAGTGTTTTCGGGTGGTAAAAGGATGAATGGTCAAGCACGGCACAAAAGCCTTTTGATCAGACACTCGTCTAAAAAGGTGCTTTCTCTGCTGCGGTTGTACCTGATTGATTTCATCCATCCCGTTGCTGGCAAATTCAAATACAAGTTCACTAGATTGCACTGCAGTCGTCATGGAGCAGAGTTCGGGGGTCAAAGAGCAGTCTTAAAATATCCCAGCTATAACTGCAGCTCCAGCTTGTTCTCTGCACAGACAGGTCCTCTGTTCCACCTCACAAAATGGTTTCACTGTCGTCCCGTTTTCTAATCTGGGCAGTTATTCCTCTGTGAGCTGTACTTCAGCGGAGCACTGTGGCCCAGGTGGGAGCAGCCTCGTCCCTCTCTGAGGCTGGGCCCCGCTGCGCCTGGAGCATCAACACCTGGCAGAAAAAGACAGAGATGGGAGCTAAGGTCAGCAGAAATATTAAATCGGTTTCATTTTACTTAAAGACAAGAGGCAGGTATGAGCAAAAACAGTCCAAAAGGAAACCTTCAGCATGGTGTGACAGTTGTGCAAAACTGACTCAGCCTCCACTTCAACGAATGACAAACTTTATTGGTTATATCATGTTGGAAACTCTGATGCAACTTTCAGAACAAAAAAACTGATTTCAGGCTGATTGCTGCCTGCCTACAAATGAGTTAGGAACAAGGCAACAACCAGCAACCCTGGTTGCTAAAAAAGACAAAACTGTAGTTTCTGACTTGAACACTTCAGGTTGGTCCAGAGTCCTCGGTGTTAAAGTGCCCAAATTCATGTTCATATGTGGAACAAAACCCATTTTGTTCTTGATAATGTTGTCGTTTACAAGTTTCTAAGCCTCTCAATTTAACTGCAGCTAATCAATGTGTCCAAGCTTTACTAATTCAGGTCACTGAACTTTGACCTTCCTGCCATATTTGTGGTATAGGTGCATTTTGGTACATTAAATGAGTGATTTGACAAATAGTTCAGCATTAAATGAAAGCATTTTAAGTTCTTTGTGTATTGCATCAATACCTTCCATTAGGTGCAAGTTGCGATAGAGTGATTCTTGAATTATTGAGAGTGATGTCTGAAGATAGAGTAGGTGGCGGTAATGCACCTGTAAGCTGGTTGCCAACCGCCAATCAAATCTAAAAGAAGAAGAAGAAGAAGGTGCAAGTTGCTATGGGTAATATCTCTTGGGGTTGAGGTTTCATCAGGGTTCAAAAAAGGAAAAACTCTTTACTACCGTAAAAACTGTTGGCAAACTGTTGTGCAACCTTTTACGAACCCTGAAGAAACACCAACAATCGCAACGTTCATGAACGTTCCTCAGTATTTGCCGCTCCGTGAGATACGGCCTTAAAGAAAGCTTGTTAGCATGAGCTGATATCCTAGCACAACCGTTCTGGTCACTTCTGGTTCTAGTAAATCTTGATGCAAAAGACATAAACCTAAACTGAAAATTTAACAATGTTCAAAAACCAAAGAGTGGTTATGCCCATCTTTTGTTTACAGCCAATCCGTCAATAGGCTCACAATATTCTGATGTTCAAAGTGGTTGCTTTCTCTATCAATTTAATAATCCAGATAAAAATGTATAACTTACTGCTATGTAAGAACAACAGATGTCATTGCAAATACATATTCAAGTACAGAAAAGAGGATCTTAGTGCGGTTTATGCCACTGTCATCCCTGATTCTTCTCTTTTTATGTCAAACTCACACATGGCCTCAGATGATAAAGGCACAAGGGGATGATGTTATGATCACATGAGCGAGTGCTGGGGTGGAGACGGTATGAGAAGACTCTCCTTTTATACACATGCACACAGATTGTCTGTCTGATGAAGCCCCTCTGTGGCGGCCCTCAGGGGGTTACTGTGATCACACAAGCGGTGGAGGAGGGGAACTGGTAGTTGTATAGTAGACATGCGAGTTTTCAGACGAGTCCCAAAAACCTGATACCAAGAGGTAGATAGTGGGGATAAAGGGTGGCCGGGTCAGATTTGGGATTGAAGAGTAAATGGTTAAGGAGGCCCAAGGGCCACACACACTCCTGCCTCCTCTTTCCCAGAGACCAAAGAGCTGGCAGGAGTAAAGAAGAAGTGAGATGGCAGTATTTGATATCCTTCTCTAGTTCTGCTTTTCCCACTGCAGCAGGGTGGAGCTTATTTGCTTTTAAATGCCTGTGTGACTGACGAAGTTGCATTCCAGACCCAATTGTATTTTGAAGGGAGTATAACAGAAGAAGAGGTGATAGAGGAGCACTTCTGCAGCTTGTGAGCCACATTTTGAAATATAGTTTATACCTCCACCGAGCCTCCAGACAGAACAGTAACATGCGGCCATTGTCTGGAGAGCATCATTGTGGGAAACAGAAGAGACGGGGAAACTTAATCTGAAGCTAGCGTTTCACTGCAGTCAATCCCTCATGTTGTCTCTGCCGGGCAGTATCCATGCCCTTCTCTGCCAGAGCTGAGCGCTGCTGCCATCTGTCTAGAGCTCAGTGTCCTCAACTTCTTGGCATCTTTTTTTTTTGATACTGTGAATAACCAGACACCAACAATAAGATACTTTGTGAGGACATACAGTATGTCTGTTAAGTGACTCTCCATTTACTGCTACAAATACAACACGCACACAAGTATATGCAGGAACTTTGGCCTTTCTTTCATGAAAGTAGACAAAATATGTATGTCATGAGATCATTCTGAAAGTGAACTGAACAGCTTTAATATGCCTCATCCAAGACCTGAGAAAATGCATGTTTTTAAACCAGCAGATGTTCTCTGCAACAAAACATCCTGGTTCCTCTTTTTTTGTAGTTGCAGTGCGTGCTATATCTGAGAACATGTATTACACAAAGCTGTAAGAATGAACATTTCATCTTTCAATTACATTTAAGGCTTCCTGAAAATTAGGACACCCTATGAAAGCCTGTGTGGTTTTTTTTTAACATATTTGGACATATGGATATTTAATATCAATTTTAACAATACTGGGAGACTAAAGTAATACAACTAAACAATTAAAACTGAAGAAAAGACTTTTTAAAATTTTCTGTAAAATGTAATTCTAAAAATGTGCAATTTCTGGTGAGGAATAAATTAGGAGACCCTCATATTTATTAATACTTAAAATGGCTAAAATCACACACAGGTGTATCACATCAGGTGCACATGACTAGAACATTGTTACTCAGCATTTTGAAGGAGGCTTGTCCTATTTAAACCTCAGACATTTAGCTTGGTGTGCTCCTGACTGTTAAAGTGAGAGTGAACACCATGGTGAGATTGAAAGAGCTGCCTGAGGCCTTCAGAAAGACGATTCTAGCAGCTTATGAGTCTGGTAAGGGATTTAAAAAGATCTCAAAAGAATTTGAAATCAGTCATTCAACTGTCCGGAAAATAGTCTACAAATGGAGGACATTCAAAACAACTGCCATCATGCCCAGGTCTGGCCGTCCAAGCAAATTTACCCCGAGAGCAGACCGCAAGATGCTAAAAGAAGTATCCAAAAACGCTAAAATATCATCACAGGACCTTCAACGGGCTCTTGCTACTGTTGACGTGAAAGTGCATGCCTCTACAATCAGAAAGAGACTGCACAAGTTTAGCTTGCATAGGAGGCGTGTAAGGAGGAAACTTTTGCTGTCTAAGAGAAACATGAAGGCCAGACTGAAGTTTGCCAGCGAGAACATAGACAAAGACCAGGACTTCTGGAATAATGTTCTTTGGACAGATGAGTCTAAAATTGAATTATTTGGACATCAGAACAGAGGATGTGTTTGGCATAGACACATACAGCATTCCAGAAAAAGAACCTCATACCACCTGTGAAGCATGGAAGTGGAAGTGTCATGGTTTGGGGATGCTTTACTGCAGCATCACTTTGCCAGTTCACCATCATAGAATCCACCATGAATTCTACCGTGTATCAGAGGGTGCTTGAGCACCACGTGAGACCATGTGTAAAAAAATTAAAACTGAAGCAGAACTGGACCCTGCAACATGACAATGACCCAAAACATACCAGTAAATCCACCAAGGACTGGCTTAAAACTAAGAAATGGAGAGTCCTGGAATGGCCGAGTCAAAGCTCAGATCTTAATCCCATTGATATGCTGTAGGGTGACTTGAAACAGGCTGTACATGCAAGAAACTCCTCAAACATCTCACAGCGGAAAGAATTCTGTGTTGAGGAGTGGGGCAAACTTTCCTCAGATTGATGTCAGAGACTGGTAGATGGCTATAAGAAGCGTCTCACTGAAGTTAATTCAGCCAAAGGGGGTAACACTAGCTATTAGGCGGTAGGGTGTCCTAACTTTTTCCTCAGTTAGAATACGCATTTTTGTTGATATCTTTTGTTTAATGAGTAAAACAAGGTTAATTTGTGTCATTTGCCTGCAATTAAATCAGCTTCTTTTCAAAGATAAATAAAAACAGGATTAAACAATATGTGAAAATGTCTTAATAAAGAACGGAATATTTAATGGGGTGTCCTAATTTTTTCACATGACTGTAATCAGCATCCATGCATTAAATGGTCACTGACTCAGAAGTAGCCAAGATAAAAGTAAATATTTCCTTCATTTGCATCTCCAGTTTACGCGTGCATGTGTCCGTGGGTCGTCTGCTGTATTTACACTTCAGTGTAACAGACTGTGCCAGTGCACCCATTTGTTTTCTATGTCCCGTCTGTCAGGGCTTCATTGATCTGGGTGGCCCAGTTGGCATGGTGCTAACGGCAGACAGGGATACAAGAGAGGCAGCCATTAGTCAGACGCAGCCCGCACATTATCCTCGTGCACATCACAACCGCTGCCTTGTCCTTGCACAGGGGCAGCGTTGTAAACCACACTTACTACATCATGAAGAAGAGAAAAGGAGGAGACCAGTGAAGGGAGGGATTTTACTGGGTTGTTAGTCAATGTATAATAGTCCGCAGGGCAAACAGACTAACTGTGACTGGCTATGGGTGGGGCATCTTTGACAGGCTCGAGTATTTTAATGTGGCTACCAGGTGAGAGAAACCAAGACATGAGGTTAACGTTTTGTTTTGTTTTTTAATCTATTTCTTCTTGTAGTTACTATTAGTGTCTTCTGCTGAAAGGCTGAGACAATCATGTTTTCGTTGCAAACAGCTAATGCAACTGAAAACAACACTTATACGAGCAGTGACACGGAATCGATGCTGCTGAGCTGTGTAAAACCAAAACAAACCAAGACTCTGCAAGGCATGCACCAATATGCTCACAGACCTGAGGGGAGTCATAAAGCTGGGTGGTTAGAACTCCTTTGTTTAAAAAAAAAAAAAAAAGCAACTTTAAAAACAAGTGCGACCTGAGACTTCATAGCTCCGCCAAGGCTGAAACTTACAAAAAAAAAAAAGAAAGAATAAAATAAAAATCCAGGATCCCAGTCATGATCCAGATCAACTCATAAATTAATTACTTGTAGCTGGGGGAAAGCTGCACCTTCAGTAAAAAATTTCATGCAAATCTATCCATTAGTCTTGGTATAATCCCAGTATCATTTTGTGTGTTTTTGACATTAATTACAATACATTATACAATACATATTGTTACGGATCCCCCTCCATAAGGAATTGGTCAGCGGTGCAGTCCCCGACACCTTTGGTACCCCTCCACTACTAGCCCGGTGCTTGTAGAGGAACTCCTCTTTGGCTCAGTGGTAAGAGTGGGAGGATTTAGATTCACGGTGTCATGGGTTCAAATCCCAGTCTGGGATATAGGTGTACGTCTGCCTTGCTGTGTGTGAAGGAGGCTGTGTAGATGTTAATCTAACTTGCCTGTGGGTGAAAATGACTATAGGTCTGTCCACCTTGACGCAAGGTTGAAATGGACTTGGTGATACTAGGCTGAAATAGGCACTTCTGGCCTTGGCCCAGAAAGTGGGTCGCAACATCCACCCATCTTCTACCGCTTTTCCGGAGGTCCAGGTCGCAGAGGCAGCAGTTCAAGCAGAGAAGCCCAGACTTCCCTCTCCCCAGCCACCTGCTCCAGCTCTTCAGAGAGGATACCAAGGTGTTCCCAGACCAGCTGGGAGACACAGTCTCTCTCCAGCAAGTCCTGGGTCTCCTCCCAGAGGGACGTACCCGAAACACCTCAAGAGGGAGGCGTCCAGGAGGCATCCTCATCAGATGCCCATACCACCTCAGCTGGCTCCTTTCAATGTGGAGGAGCAGCGGTTCTACTCTGAGCCTCTCCCGGATGACTGAGCTCCTCACCCTATCTCTGAGGGTGAGTCCAGCGATCCTGTGAAGAAAGCTCATTTCAGCCACTTGTGTCCGCCATCTCATTCTTTCGGTCATTACCCAAAGCTTGTGACCATAGGTGAGGGTAGGAATGTAGATTGACTGGTAAATCGACAGCTTTGCTTTAGAGCTCAGCTCCCTCTTCACCACAACAGACCAGGTAGTAACATATTGTATACAATACATAAGACTTAATTATACTGTAAAATGTTGGCATCAGAACTTCCTTTTATTTTACAAATTCCAACTGCATTATTTTATTGTTATGAAAACCCAAAACATTATACACACACTAGAAGTTTACATACACCGTATTAAAAAGACACATAACCAAAAAAAAAAAAATTACAAAAACAAGTTAAAAATCCATTTGTAAAGCATATGATCAAAATATGGTGTGAAGCTAAAAACTATTTAAAAGAACCACAGTTATTGTCACAATTTAGTCCAATATGGGGTAATCAATATTTTAAACCAGGGAGAGCGGACGCTGTATTTAAAGTATGGAATTTAAAAGGGATACAAAAGATTCAGGATTTATATTTGCCATGTGCAGACAACATAATGTCTTTTGAAGAGCTGAGGATCAAATTTAATCTCAATAGAACACATTTTTTTAAATATCTTCAACTTAGAAACTTTATTCGATCAAATCAAAATAAAGCTCTCACTCGACTTATTTATTCATCCTTGGAAAAAATGATGATGAAAGATAGTAAAAGAAAGGGTATTATTTCAGAGTTTTATAACTCATTGACACTATCTTCAAGTGAAAATTCACTGAAAAGATTAAACTACTGGAAAGAAGATCTGCAAATTGAAATTTCAGAGGAACAATGGGAATTGGCTTGTACAGAAGCTCAAACCAAATCAATAAATGCACGCCTTAAATTGATACATTTCAAATGGTTAATGCGGATGTATGTTACACTGGAGGAGTTAAATAGATATAACACAAATATACCAGATACATGCACAAAATGCATGGAAAGTAAAGGAACCCTATTTCATTGTTTATGGGAATGTAGATTAATAAGAATGTTTTGGGAGGAGGTGAGGGTAACAATTGAAAAAATAATCTCAAAACAAATCATATTGAATTCTAAACTGTTTTTGTTGGGTCTGTACCCAGAAAAGCATAATTTCAATAAAAGTGAAAGAACATTCATAGACCTCAGTTTGCTTAATGCCAAAAAATGTATTGCACTATTATGGAAAAAGACTCATAGACCAGATGTGACTCAGTGGTTAAGACAGATGTTAACAAACCTTCCATTAGAAAGAATAACATATATACTGAAATCAAAGGAAATTGTGTTTGAGAATATATGGAGACCTTTTATTGATTATGTAAAAAATTTAAACATAACTCTTGAAGAAGAAGGTGAATGATGTGTGTGGACCTTGTAAATTCCAAACTGGTGAACATAATATGTATACTAATGTATTGGATTGTCTAGACTAAACAGAGGAGCATTGTTGAAGACTTGATTTTGTTGGTGGTTGTTGGTGTTTTTAGGGCATTTTTTTTTTTTTTTTTTTTTTTAGTACTTTAGTGTTAGTGTTTGATTGTTTGTATCATGTTTGTTAAAAAAAAAAAAAAAGGTTCAATAAAGATATTGTGGAAAAAAAAAAAAAGACACATAACCTTTTCTTCTCGCTGTCTGGCATTAAATCAGACTAAACTTTTCCTATTTTAGGTCAGTTAGGATTACCAAAATTATTTGTATTTGCTAAATAATTTTTATATTTGCTAAATATTTTTAAAATAATTTTTTATTACTTATCTTCAAAGTCAGAAATGTACATACATTTCCTTAGTATCTGGTAGCAATGCCTTTAGGGGCCCATCACACCGAGGTGGTTCTCAGTACGATCTGGAAAATTTGACAGAACGAGGTAAAACTGAGCTGGAACCGAATGGATATTGCAGACACTTCTTACGATCTGAGTAACCCCATGGACGGGCATGGACAGGAAGGGTGCTCTTGAATGTCAAGTACTTTAAAAAAATTTCTCCTGGCCATCCCATCCAAAAAAAGAAAAAAAAAAAAAAAAGAATGAGTGAGAGTGTACTGCAAATATGATTGCAGTACTGCAAACAGAACTGTCGTACTTCAAATGTGACAGAAACGTGTCAAGGATGAACAAAATGCGGAACGGTCGGGGAAAAATTAGAAGTCTGTTTGAGCCAGCGGTTGCACTAGAATTTATTGCTGTCCATCAAGATGATGAATGGAGTTGTAAATATTTAGTTATGACCTAATATAATTTGACTTAAGGAGATATACTTGCTTTTTTTTAATTGAAAGAATGTGAGTCATAAATAAATAATGTATACATTGCAGGGAATAAAAAAAAATCTGACTTGCTGACAGCTGGTTAGAATATTTGGTAAGGAGTCTTCAGTCGTAACGTTTAGACAAGAATTAGCCCAAAACTATGAAAAAAGGTGATATGATGGTGATGCTGAGGAGCTGCGCAAAACTGGATTTAAAACGTTTTTATTTCAGCTGCTCCACAGCGATTTTTGTTTTTCCATCATTCAGCAAAGATAAACACCATTTTAGGGTTGTATTTCAGTCTGTAAAAACCTTCTTTGTTATAAATTTGACAATTATTTTTTATCCATGAGGCTTCCTGGTTGCAGTGAAAGCCAACACCCCTGCAGCGGCATTCCAACAGCAGCCCACCGCTGAGGCTGCTGATCAGTCAGTGAGGAAAAAAACAGGGCAGCAGTTATGATATCTGACACAGACTGATTTTTTTGTTTCATTTTAATATTTTTTTTCTAACAAAAAATATTTTTTTCTAACAAAAATACTTGTAAATAACAACAACAACAAAAAAAACAGTTAATATATATTATTCCCACCACAAAAGGGTAGGCCTAACTATTTAAACCACTCAGTTGGCACACAGGCAGGCGACACGTGTGTCTGTTATTTTCCCTCATCTCCCTTCATCCCAACCAGTAGCCTGCACTGGTTTCACCAGAATTTGTGAGAAAATATTGAATTACCCTGTTGTCCTTTTTACTTTTCCTACCTGTAGCTTCGTAGGTCGTGTGATTTTTCTCAGGCGAGTTTGTTAAAATGCACAAGATTAATAAACCCTCATTACAGTATTGTTTGACTAGTTAGATGATTAATTAGAAAGCATTAAATTTCAATTAAATAGGTCTTGCGCTGCCAGTTCTATAGCAATATGATATAAAAAGACACTGAATGTTTTCATTCACATTTTGTTTCTTGGTCCCGGTCCTTGTCCGCCTTGGAGGCATGATGATATGTAAGTAGTAGAAGCAATTGTGATGTGCGCAGCTCGAAGCAGTGTTCGGGAATGACAACTGGCAAGAATGTGGCGTTTGCTAGCCGCTTGTCAGAACACAATGGAGATATCCATGTTGAACGTACTAGAGACTTTATGAGGACGCAGTGACAACGTGCTGGACTCAGTAAGAAGCAGTTTGATTGAGATGGCTGAGTTAGGAAGTGTGTGGCAATGATTTAGAACAGAGCGAAACAGGTTAGGAAACGGGTTTTAACTGGGTAAGGGTGGGGCTGAACTAAGACGTTCTGACAACAGGTTTGGTGTGAAGGGGGCCTTAAACTGTATGATTTGGGTCAAACGCTTGGATATCCTTCCACAAGCTTCTCAAAATAGTTTGCTGGAATTTTGGCCCATTCCTCCTGACAAAACTGTCTTTTCAGCTCTGCCAACAGGTGGCCGACTACTGATTGAAGGATCAGGGGTTCGATTCCCGCTCTGTCTGCAGTCTACATGTCAAAGTGTCCTTGAGCAAGACACTGAACCCCAGCTGCTCCTGGTGGGTCAGGCCAGCGCCTTGCATGGCGGCTCCGCCACCATCAGTGTGTGAATGTGTAGATACCTGGACCTGTAAAGCGCTTTAGTCATCCAGAGATGAGTAAAAAGTGCTATACAGTCATGTGAAAAAATTAGGACACCCTGTATAAGCCTGTGTGGGTTTTTTTTTTAACATATTTGGACATATGGATATTTAATATCAATGTTAAAAATACTGGATTCATGTAATACGACTAAACAATTAAAAATGAATTAAAGACTTTTTTCAAATTTTCTGTAAAATGCAATTCTAAACAAACAGTGAGGAATAAGTTAGGACACCCCCCATCTTTTTTAGGACACCCCCACATTCATTACCACTTACAATGGCTAAAATAAATGTTAAAAAATGCAAATAAAAACAAAAACAAGGTTAGACATCGATATGTGAACATTTATTAATAAAGAACTGAATATTTAAATGGGTGTCCTAATTTTTTCACATGACTGTATAAGTGAACGCCATTTACCATTTTGTTGATAATTATTTGAACAGATGAACGTGTCACCTTCAGGCATCTGAAAATTGTATCCAAGGATGAGCCAGACTTGTGGAGGTCCACAATATTAGGCTACAATATTAGGCTTAGCCACACTGCAGGTCTTGATGCTCAATTCCGATTTTTTGCTGAGATTGTGGGGAAAGGAGGCAGGCAAGGCAACAAGCTTGATGACACAGAAACTTTATTCTTTCTGCAACATAACTTACAGCAAAAAAAGATCCCGGGTCTCTGTGCATTCCTCTTTTATATCTTTAATACCCTGCATTGAGACCCGGAACTTCCGACCATCAGACATTGTGTTTAGAACAAAGTCTGTGTGGCACATTAACATAACATAACACCGGCACTGCTCTCACACTCTTCTTCTGCCAGCGGCACCAGCATTTACTCCTCTCCCTGGGGGGCGCATAGTACTTACTGTCCCGTCTGATATCCCCTTTTGGTCCATTGTTCCCTGGGTGAAGAAATCCAACAACATGCCCCCACTTGTCCAGGGACAAGAGTTGCAAATTAGCTAATAGCTATACACTCTATGTGCAACACATCAGATTGATTGTCTTTGATTAATTGTCTATGTTTATTGCACTGTCCCTGTCAAATAAACTAATCTACTACTACAAGATCCGATTTTTTTGTGTGGGCATTCACATCACAACTTAAACGCGACCCCCATCAGACTCCAGTGTGAACAGTCTACAGCTATGAAGTGACCCGCATGCGCAGAAGAAAACGTCAGACAGCGTTGTACAACAATTGGGGGGGGGGGGGGCAGACCTTCTTTACCCTGATGTAGTGCAGCAAAATAAAATGTTAAAATCATAAATATGAGACCAGCTTCATTCCTCTACAGGCCAGATGACCGCTGTGGTCAGCTCTGCTTTAACAGAACTGATTGATTAAACAGCCCTTAAATGTGCCGTTACTGTGCACCTGTAATGTCTGACGGTTTGAGCCCCGAACCCCCCCCCCCCCACACACACACACACAAAAAAAAAAATAAATAAAAAAATTGAAGTTATTGTGCAGTTGGTGCTGACAAAATTACAATCCAGTGATAAAGGGAAGGAGATTGATTAAAAAGAGAGCACAAACCAGCTGTGTCTCCCATGCTGGCTGCATCCTCCACCTCAGAACTGTAGCGTCTGTCTCACTTCAATGAGGAAAAAGTGGGATGAAATGTGACACGACCGTTCAGACTAAGTTCACTTTGGAAAATATCAGATATGTATCTGAATTAGGAGCACATATGAAAGTGGCCTGAGTCTGGTGTGAAAAAATCGAATATGTGTTGTTCAGACTGTCATTTAAAAAATCAGATATGGGTCACATCTGTGCAAAAAAAAAAATCGGAATTGAGCATTAAAACCTGCAGTGTGACCGTAGCCTTAGTGTCTGTAAACTTCTGACTTTGAAGAGAGTAATACAAATTTCTCTAAAAAAATTATTTAGCAAATATAAAAGTTATTTAGCACGTAGAAATAATTTTGGCAATCCTAAGTGACGTAAAACAGGAAAGGTTTAGTCTGATTTAATGTCAGACAGGTTATGTGACTTTTTATACAGTGTATGTAAACTTCTGATTTCAACTTTAATTAATATCACATATTATTTCTGAAGCTAGACCTGGAGATCATTAGCTCATATGCCTCAATGACTTCCATAACAATTCAATTATCAACGAGAAATTAGTTACCTTTTCATTAAGTAATTGTTCAGCTCACTGAACCGTAATGTAATGAATATAATAATGACTTGCACCTTGATAATAATCATTAGCATAGCTGATAGTATAGCTCCGCTGCGGCCCCTGTCACATGGCCTCAGCGATGTAATTCTCCCTATCCATCGAGTCTCCTCCAGCAGTTATGACATTCTGTTTTACATATTGGCCTGATGTGCGGCAGACTGAGGAAGGCAGGCCTGCTCCACCCCTACAGCATGGTGACTGCCAGTCGCAATAACAACCAATTAGAGTCAGGATTCATGAACAAATGGAGCATTCCCAGAAGGCCCTGCTTCCCCCGCTTTCGTCTCTTCAGCTGAGCTCATTGTTGACCATGAAAGGAGGTAATTTAAGCCAATTGAATGACTATGTAATGACTCACCCTGCATGTGGTGAGTGCAAATACTGTGAGATGCAAAAAAAAAAAGGGGGGGTGGCAGGCAAACTTACTTATCACCTCCTTTCAGCTCTGGTTACAAAAATACAGGTTTCCATAGGTGACTGACCATTCACTGTAATATAGTGGCTATAATAATACAATGCTCACAGTACTTAAAGGCAGATAATGTCTGAGTGAGTATAATTAAAATAATTTACTCACTCAGGTAAATATAGACGTATGTATGGGGTAGATGTACAAACCGAAATGCGAAACAAAAAATCAAGAATCTCTCTGCGCTCTGTAGACACCTGCAGACGTTTAAAAGTTACAAATGTGGGATGCTGTCATTCATTGGCACTGAAGCGTTACACACAAAGGTTTAACTTTCCCTATTGAGTAAGGCAACAGCAAACCAATGTACATGAGGGCAAAAAAATGCACGTTACCACCCACAGTACATGTTTTTAATGATTCTGAGAGCGCTGTTTGTGCTGGATCCTCTGGGTTCCTGTTAAGGAAATGACTCAGTGATATGAAGCTCTGCCTTATTCCTGAAGCTCTGTGACGGCCCACAAGGGCATCGGAGGATCCTGGCCATCATTTCTGGGCAGCAGATCCCCTTTGTTTTATACAGTTGAATTTAGGCTACCCACCCGTGTGTAACAATAGCATCGTTTAGTGCCAAGGGGGGGGGGGGTGGAATTGCTCAAACACAACACTTTGGTAAAAACATGGTACAACTCAGCGAAAGAAAAAGAAAAGCACACATTGGGAAGAAATACTTTATATTTTTAAGTGGCACAGAAAACAGGCAGTATATGGAATATTGCGAGGCTGGAGCGCTGAAGAGTGTTAGCAAATTCCACAGAGTAAGAAGACAGCAATTAAGGACTTTCATCATTGCCAGACCAAAATATCCCTAGGTGGTTTTATCATCTGCAGCACAATGTCGGCAACATTCAAAACTGTTCTGTGCATTCATTTCACTCATCGCCTGTTATTGCGCAACACGGCATGTCACACCATGTTTTAGGGTGCACTCACACCGTTCCGTCTGTACCGCACTCAATCCCCAACTCGACTTTATTGGGCTGAATAAAGCAGCATTTTCACAGTGGCCCAGATAAAATGGCTGGAATGGGCACAGAGGAAATCATAGATACTGGGTAATGGCATGCAGCTGTGGCGTAAAAGGCATCAAACACAGACAGCACTGCGTCCAAGCCAGCGCCCACTATGTCTGCACCACACTAGGAGGCACATGGCTCTGTCATGGGGGGGGGGGGGGGGGGGGGGGGAATGAAGGCTGAAAGACAAAACGTCACCTTGAGCACGGCCTTTCAAAAAGTGAACGGAATTTAATCTCATCTCCTGCAAATCTGGTATTTTTCCACTCATGTCTGGGCTCTGGTACACAGGTCTGTGTCTTCCTATGACAACTAACAAGCTATATGGTGTAACAATCAGCTCTTTAAGAAGGATAAGACATTAGTTTTAGTAAGAATATATGGTCTGGCGATCAGGAATGAAAAGTTTTCACTGTCTCTAGATACAAATGAAAAGTCCTCGGAGAGCAGATTCTACTTGTCTTTTATCTTGTTCTTTTTTCTTTCCAGTAAAGACATGTTTCTTCCTCAGACATAGCAGGCTGTTTTACCCCCATACGATCCGACGACTGTACAGCACACTGGGCATTCTTGCTTATGGCATACAAGAAAGAATGAAAGCCAGAAACAACAGCAACTTACTAAAAAGTTAGGCAGAAAAGAAAATAAAAACAGCCACAAACTGACCTGTGAATTTTGCACTCACAGGAACAGCATCACTGAGCAGTGGGTTTCTGCTACTTCCTGTCTGTTAAACCACACTCAGAAGAACATTTCTTCCTCTGTGTAAGAGTGGAAAGTTCTCAACTCCCCCTCCTTCCTTCCCAACATGAAATACCCTCATAGATATGAAGAATTTGTAACAAAAAATATAGTTGGTAGAAGTAGCTGAGTTATGCCAAAAAAACAACAAAATTCCAGTAAGACTGGTTTTAGCTACATTCTGGTCCCTTTACAAGTAATTTAAAATACTAAAATTGATTTTACAAGACAATTTTACATTGAACGACTAAACGAGGTAATATTCAGTCTCTAAAACAAATATCTGTAAATTGGGACACATGGCTTTTTCTCTCACCTTAAGCCATTTTTAGCCTGCTACACTCAGGGTTCTTTAATGAGGCACACCTTGGTTCTCAAAGCCACACTTGCCATTTACAGATACCTCTTCACCACAAAGCTGACACGTCATGCAAACCAAGGCAGCATTACTAACCCGCCTTGCTCTTAACAGACACACGTCCTGGAACATGGCCCCATGAACTGGTTTCACACAAGTTCTCGGGACAAAGTGACACAGTGTTCACTTATAGGGCAAGTTACAATGAAGCTATATCAGTACATGAACGTGCTGTGTGTGCAACTTCAGTAGAGCTTCACAATTTTATATTGGCTGAAGCATAAGCTGTCCATTTACAAACTGAAGACACTATGATTAGCTTGATATGAACAAATGTTAATCTGATGCCATAAAAGCTCAAATCACAATAAATTCTTCAATGAAAACTGTTAAAGTCCATCTTTATTGAATAAGAGTTCTCTTGGCAAATGAATACACAGAATAACACAATGTATGTTTTAAAATGGCAGGTGGAGATCTTTGTTAAAAAGCCACCAGCAGTCTATTTCTAATATGTGGACACCAGCCACATGTCACCCATAGAAAGAACCACTAAAGTTGTGAAAATAGGACAGGAAATTGCAGAAATGCTTTAGACAAGACAACTGAGCAATAAACCATCACAGTTTGATGTGCTGCTTTGATGTACACATACACACACAGAGAGGGTTGTCACAACTGTATTAAATGATTTGGCATTAAGACCAAAAAAAAAGACTGCATACACCGTGGGACAAAAGCAGTTTCCTTTCAAAGTTAAGGAAACATTAGCAGCAACATCATCTGGAGCCAGATCTTCCAGCTCACTTCAGCCACCAGTGAAGTCTGGTGGTTTAACAGGTGAAAGCAACTGCCGGGAAAGGGAAAGACAATGTAAAGCCTGCTTTGTTACTTCATTCCGATAAATGACTGAAGGTCTGACAGGAGATTGCTACATCATATCCAGGCTCCTCAGTGGAATCGACGTGTTCAGTCAGCTTTAAATTATGAATCTGAAAAGTATTTGTAAGCAGTACTGCCTCGTCTGCCAACTGTCTCAGCTTAATCATGTAAATGTAAATGTAGTGCAGACTACATCATCCTAGGTGCGCAACCGAGAGGTTTCGCAGGTCCTTCCTACCTACGGCTGTCAGACTGTATAACCTAAGCAGGGCTGCTCGCAGAGACAGCAAAAAAACGTGACAACCTAATAGTATTGAATGCAAAAGACGCAATAGACTTACACAAATGGTCCCCTCCAGTATACAACTAGGACAATATCGGTCGCTACAGAGGGTGACAATATGTATGGGTACATATTCATACTATGTAGGATAACTAAGTAGACGGTTATGCTGTTTATTCCATCCAGCTACAATGCTCCACACTTTGTATATATATTTATATATTTATGTGTATGTATATCCACTGCTCTTATTTATATCTTCCGTATCTTCTTAATTATTGCTCTGAGTGTTGCTATCCCTGTGCTGTTGCAATCCTGAAATTTCCCCATTGTGGGACTAATAAAGGCTTATCTTATCTTATCTTAATACAAACATATTGAAGTCCCTGTAAAAAACAAAAAAAACAAAAACATACATGCCTGAATATGTGTGTCAGGTGTCAGGGGCAGTCCTGGCTTGTATGACGCCCGCCTCCCCGGCGCCCTCCCCCCAACACACACACACACACACACACACACACACACACACACACACACACACATTTTTTTAACTTTTTTATTTTTTTTATTTCTCTCTTAAATGTCAAAATGTTCAATTTTCTCAAAAATTAGTGAGGTTTTTCTTACAACTTTTTTTCTGGCAAGTTTATAACCTTTTTTAAAAAAACTTTTCGTGATTTGCTTGTACATTCACACCTGTCCTCTCACTGACAGGTGCATCTCGATAAATTAGAATGTCATCAAAGTTGGTTTATTTCAGTAATTCAGTTCTTTTTAACAATAGTTTATTGTGCATTTAATAAAACACATACACAACTGCAAACAAACAATCCAGCACAGCATAGTCAGCATACAAATAACAGGTGACAGATACTCACAAAGTCAGTGGGTCAGAGCAATTTCAACCAACAATCATGTCAAGGGGATATACAAAAACAATCATCACTGGTTACATCTGAAGAGGAAGCAAAGTGGCCAAGTCCTGAGGTAGGCGGTCCAAAAAGGGTTGCCATGTTTAATAAAAAAGTGTTTGAATTTCCCTTTGTGAGGGCACCGAGGCGCTCCATTGGGAAAACCTTAAATGTCTCTCTGTACCATTGTGTAACAGAAGGAGGCTGTCCTTGAATCCACTGTAGAAGTATGCATCGCCTTGCCAAATGTAAAAGTTTTACCAGCAACATCATCTGTCTAGGTAACACAGGCGGCCCATCCACTGACACATCAAAAAGAAACAATACAGGGTCCATGGGAATTGTTCTGTGAAAAACAGATCGGAGCTCGGTAGTAACATTTTTCCAAAATGTAACTATCAATGGGCATTGCCAGATACAACGATACTAAGTGCCCACATCTGTTTTACATTTTACACAAAGGGGTGAATATTGAGGGTAGACCTTGTGCATAAACTGTGGAGTGCATTGCAGTCTGTGTAGAATTCTGTATTGATTTTCTCAGTAATTCGATTAAAAAAAAAACTCCTATATTATATAGTGTAGATTCATTGCACACAGAGTGATATATTCCAAGCGTTTATTTCGTTTAATTTTGATAGTTATGGATTACAACTAATGAAAACCCCAAATTCAGTTTCCCCAAATTTCCCCAATTCCCCAAATTCAAAACCCCAAAAATATTACATAAAATTAATTTAATTTGTTTGTTTTTTTTTAAAATTCAAAGTCAGCGCAGCCGTCTACCGGGAAATTTTAGAGCACTTCCTCTACTGACAAGCTTTATGGAGACGCTGATTTCATTTTCCAGCAGGACTTGGCACCTGCCCACACTGCCAAAAGTACCAAAACCTGGTTTAATGACCATGGTATCACTGTGCTTGATTGGCCAGCAAACTCTCCTGACCTAAACCCCATAGAGAATTTATGGCGTACTGTCAAGAGGAAGATGAAACACCAGACCCAACAACGCAGAAGAGCTGAAGGCCACTATCAAAGCAACCTGGGAGTCCATAACACCTCAGCAGGCCCACAGGCTGATCGCCTTCATGCCACGCCCCGCTGATGCAGTAATTCATGCAAAAGGAGCCCCGACCTAGTACTGAGTGTGTACATGGACATACTTTTCAGTCAGCCAATATTTCCATTAAAAATCCATTTTTTTAATTAATTATCTTCTAATTTTTTGAGAAACTGAATTTGGGGTTTTCATGATCTATAAGCCAAAACCATCAACATTAAAAGAAATAAACACTTGAAATGTATCACTCTGTGTGTAATGAATGTATATAATATAGGAGTTTTATTTTTTAAAATTGAATTGCTGAAATAAATCAACTTTTTGATGGCATTCTAATTTATTGAGATACATCTGTACTATGTTGTCCTGTATAAACTATCCTTGCAGTCTTTGTGGAGATGGTGAGGGGCAGTTTAACAGAGGGGGTGGTTTTGCCTCATTTTGCTGACCAGGCGACTGGCCTTTTTAATTTTTTGCAACAATTTAGTCATCTGAATGAAGTTTTAATAATTTTTTTTATTGAAAGAAAAGCTTTTTTCAGATTTTTGCAAAGATGTTTTTTATTTTGAAGAGATAATCATTTTTCAGTGGGAGCTGCCCATTTTTCATTTTTTTCATTTTATTTCATTTTATTTTTTTGTCATTGACCTTAACATAATTAATGATAAAGACCGTGGTCTCTGTGGCAGTTGATTATTTGGAAAAATCTATGGGGTATTAAATATTTCCATGAGTGTATAGTTATTAAAGTAAAATAGATACCAACTAAGTAAGATATAAAGTTGACATATACTTTTAACAAATCTCATTCCATGTACCTTTTTTTTAATTAAACTGTGCCCGGGCCTCTCAAATGGTCTTGGCACAACCCTGCAATTAATTCATGTGGACAGTAAACTGAAGCCGACTACAACACATTGAGGAAAAAAATTATGTTACATAACATAAGCTGCACAAACCAAATGTTGCCGTTTTAGGGCTCAATGTTTTAAAATTCAAACCGCTGCATAATTTAAGAACAAAACCTTACTTTTAACGTTTTTTTTCCTCCTTTGCTCCGCTCTGAATGTCCGCCATACTGGAGTTTGAGCTGTGGAGTCTGCCAGCCACAGCCAGGGGGCGCCGGCATCCCACCTGTAGAGGGCACCCATTTGCCACAAATACACACTCAACACACATAATTATGAATCTTTTATTATTATTTTTATTCTCCTGATTCTCATGGCGCCCTCAAAAGAATGGCGCCCTGGGCACCTGCCCACATGGCACATATCTGGGTAAGATAAGATAAGATAAGATAAGATAAGATAAGATAAGATAGATAGATAGATAGATAGATGTACTTTATTGATCCCAAACTGGGAAATTACAGATACGATAAGATAAGATAAGATAAGATAAGATAAGATAAGATAAGCCTTTATTAGTCCCACAATGGGGAAATTACAGGATTGCAACAGCACAGGGATAGCAACACTCAGAGCAATAATTTAGAAGATAAGAAAATAAGATCAGTCAATATACATATGTACACATAAATATATAAATATATATACACAGTGCGGAGCATTGTAGCAAGATGGAATAAACAGCATAACCGTCCATTTAGTTACCCTACATGGTATGAATATGTACCCATACATATTGTCACCCTCCATATCGACTGATATTGTCCTAGTTGTATACTGGAGGGGACCACTGTGTAAGTCTGTTGCGTCTTTTGCATTCAATACTATTAGGTCGTCACATTTTTTTTGCTGTCTCTGCGAGTAGCCCTGCTTAGGTTATACAGTCTGACAGCTGAAGGTAGGAAGGACCTGCAAAATCTCTCGGTCGCACACCTAGGATGATGTAGTCTACTGCTAAATGAGCTCCTCAGTGCGTTCAGTATGTCCTGCATAGGGTGGGACTCGGACTCCAGCAGAAATGACAGTTTAGCCACCATCCTTCTCTCTCCTATCTCCTCCACTGGGTCAAGTCGTTGCCCCAGGACAGAGCTAGCTTTCTTGATCAGTTTGTTCAGTCTCTTCCTATCGGCTGCTGTAATGCCGTTGCCCCAGCAGACCACTCCAAAAGTGATGGCTGATGCCACCACCATGTCGTAGAATGTCTTCAAGAGCACCCCTTGTACACCAAAAGACCTGAGCCTCCTCAGTAGGAACAGCCTGCGCTGTCCCTTCTTGTAGAGTGCGTCGGTATTGTGTGACCAGTCTAGTTTATTGTTCAGATGAACACCCAGGTACTTGTAGGATGTCACCATCTCAATGTCTGTTCCCTGGATGTTTACTGGTGCTGTGAGGGGTTGTCCTCGCCTGCGGCAGTCCACCACCAGTTCCTTAGTTTTTCTCGCGTTGATCTGGAGGCAGTTCCAATGGCACCAGTCCACGAGGTCCTGGATAAGTCCTCTGTACTCAGCTTCATCTCCGTTGGAGATGAGGCCGACGATCGCAGACTCGTCAGAGAACTTCTGTAGATGGCAGTGTGTTGTGTTGTGTGAGAAGTCTGCAGTATAAAGGGTGAACAGGAAGGGAGCCAAAACCGTTCCCTGGGGGGCCCCCGTCCTGCCGATGATCGTGTCGGACACACAATCCCAGGTTCTCACAAACTGTGGCCAGTTAGTGAGGTAGTCCAGGATCCATGATGACAGGTGCTGGTCCACCCCTGTGCACAGCAGCTTGTCCTTCAGGATCATCGGTTGGATGGTGTTGAAAGCACTGGAGAAGTCAAAGAACATGATCCTCACCACGTTCTCAGGCTTCTCCAGGTGGGACAGGAAACGGTGAAGGAGGAAGATCACTGCATCCTCCACCCCAATGTCGTGCTGGTAGGCAAACTGGAGTGGATCTATCGCTGGTCCCACCAGGGGGTGGAGGTGAGCAAGGAGCAGTCTCTCCAGGGTCTTCATCATGTGGGACGTCACGGCCACTGGTCTGTAGCTGTTCAGATCTTTGGGGTGGGAAGTCTTTGGTACAGGTACCACACAAGATGTTTTCCACAGCTGTGGTACCCTCCCCAGCTTCAGGCTCAGGTTGAAGATGTGCTCCACAATCCCACACAGCTGGTCTGCACAGGACTTGAGGAGCTTTGCGCTGATGCCGTCCGGTCCCGACTCCTTCCTCGCCTTGATCTTCCTCAGCTCCGTCCTCACCTGGGTCTTAGTGAGGGTCAGGTTGGGGGGCTGTGTGTTGGGGGGTGTTGGTGGAGTGGGGAGTGGGGAGTGGGCAGCAGGACTTGATGTCTTTAGAGGCAGCAGTGGTTGTTGTGCAGTCAGGGGGGAGGGCGGTTGGTCAAACCTATTGAAAAACAGATTCAGATTGTTCGCCCACCCCCTGCCCCCCGTGGCCTGGGGGGAGGTATTCTGGAGCCCAGAGATGGTTTTAAGGTTTCTCCAGACCCCGCTGATGTCGCTCTGTTGCAGCTTGTTCTGCTTAATTAATCAAAGAAAATATAGAAATGCAGCAAAATGAGTGTGCCACTTTGTGGTGGGCAGAGAAAGAATGTTGGCTGCACATTTGGAACAACAAAAAAAAACAGTAAGCGGCATCTCCAAGGAGGGTAGTCAAAGACATCAAGATGGCCTCAGATGCATTTTTAGGGTTCCAACCAGCTGTGCTGTGGGAAACCTACTGTTTTTGTTCTGATTCTTCTTTTTCTTCTACTTCTTCCTATTTTTCTCCTATAAACGTGCATGGCGACCAAAAACAGTAATATTCAGAAACTTGAAACTTTACAGTCTGATCAAAAATTCTCCCCACTACTCAGAGACCAAAAACCAAGGTGCTGCATACATAATGTAGATGGCACTATAATAGACAGTTTTATCTTTGCAAATACCTCACCTGGGTCTTAGTGAGGGTCAGGTTGGGGGGCTGTGTGTTGGGACTGGGGGGGTGTTGGTGGAGTGGGGTGTGGACAGCAGGTCTCGATGACTGTAGAGGCAGCAGTGGTTGGTGTGCAGGCGGGGGGGAGGGTGGTTGGTCAAACCTATTAAAAAACAGGTTCAGATTGTTCGCCCACTCCCTGCCCCCCGTGGCCTGGGAGGAGCTATTCTGGAGCCCAGAGATGGTTTTGAGGTTTCTCCAGACCCCGCCGATGTTGCTCCATTGCAGCTTGTCCTCCATCTTCTTCCTGAAGCTGTCCTTGCCTTCTCTGATCTTCCTCCTTAGCTCCCTCTGTACGGACTTCAGCATCTCCCTGTTCCCCGACCTGAAGATCCTCTTCTTCTCTCTCAGAAGTGTTTTTATCTCAGGGTTGATCCAAGGTTTGTTGTTCGAGCAACACCGTATGGTCTTGGTGGGTATGGTGTCGTCCACACAGAAGTTGATGTAGTCCGTGATGGTGTGAGTGAGGCCGTCGATGTCCTCACCATGTGGATCGCAGAGCTGCCCCCAGGCAGTGGTTTCAAAACAGTCCTTTAGAGCGTCCATTGCCTCCTCAGACCATATCTTCACCGTGCGCATGACCGGAGGTTGTCTGTGTACTAGGGGTTTGTACACCGGCAGGAGATGAACCAAGTTGTGATCCGATCTCCCGAGTGGGGGGAGTGGTGATGAGGTGTACGCCTCCTTAGTGTTTGCATAGAAATCCACCACTGTCAGGTGTTTCGCTGCCTTACCGATCCTTTTGAAGCAGAAACATTTAAAATGTTTTATCTGGATGCTGCGGCTCTGCTGTTCTGGCATTACAATGGAGCCATTTGATGCATGAATAGGCAATGGAAGATAAATTCTCTAATCTAATCCTTCAATTTGCTATAAATAAAGCAGAAAAAAATATATCCTAAAAACACTATCAGTCAAGCTAAATTTGGACCCTAAAGTGGTTCTGAAACAGTGCTACCATACCTGCTCATTCACACACACACACCTCTCTAATGTGTTTACATTCATACTAACATGTCACATCATGAGAATACAAGTAGCAGCAAGACAGGTTTTCATAATAAAAAAATACCAACAGCATACTGTCAACTAAGCTTGTACAAACACAAGATCAAATACAAAATTGCACATTCTTTCTTAACTATACACCGAAGTGTTAATTTTCCTCCTTATAGTATCCATTTGAATATGCAACTTCCCAAAATATGCAATTATCTCAAAGGGAGAAATTGTGCTTGTATAGTATATGGTAGATATTTTCCACACCACCTCACAGCTTGTGCGCGGCCCATGTTATGGATCGCAGAAATGTTAGGGCTGACTCAAGGCTGAAATGGGGGCCTGGCAGTTGCAGAGGAGGCTGCATACCAAACAGGTCTGGACACACGCAAGCTGATGTGTCCACCCACAGGAAGGCATGCAGTAATACGAAACAAGCAATACACCTAGAGATGGGACAGAGTCAGGCAGAGACAAAATAATCACTCTTGCCATATTGTTTGACTCAGTCTCTCCCTGTTGAAACACACATTATCATTTTGTGAAATGTCTGCACAGATTTGCATGATAAAGATGCATGTAGACAAGCGGAAACAGCAAGCTTTGCTCTTTTTAAAGGTGGAGTACCCTTCTGCCAGCATAAATTCACTACAACCTCTACATGTCTTTATAAAAGTTATCCCAACAAGATATACCATGAATTTCTCAGCCACAGAAGTCCAAGTTAAGCTGCGGTGTCCTGGCCATAGCTCTACATTCATTACAAAGACAAGATCTGCCAGCTTTGAACCATTATTCTACAGAATAACTTTTTCTACAAAAACAAAGTCAAAAGGATGAATTCAGTCTAAGCTTTACAGCAAATACGGTCAGCTGTTTTATTGCTATTGCACGACTAATTCAGTGTCCCCTATAGAACTACAGTAATCTGCATAATTCACCACATAGTCTAGTTGCATATCCTCCCCATGCACCCTAAATTCTTTTTTTTAATCTTTCCGGGACTACGGCAAGATTGATGCTCTGTCACAATTTCTTTACTCCTTGCACCACACAGTTATAGAAATCCTTTGTACTATTTTAGCAAACAAATAGATGATGAACATCAACTAGATGTGATTAATCACTAACAGCAACAAGGCTCATGAATGTTCATTGCTAGCCAAAATGATCCCATCACAGAACACAAATGTCTACACCAATAAAAATGTAAACGCAAAATGATATACTAGGACTGTACGATATTAGGAAAACAAGCTAGATCCAATATTTTTGTCAAAGATTACAATAAGGATATGATTTGCAACATCTTAACATATACTTTACATAAATTTTATTTTTTCCACATAAATGTGCAACTATTTTCCCATAAAATTTGGTACTTTTGTTCCATATATTTGTGACTTTTTTCACATAAAATTTGCTATTTTTTCATCGTAAATTTGTGGCCTTTTTCATATAAAACTGTGACCCTTTTCATGTCAATTTGTGAGATTTTCATATAAATTTTACAACTGATCCACATAAAAGTTGCTGTTTTTTCCATCATAAATCTTGCTCCAAAATAGCAGAGTATGACTACTTAAACAATTTCTTGCAATATGCAGATTGCATAGGTTGATATCATGACATCAATAGAATTTCAATATACTGTACGGCTCTATATCACAACATATACATGATATCTGTGTAGCTGTTGCACTGCTAAAGAAAAAATACTGTATTATGCTGTAATAATACAAAAAGTATTATTGCTTTGTAAAAGTATTACTGCTTTGTCTTATGTTGTTACTAGGGGTGGGAATCACGAGAGGCTCCACAATACAATACTATCACGGTACTTGAGCCACAATATGATGTTATCACAATCTTGGGATACACTGAGTATTATTATATCATATATTTCGATTTCTCATCCCAGCCTTTGTCTTGTCCACCTCCTGGCTACATCTCAGAAGTCTCTCCTTTGCTGTGCTGACCTAACCAGACAGTCAGCATTTAGCACCATCTAGTGGACTGAAAAATCAGTTGATTTTTATACACTGGTCCCTATATAGGTAAGTTTGTACTTGCAACATTTATTAACAATTTTTTAAAAAGTATCATGATACTGGTGTCTTTAAATCAATACAATATAGATAGAGGTACTTTATTGATCCCAAACTGGGAAATTACAGATTATATTACCATCACAAAGTATCATGATATCATTTTCCCCCAACCCTATTGTTACAGTGAGGTTTTTGGAAATAGGAGCAACAAGAGCTATGTTAATTATTACTTCATTCATCTCTTGCAAAAGTTACAACACTGTCAAACATGCACATTTGCACCATTGGTTGTTTTGGCTTACAGATTATGCTTCAATGTAACAGCCAACAACAACTAAATCTGTTCCTCCCATCTGATCTCCCATAAAGCCTCACAGATAGGACCACTCACACTTAAGACAGCTTAGCCCTGTCAAGAGAGCTTATCTGATTTCACACAATTGGATACTGGGTCAATGTGGTATTGGGTGTCACTGGCCAGTGTTTCTATCTAATCTTGAAGCCAGTAAACGTGTGTCCCCCCACCTAGATCGGAGGACACAGGAGTTAACTCATTGCATTTCGAGACATCAGGTGCATAGTTCAAACACAGACAAGGTAAAACAACTGTTAAGCTGTGTGAGTGAACTAGCAGCCCTGAGCTGCAGCTGATGAAGTCACAGCTTGCATGCTTTAGGTGTTACTCAGACTTCAAATGCAAAAGCTTTGCATTATTAGCATATTTTCTAAAGCTGTATCCGCTCCTTACTTCACCACTTTCAAAGTAAAAAAAGTAGGAATTAAGAATATAGTATAGCTAGTTAATATTTGCCACTGGCTGCAAACACAAATCAATGGCTGTTTTAATGCCTTTAGAGAAGTGTTTGAGATCTGTGTGGGAAGCAGAAGGACAGTTTGTACAGGCGGGTCAATATTTGAGAAAGCTTTATGAAATGCACTTGTTTATGATAGTCAGGTGATGAGGAAGGTGCAGCCTGAGCGCAGGAGATGAGTACTATAAACAACCTGGTTTCAGCAACAATATGCTCAATATGGCATTAGAACAGAATACTGACATAGTTTGGCTGTTTAATTGAAGTGTGATTATGCAATAATAGCATGTGGATAGAAAGAAGAAGTAGGAGTTCCACGCAGTGCAACTAAAACTACACCTTGCACAGGCAGATAGCATAAACGACACACTTTGCTTTAACACTACTTTGCATAAAGAGACCTGACAGTCTGTCTCCAGAGGGGCTGGGGTTATGTTGTTCAGATGAGATTCGCAATGCAAAAATGCAAAGGTAAACAAGGAGTGGTTGTTGCTTAGGAACACACAGAGGGAGAGGGCTTGTAAAGTAGACTCTGTGGAACAGGAAGAGAGCAGGTGGGCCTCATTCAGTTTGTGGGGACATAAGGTGAAGAAATGACAAGCACAAATGGCTTACTGTATTGTCAAACCGCTTCAGCCTGTGCACTAAACTGATGTTTCTTGATGATTTTTTTTAGATTTCTTTTCTATTTTAGATGAAAAGAAAATATTCCCCAGGAAGGGGAACCAGATTCCGGCTGAGAACAGCTCCAGATTATCCAATCCATTCCAGTTTATCAGTTCGCTTTATCAGTGTTAGTGAGTTTCTCAGATGGTTCTACACGAACTGCAAATTAATGACGTCAAACTCCAGTGGAGTTTGTTGCAGCCAAGACATGCAGGTCTGTTTCCTCCCTTTACATTAAGGCTTTGTAGGAGTTTTCTGTCATGAGCTGAGCACTGGAGGTTTCCGCCATGCTCAGTCTCATGGCTTTTCTCTATATTTTTATATTTGATGTATTTTGTGCCTTTTGGTTTTTTATCTCTCGTACTGTTTCTTATTTTCCTGTTTATGTTATAGTTTTGTTATTCTCTTATTTTGTATTAGATTGCATTTATTTCTCAGTCTGTATTTGCTGATATTTTATTCTTTATATCCTTTACTGTTGTGTTCTCCCTCTGGGTTGACAGCTGTCAGTGGTGTTTCCGGGGTTGCTCCATGTGGGCGGTATCCCTGTCAGCTGTCAGCTCCGGTCTCTTCCCTCTCATTGCTCCCAGGTGGTCCAAATTATTAATCATCACTACCTTCTGCCCGCTCAGGTGACCCACACCTGTCATTATTTGTGTGATTTGTTTCTGACCCTATTTAAGGGCAGTTATTTTCATTTCTCATTGCCGCAGTCTTGAGTTTCTCTTACCTCGTCTCCACCAGAATGCAGCCCTTGTTCTGGTGTGCTTTACCCATAAGTTTGCTTGTTTGTTTGAATTTTGTGTTGGAGCACTCGTTTGGACTTTGTGTTTTGTTGTTGTCAATAAATCTCACAAACCGCAGTCCAGCGCGTGGGTCTCTCCTCTCTGCTCCGAGGGGCGATTCATGACAGAAGAGCCAGTAAGAGACCCAGCTGCTGTGGTTTGTGGGTTTTTGTTTTTTGCTTCACTCACTTGTTTGAGGAGCTCATTATGTCCCCAGTACGCTGACCTCCAGCAATCAAAGGGAGATCGGCAGCGGGATCCCCGAGTGTCGAGGAGCAGTGGGCCGCTGAATTCATCCAGGGCTTTGTGGATGAAGCCCTTGCCTCCTGCAGCCCAAAGAAGAACTGAGAGAAAGTGAATTCGGCGACCGTTATTGTCGAGACGCTCCCTGGGTTGTAGAGGTTCCCCCAGTTCGCGGAGCTGCTTAGCTACGCTGTCCGTCCTACAGCAGTCTTTCCCCGGGCTGATGTGGGAGCCACCTCCAGCAAGCCCGAAGACGACGCAGAAGCGCGCTCCGCGGCAGATGCCCTGCTCCACCTCTAGTTCGCCTATTCCTGCTCCTGCTCTATCTGCTCTATGACACCGCCATCCAGACCGCCGGAGGAATACCCCCACCTCTCAGGCAGCAGATTCCCCTTTGCCGAGGCAGAAGACTCCGACAGCAGTGCCCTCCTTGCATTTTTTCTCTTCGGCTGTATTGTCAGCTTCCTCCTTCTCCGCAGCTGCTGTTTCTCGCGTCTCCTCGACGTTCCCTCCAGCTGCTGAGAGGGCGGCTGCTTCCTCCCCGGCTCTGCCCGTTGCTGTGGCTGCAGGGGCGGCTCCTCAAGGGTTCCCTGGGAGGTCCTTTTCTACTGAAGTCACGGAGAGGGCTGATTCCCAACCTGCTGCAGCAGAAGACGTCACACCCCAGGAGTTCAGGTAAGTGGTTTTTACCCCTCATTCAATCAAGCATAAATTACCTTGCCTGACTCCTGACGGTGGGGCTCAGATTAGGCAGTCCTCTGAGTCCTCACCATCATCCGTAGCTCTAGACTGTTCACCTGCTCTCTCCGTGTCTCCTCCTTTCCCACCTGAGTGTCCACCTTCCACAGGATCAAGCCGCCGGATGATGGAGGAGCCTGCGGCTCTGGAGGACCTGGTCCCAGCCCCACAGCCACAGTCTTGACAGAGGGAGAGCATTGCAGCCAAGCTGAAGCCTGTGATGATGATGGAACGTCCCCTGGCCTCAGCATAACAGGATCCAGTGCCAGCAGGGAGTCAACCTCCTGTGTCCACGTCAGGCAAGCCACCTGTGTGGGTCACGTTGCTGGGGGGTCCCAGGACTGCATCAACCACTATGCCTGCTGCTGGGGCAAACACAGCAGAGTTTGAGCTGGACCTCCAGAGGGCCGGGCCCGTGAAACCATTGCCTGGATCAACGGAGTCCTGGACAGCGGTGCAGCTTGAGATCAGACAAGTGTTCTCCTTTGTCTTTGTTGTTTCTATTTTGGTGAGATCTTACCTTGCTCTTGGTGGGGACAGCCAGGTGCAGCCGCCAGCTGCACCTGAGCTCACCTTGCCAGGCTCCACTGCCGCTGGTGATCCTGACCCTGTTTTTCTGCCTGTTTTACCTGAGCTTTCCCCCAGGGTCACCGAGGATTGTCCAGCTCCGCCAGAAGTCTCCGCGGGTCCAGGCTCGCCACCCAAGATGACCATGGGTCCAGCTCCTCCCACTGAGGTCGTCGCAGGTGCTCCGTCCCAGCCCGGGACCTCTTTGGGTGCTGCTTCCCCTCCGGCTGAGGTCGTCGCAGGTGCTCCGTCCCAGCCCGGGACCTCTGTGGGTGCTGCTCCCTCTCCTCCTGAGGTCGTCACGAGTGCTCCGTCCCAGCCCGGGGCCTCCGAGGGTGCTGATTCCCCATCTGATGAGGTTGTCGCGGGTGCTCCGTCCCATCTCGGGACCTCCGTGGGTGCAGTTCCTCCTCAGTCCATGTCTCCGTGGGTGCTGTGTCCCAGTCGGGGACCATCGTGGGTGCTGCGCCCCAGCCTGAAACCAACTTGGGTGTTGCGCTCCAGTGTGGGCCCACCATGGGTGTTACACTCCAGCCCAGGGGCCACCGTGGGTGCAGCTCTGGCCCAGTCTGGGTACACCGTGGGTGCTGCTTTGGCCCAGCCTGGGCCCACTGTGGGTGCAGCTTTGGCCCAGTCCGGGCCCATCGTGGGTGCAGCTCTGCTCCAGCCTAGAGCCACCATGGGTACAGCTCAGCTCTAGGCCAGAGCCACCATGGGTGCTGCAATGTCCCAGTCCGGGACCACTGAGGGAGCTACAGGCCAGTCTGAGGGTGTTGTGGTTCCCCCTCCTCTGCCAGATGCCATCGTGGTTCCCCCTCCTCTGCCAGACGCCGTCGTGGTTACCTCTCCTCTGCCCTAGGCTGTCGTGGTTCCCTCTCCTCCACCTGACATCGTCGTGGTTTCCCCGACTCCTCTATCTTGCCCACCATTAGTTCTTTCCATTAGGCAGCCACCTCCTAGACCACCCTTTCTGTTTAGGTGGATAAAAACCCTGGCAGACCACCCGACAGACTGTGCCATGGGGTTGGGTGGCCCACATTCTCTGGGAGGCCACCCGACTCTTTCCATCATGCAATCTGCCAGGCCTGGGACTTTGGCCGCCCACCTGAACTGTTCAGCTCTTCGGTCCAAGAGGCTTAAGTGGTTGAGGTTGTGTTTTTGTTCTCTCCTAGCCTGTTCCCCCCACCACCCAGGGTGTTTATTGTTAAACTCCCTTTTTTGGGGGGGAGGGGGTCTTTTTTGATGTTACCTTGGGGTGTCTGGGATCCATCCCTTGAGAGGGGGGCTCTGTTATGAGCTGAGCACTGGAGGTTTCCACAATGCTCAGTCTCATGGCTTTTCTCTATATTTGCATATCTGTTGTATTTTGTGCCTTTTGGTTTTTTATCGCTCGTACTGTTTCTTATTTTCCTGTTTATGTTATAGTTTTGTTATTCTCTTATTTTGTATTATATTGCACTTATCTCTCAGTCTGTAATTGTTGATATTTTATTCTTTATATCCTTTACTGTTGTGTTCTCCCTCTGGGTTGACAGCTGTCAATGGCGTTTCCGGGGTTGCTCCGTGTGGGCGGTATCCCTGTCAGCTGTCAGCTCCGGTCTCTTCCCTCTCTTTGCTCCCAGGTGGTCCAAATTATTAATCATTGTTACCTTCTGTCCACTCAGGTGACCCACACCTGTCATTACTTGTGTGATTTGTTTCTGACCCTATTTAAGGGCAGTTATTTTCATTTCTCATTGCCGCAGTCTTGAGTTTCTCTTACCTCGTCTCCACCAGAATGCAGCCCTTGTTCTGGTGCGCTTTACCCGTAAGTTTGCTTGCTTGTTTGAATTTTGTGTTGGAGCACTCTTTTGGACTTTGTGTTTTGTTGTTGTCAATAAATCTCACAAACTGCAGTCCAGCACGTGGGTCTCTCCTCTCTGCCCTGAGGGGCAATTCATGATATTTTCAAAACAAACATAAATATTCGTCTTATAATTCTGTTAAAAAGACACATTTCCAAAATCATAGTGTAGCAAACAAAAAGTCTTTTTGAACACTATTAAACAAAATAAACAATTGCTTAGCATAAAGATTTTTATACCTTTTTGATTCCTCTGCATTAACCCAGGTAGAATAGAATAGGCTTTACTGTCACTGTACAGTTGTACAGTACAATGAAATTGTGGGGGCTCCACCAGGCTACTGCGCAATAAAGTAAGAGAAGGATGAGACAAAACACAGTTACAGAAGACGCTATTAAACACCCGAATGAAATAAAAATGGCTCAGGATTATGGAAATATACACAGGTATGGTAGTGGCTTCACGGATAGAACTATGTACTGTACATAAGAGGGTGGAGTGCAGAACACACAACTGAACACACGATTGAATAAAATGGCCCAAGGATTATGGAAAATATACATAGTAGTGTTGTCCTCTCTGGGTTGGGGACAGGCTCCTGCCCCAAGTGGAGGAGTTTAAGTATCTTGGGGTCTTGTTCACGAGTGAGAGGAAAATGGAGCGAGAGATTGACAGACGGATTGGAGCAGCATCTGCAGTGATGCGGACGTTGTACCGGTCTGTTGTGGTGAAGAGGGAGCTGAGTTCTAAGGCAAAGCTGTCGATTTACCAGTCAATCTACGTTCCTACTCTCACCTATGGTCACGAGCTTTGGGTAATGACCGAAAGAACAAGATCGCAGATACAAGCGGTTGAAATGAGCTTTCTCTGTAGGATTGCTGGACTCACCCTCAGAGATAGGGTGAGAAGCTCAGTCATCCGGGAGAGGCTCAGAGTAGAACCGCTGCTCCTCCACATTGAAAGGAGTCAGTTGAGGTGGTATGGGCATCTGATTAGGATGCCTCCTGGACGCCTCCCACTTGAGGTGTTTCGGGCACGTCCCACTGGGAGGAGACCCCGGGGCAGACCCAGGACTCGGTGGAGAGACTATGTCTCCCAGCTGGTCTGGGAACGCCTTGGTATCTTCTCTGAAGAGCTGGAGCAGGTGGCTGGGGAGAGGGAAGTCTGGACTTCTCTGCTTGAACTGCTGCCTCCGCGACCCGGACCTCCGGAAAAGCGGTAGAAGATGGATGGATGGATACATAGTAGTGGTTTCATGGATGGGTCAATATACATGAAAGTGTGGAGTGCAAAGACAGGTCAATCAATCAATCAATCAAAGCTTTATAAGCTTTTTTGTATAGCACTTTTCATACAAAAGATGCAACGCAAAGTGCTTCACGCATTGAAATAAAACACAATTTACACCCCCCCCCCCCCCACACACACACAGACACACATAGACACACACACACACAAACTTTCATCAGCGTAAAACTTATTGCTTAAGGCTTATGGCGAGCACCTGAGCACCGAGGACCCAAGGTGTGTTATTGTGATAATTAAAAAATGTCCTCAGTTCTGAGCATGTGAGCGTTCGGAGAGAGGGGGGTGGGGCCTCTGACTGTTTGCAGTTTGGGTGGCCCAGGAGAAGAAACTCAGTCTGGAGGTGTGGGACCTGATTGATCTGAACCGTCATCCAGCAGGGAGCAGGCCAAACAAGTGGTGGCCGGGATGTGAGGGGTCTCCTGTGATGGCCTCGATCTTTCTGAGACAGGAGAATCTGGAAATGTCCTCCAGGGAGGGCAGAGGGCCACCGATGATTTTTGGAGCGGTGTTGATGACCCTGTGCACAGCCATCCTGTTCTCAGCCGTGGAGCCAGCGTATCACACACCCAGACAGTAGGTGAGCACGTGCTCCACTGAGCAGTGATAGAAGGCCAGCAGCAGCTTCTGGTCCAGGTTGTTCTTCCTCAGGACATGGAGGAAGTGCAGCCACTGCTGGGCTTTCTTCACCAGGACCCTGATGTTGACAGTCCAGGAGAAGTCAGAGGAGATGTGGGTGCCCAGGAATCTGAAGGTGGGGACGGTTTCCACAAGGTCGCCATTTATGGGGGTGGGGTGGGGGGTCTGTTCTTTCTGAAGTCCAGTATGAGTTCTTTGTTTTTTTTGTACATTCAGTTTCAAGTTGTTTGCTTGGCACCACAGCAGCAGATTCTCTACCTCCGCCCTGTATGCCTTCTCACCGTTGTCAGTGAGGAGCCCAACCAAGGTGGTATCGTCCACGTACTTCACAATGACGGTGGTTGGGTGGGTTGAGATATAGTCAAAGGTGTACAGGGAGTACTGTAGAGGGCTTAACATGCAGCCCTGGGGGGAGCCAGTGCTGAAACACAGTGTGGAGGAGTGGTGGGGGCCAAGTCTGGCTGTTTGTGGTCGGCTGGTGAGAAAGTTTTTTATCCAGGAGCAGATGGGGGGGAATCTGGAGGAGGTGGAGTTTATTGATCAGGATATCCAGGATGATGGTGTTGAAAGCTGAGCTGTAGTTAATAATAATACATAATAATAGTGTCATGAATTGCCCGAGTGGCAGGGAGGAAAGACCCAGACGCTGAACTGCAGTTTGTGGTATTTATTGAAAATGAAAACACAAAGTCCAAATAGTGCACCAACAGAAAAAAACAAACTCACAAAAGCAAACTTACAAGCTGAGCTCACCAGAACAGGAGCAGGGTTCTGGTGGAAACGATTAGGAGAGACTCAGGCAATATGGGAAGAAATTCAGAGTCCTTAAATAAGGCCAAAAACAAACGATAACAAGTGACGGCAGGTGTGGATCACATTAGCGGGCAAGAGGTGACAATGATTATAACAGAGATCAGCTGGGAGTAGTGAGAGGGAGAAGACGGGACTGACAGCTGACAGGAGCACCACCCACAACACAGCAAAAAACCCGGGCGTGCCACTGACAGCTGCAGCCCGAAGAGGGAGAGAAATACAACAGGAAACGGATATAATATGATGGCAAAAAAAGACAAGTAAATCCAACTATGTAAATAAAACTACAATGAATGTAAACAGGAAAATGAATCATACTAAGAAACGATATACAGTAGGATGTGTGAAAATGAACCAAAGATAAAATAACAGTTATTAGAACTCAAAAATACAACACCGTACAAATATAGAAAAAGACAAAGAGACAGAGCACAGCTCAGATCATGACAAATAGTTAATAGTTAATAATAATAATAATAATAATAATAATAATACACAAATTGAGTGAGTCTAAGTTTATATTGTTACCACTTCAGTTTTCTGTAAATAAAACAAACATGTTAATCAGTCAGCTGTTGTTCCATTTGGACAAAGGAAACAAGAGCTGTTTCATCTGCTCATCTATCTCTTTGCAAAAGTCAGCAGGGCTACATTAAGACACTGCCTATCATAGTTTTAAACCTTAATAAGCATTAGGCTGTGATGACACACCAAGGTTACAGCTTTAGTAGGACAAGAGTATTGTGTACATGCAGAGTATTTTTACAAAGTAGATTTTAACCCAAACTCTTAATTGATTCCTCCACTTCAACAAGTAGTTTTCAGTGCTTTGTGCTAGGTTTAGTTAGTTATTTAACTTTACACACCATGTGGCACACAGGAGGTGCTCATTTCCATCCCAATGACCCTAAGCTGCACAGCTACAGATAAGGCTGTGCGATATGGCGATATATATCAGATGATGATATAAAAACCTCTATCATTTCATAGAATACTCCATCGTCTTTATCGTATTTAAAATGCACATACCCCCCGTTTATTCAGTAAAGCTCCTACCGCACCACTACTTGTCAACGTCCTGTCTCTTCCCCGCAGTGCGTGGCTGCACGCAGCGGAACAGATGTGCTGGCTGGCTTGGCTTCAGTCCGGTGGTTGCTAATGCTACCTCCAAACTACCGGTTCAGATAGCTGCTACTCCTGTTTGCCAGGGATGTGGGACCGTTTTTCTTCAGACAGGATAGTTCGCTAACCTCGTTTTAATAGGAGGTAAGTAACGTTAACACCATGTCTAATTATAAAATGCTAAATGACGATGCCAAGTTGTGCTAACTGGAAATATGTAGCAGACCATCATTTTTTTTGGGGGGGGGTTTAAAATACTGCTGAATTTCTTAGTTTTGTCTGAAAATTTTTCTATTAAAGCTGCAAAAGTACATGATGGTGGCCCATACACACAAAATAAATAATAAATAAATTAAAACGGGTCAGAGGAGCAAGTTGGCGCTTAATGTAATTTATTTGATTTCTAATCATTTTAATTAGTCAAGTAGTGATAATGAATAAAGTTAGTCATCGCTTGTATTTTATTACATTACCTTTTGTGTCTTTGAGTTTCAGATTATGACCGATATGAAATATTTTTACTAATACGCAAACAGGCTAAATCAGGCCAGAATGGCAGTCTTTAGGCTGCACGTTTACACTTAAATTTTCATTGATTTAAACTAACACCTAATTTATATCTGTAGATGGCAGCCATGGGTAATTTTCTCATTCTCAGACATTTTTTATGTTGTGTTTTTTTTTTTTGCTGTTTTTTTATTGGGGGTGCTATTCTCCTCTGGCTCAGGAAATATTTAACTTATTTATGTTTACTTTTTATTCATATATGATTTAGAAGAAAAAACTGAAATTTATGAGAATCAAGTCTCAAAGGCACATTACAGGACAATTTTATAACACTGCAAAATTAAGAGGGAACATGAACAGTGTACATGTAAAAAAAGAGATGGTCATTTTTATATGATTATCTAAACTGTAGAATTTACAGAAAATGTATATTGTGATATGTATCATTATCACGATATAAGATGGCTTATATCGTGACATGAATTTTTTTGCCATATCGTAAAAATAGCTCTACTATTTTCTAGCTACAGAAAATAGTAGAACTGTCACAAATATTTACCTCCTGTGTGCCACATGTAAAATATTTCAAATATTCAGTAGTTATCCAGAATGAATATTTGAATATTTTGTATTATCTCATGCCAACCACCTTGAGAGGCTGGTCAAGTCTCAAGTGAGGAAGTGGCTTGGACTACCTAGGTGCCTCAGCAGCGTTGGACTCTACAGTGATGGGACTCTCTCTCTGCCAGTCTCCAGCTTGATGGAAGAATATAGATGTGCTAAAGTGAGACTGGACCTGTCCCTCAAAGAATCCCAGGATCCTGTAGTGAGAGGTGTTGCCTCTACCCTAGCAACAGGGAGGAAGTGAACCCCAGCTGTAGCTGTGCTTGATGCTAAATCCGCCCTTCTCCATCGAGAAATCGTGGGCCACATCCAACAGGACAGGAGAGGCCTTGGACTGGGGACAAGGACACCTACCTGGCAAAAGGCGACTACCACTGAACACCAAGCCATAGTAATAAAGGAAGTGTGCCATCAGGAAGAAGCATCAAGATGTGCCAGAGCTGTAGCACAGGTGAGATGGAGCTGCTGGACGAAGTGGGAGGGTGCTGAAAAGAAGAGACTCACATGGAGTGAGCTCTGGAGCATGGAGTCAAATAGGCTTAGCTTTATCATCAAAGCCACATATGACATTCTGCCCTTTTTTTTATTCATCTTCTTCCGCTTAAGACATTCTGCCCTCTCCTACCAATTTAAATCTCTGGCTGGGAGAGGAAGCAGCTTGACCCCTGTGTGCAGCCCCTGCAACCCTCAAGCACATCTTGGGTGATTGCAAGTTGAGCTTAACCGAGGGCAGATACACTTGGCGACACAATCAGGTCCTGAAGTGCCTGATGGCCATCCTTGAGTGTAGGGGGGTATCCATCAATGCCCAACCTGTCAATAACCAGGCAAAACTCCAACAAGCCACTTTCTTCATCCAAGAAAGCCAAAAAGTGAAGACCAACCCCTCTCCTCCCGACCTCAGCCCACTGAATGCAGCCAGGGATTGGGACATGTGAATGGACCTTGGACAGAGGGTTATTTTTCCATCTGAAGTTGTCACAACCACCCTGCGACCAGATTTAGTTCCCTGGTCCAGGTCCACCCGACTTGTCTACATCACTGAGCTGACAGTGCCCTGGGAGGACGGGATCAGCAAAGCCTTCGAGT
This sequence comes from Pholidichthys leucotaenia, assembly GCA_020510985.1. NCBI lineage: Eukaryota > Metazoa > Chordata > Actinopteri > Cichliformes > Pholidichthyidae > Pholidichthys > Pholidichthys leucotaenia. The sequence goes on along the minus strand of CM035840.1, from coordinate 378,829,457 downwards.
GCAAGAAACTTTGATACACCAATATCGCAGCTGAAGCAAAAGACCGAGGCAGGAATGTGAAGGTGTGCCCAGTTGAGGTGGGATGCAGGGGCTTTGTAGCGAGCTCAACAGCAATGCTCCTCAAGGAACTAGGAGTCAGGGGTCAGGCCCACAGAAGAGGACTCAAAGAACTAGTCAATATGGCAGAACAGGCTACTCACTGGCTGTGGATCAAGAGGAAGGATGCCATCTGGGTTGCCAAGGCAAATAGCTAACCACAGGACACTCACCCAGGCTTGATCAACCTATGGTGGGCCTGCCTCAGCGGAGGGTGTCTTGTGATTAAAAGGCCGAAACACCCTGTGATGCTGAGGCACACAACTGACGATGTGTCCTTGTGGTTGCAATGTCCCTTAGTGGCTTTCTTCAAGTGACTCTCCCAACAGTTGCAGATAAGGGGTTATAACATCTAGCCCTTTTACTTGAACTTGAATTATCATCTTTCCTCTCCCCCAGTGGAATGCAACAGCACTTTTCCTTGTAAATTTATAGGGTTTTTTTGTTTTATTTGTAAAGATGCCTGTTTTCCTGAAAATCTGTGACGTTTCATAATTTTGTGATAGGGAATCAAGATATTAAGATTTTTTTTCCAAATAACCAATATGCCAATATTTTTGAAAATAAGTTTTCTGCTGATTGCTAGTGCTGATATTGATATACACATAGTTTTATCACCTATTTACATCTCCTTTGTCTTACAGTGATGATTAACTGGCATAAAGACCCATTCTCCAAAGAAAATAAGACAAGTACCACACCCGGCATAGAAGCTCTGGTTTTACTGGCCTGTTTTATTGCTCTCTTGTACAACTTTGGAAAATTTTTATCATTAATATTTTATACCTCGGCTGATTTTAATGATCTTGTTTCAATGTGGAGCAAGGATTTTGTTTTTTGCATTTACATGCCTGCTATTGGCAGAGACTTGCTCAAAGTTGTGAGGCAATGAAGAGACAAACTGGACAGCACATCTCAGATCTTCAGTGTCAGATCACCCTCAATTCCTAACTATGTGTCAAAGTGACTCCAGCTAGTATACAACACTCAGTAGACCCATCTCTCGGCTGTTCTAGCTCAGCCTCGGTGGTTTAAGGTAAGGAAAGATGTTCCCTTCCCCTCTTTGATTCCCATGACGATTTTACCAATCTGGAGTTATCCAACTTCTTCACTCCTCTAGCTGCTCTACCAACTTTGCCATCACCGTTCTTGAATGGAGGTCATAACGAAGGTAACAGCAAGGCTAGTGCTACCTCCAAGAGATGAAGCTCTCCTAGCTGTAATCCTAACACCGGTGGATACTGTGGTGGAGGAGGCTGCTGCTGAAGGTTTTTTTTTTTTTTTGTCTTCACCATTGTGTCTTTATCTTCTTCTGGTTTAGCGGATTCCTCATGTTGTGTTTTTTGGTCCTGCTTGTGTGGTTGTGTGAAGGCAGCCATGTTTGTTTTGAAATGCTCACCTGACGTGATGAAGTCATTCCCTAGTGCCATGGGAAAAGCGTACCACTGTTAGATTTGAACGGTTATAAATATTAATTTATGCCAATGCAATAAATAATTATAAATGATTTATCAGCTGATACCAATAATGTGCTGATATTATTGTGCATCCCTAGTTTGTGACTTCTGCTTGTTAATGTACAACTATCCTCTTATAAATATGCCTTTTTTTTCTTTTTTTTGGGGGGGGGGGGGGGGTAATTTAAAGCTTTTTTTGAAAATTCAGATTTTTTATCTCATGAATTTTCCAGATTTTTTTCTTTTATATTTGCAAATATCTTCAGGTAAATCTTAATCTATTGCTTTTTTATGCCATCAATTTCCCTTTTTCTTGTAAATTTCTAAGTTTTTTCTCCAGATTTTAGCCTTTTTAATTTACTTTCACAAAAACGACAGTAAGAAAAATGCTGAATATTCTAACATCAAATTATAAAACCAAATACCAATGTAAACCAAATGTAATAAATGAATATCAGAACATTTGGGTACAGCCACAGTAATAGTAAAGCTAGGGAGGGGGCCAGTCCTTTGGTCGCTCTGTCCATTCTAAGCAAGTGAAAACAAAACAGACATTCAAAGCCAAAGTATAAAGTTGAAATGGTGCCTCTAACTCAGGACTGTTAGCTCTTAGCAGCTAATATTATAATGGCCAGTGAGTTACTAACAGCAGGTAAAAGGCACCTTGTCTGTCATGTTACCAGTGGCAGTTGACAAAACGTCAGTATTTTATAGCAAAAAGATGAGGTTGATAAGGCACCATTGTTTAGACTAAAAATAAGAAAAAAGTTTAATTTTGAAGTGTTTCAATAAACACATTATACAGTGGGGCAAAAAAGTATTTAGTCAGCCACCAATTGTGCAAGTTCTCCAACTTAAAAGATGAGAGAGGTCTCCAATTTTCATCATAGGTATACCTCAACTATGAAGGACAAAATGAGAAAAAAAAAATCCAGAAAATCACATTGAAGGATTTTTAACGAATTAATTGGTAAATTCCTCAGTAAAATAAGTATTTGGTCACCTACAAACAAGCAAGATTTCTGGCTCTCACAGACATGTAACTTCTTCTTTAAGAGGCTCCTCTGTCCTCCACTCGTTACCCGTATTAATGGCACCTGTTTGAACTCGTTATCAGTATAAAAGACACCTGTCCACAACCTCAAACAGTCAGACTCCAAACTCCACTATGGCCAAGACCAAAGAGCTGTCAAAGGACACCAGAAACAAAATTGTAGACCTGCACCAGGCTGGGAAGACGGAATCTGCAGTAGGTAAGCAGCTTGGTGTGAAGAAATCAACTGTGGGAGCAATTATTAGAAAATGGAAGACATACAAGACCACTGATAATCTCCCTCAATCTGGGGCTCCACGCAAGATCTCACCCTGTGGGGTCAAAATTATCACGAGAACGGTGAGCAAAAATCCCAGAACCACATGGGGAGACCTAGTGAATGACCTGCAGAGAGCTGGGACCAAAGTGACAAAGGCTACATCAGAAACACACTACACTGCCAGGGACTCAAATCCTGCAGTGCCAGACGTGTCCCCCTGCTTAAGCCAGTATATGTCCAGGCCCGTCTGAAGTTTGCTAGAGAGCATTTGGATGATCCAGAAGAGGATTGGGAGAATGTCATATGGTCAGATGAAATCAAAATAGAACTTTTTGGTAAAAACTCAACTTGTCGTGTTTAGAGGAGAAAGAACACCATACCTACTGTGAAGCATGGGGATGGAAACATCATACTTTGGGGCTGTTTTTCTGCAAAGGGACCAGGACGACTGATCCGTGTAAAGAAAAGAATGAATGGGGCTATGTATCGTGAGATTTTGAGTGAAAACCTCCTTCCACCAGCAAGGGCATTGAAGATAAAACGTGGCTGGGTCTTTCAGCATGACAATGATCCCAAACACACCGCCCGGGCAACGAAGGAGTGGCTTCGTAAGAAGCATTTCAAGGTCCTGGAGTGGCCTAGCCAGTCTCCAGATCTCAACCCCAGAGAAAATCTTTGGAGGGAGTTGAAAGTCTGTGTTGCCCAGCGACAGCCCCAAAACATCACTGCTCTAGAGGAGATCTGCATGGAGGAATGGGTCAAAATCCCAGCAACAGTGTGTGAAAACCTTGTGAAAACTTACAGAAAACGTTTGACCTCTGTCATTGCCAACAAAGGGTATATAACAAAGTATTGAGATGAACTTTTGTTATTGACCAAATACTTATTTTACCGAGGAATTTACCAATTAATCTCATTAAAAATCAGACAATGTGATTTTCTGGATTTTTTTTTTTCTTATTTTGTCTTTCATAGTTGACGTATACCTATGATGAAAATTGGAGACCTCTCTCATCTTTTAAGTGGGAGAACTTGCACAATTGGTGGCTGACTAAATACTTTTTTACCCCACTGTAATGTTACTATATCAAGCTTCCTAAGTAAAAGAAAAAATAACCAGAGGGCACTTAGAGAGCACATACCTCTGGCAAGGCTCTGTCCCTCCCTCCCTTAGTCCTCCCCTCCGTCCCTTTGTCCGTCCATATCGCCATCCATCTGTATATTGCGAGATAGGGCCTTGGCAGAGGTATGCACTCGCAGTTCACCTCCAACATCTAATGAATTCATCTTTGGGCCAAGGGCCACCTCTGGTGAAAATGTCATCCAAATCCATCTATGAGTTTTTACGTGATCCTGCTAACAGACAGAGCAAACAGGCAGCAAAAACAATATGACTACATTATAATAACAAGCCTGTCATAATTCTACTGACCATACATTGGGGCTGGGCAATTCAACCTTAAATCAGCATCATGGTTTATTGAATCTTTCAGGTTGGTTTTTGGTTTTTTCCTCCTCTTTTCTCCCTTACAGTTTACTGACAGGGATCATAATTATTAAGCAACAACAATTATTAAGTTACACAACAGTGCGGTATCATATCACTGCGTGCATAGTTAACTCATCAAAACCCGTTCATAACTTTTGGAGTAATGTTGCTAACCAACAGACAAGCCAACAAACAAACCAACCAATGCCAAAAACTGATTGCCTGCCAATAAGTGATCACGCCACCCTCCATCACTTTTTGGCACGATAGCGACAAATTCGACCTTACATCAGCATCATAGTTTATTGAATTTTTCAGGTCGGTTTTTGATCTTTTTTTCCTCCTCTCTTCTCCCTTACAGTTTACTGACAAGGTTCATAATTATTAAGCAATATTACACAACAGTGCGGTATCATATCACTGCAATGCATCGTAAATGAGCATAATAGAACAGGCCTATTGTGATTTCACAAACAAAAAAAATTAACCCCTTGACGCCTGTTGTCGCGAATTCGCATCAAACCGCTTCCGCTCCAAATGCAACCAAAATACCATCTGTATTCCTCCACTTCTGGTTGGAGCACTTCCAACACATACCTAGGAACCTTTTGCAAGCATTAGTTTCTCGTAGGAACGGTCAGAGACGGAGCACCATCCATTTCCTGATTGCTAGGGTTAGGGTTAGGGTTAGGGTTAGGGTTAGGGCTAGGGTTAGGGTTAGGGTTATAGTTTGGCAGTCATGAGAGTTGAAAATACTGAAAATAACTTTGTTGCATAAATAAAAGACTCTTCATACTTGAGATGGGAACAGGTGTTTTTTATACCATTTTTTACCATAGATGCCTGTTGTCGCTAATTTGCATCATACCTAAAATTATATCTATTTTATGTGTTATAGTCAAATTAACTTTCTCAACTTAATTTAGCATCTACTTGAAAGCAAAAACACAAGTGAAATTTTTTTTTTCATAACTGGAAATAAATTCAGCCGTTAAGGGTTTGTCCAGTGCTGCTGCTGTACAGCACGGTGGAACAGTGGTTAGCATTGTGTCAGCACAGCAAGAAGGTCACGGGCTCAATCCCACCTCCTGACCATCAGTGGCCCTTCTGTGTGGAGTTTGCTTGTTCTTCCTGTGTCTGCGTGGGTTTACTCCGGGTACTCCGGTTTCCTCCCACAGGTCAAAGACATGCAGGTTTAGGTTAATTGGGATCAACTGGGGATTCTAAATTGTCCTTAGGTATCAATGTGAGAGTGACTGGTTGTCTGTCTCTCTGTGTTGGCCCTGCGATGGACTGACTGCCTCTCGCCCAAAGATGCTGGGATAGGCTCCAGCACACACACACACACATACACAGACACACACACACACACACACACACGCGCGACCCGAAAAGGATTAAGTGGTAGAAGATGGATCTCCAGTGCTGGAGTTTGCTGTGTTTGCATACCGGGTCATGTGGCTGGCAACCAGCCAGAGTTACGTCCGCATGCACTCTGAACTTTATCTTAAACCACACACTTTGCTTGCTTTTTCTTGGCGTCTTTAGATGAAATAATGTTAATCATCACATACTATGTAGATGGAGACCACATTCCTTTTGTTTGGTGGTAAGAGTTCACTGCTTCCAGGCTGCGGAGGTGCGTGGCCACGCATGTACCTCCGCACGTAACTCCGCGAGCACGTCTTAAGGGGCAGTACATGAAAAGCGCAATACTAATATATAAAATAATTTTCAAAAACTTCCTGGATGCAGATCATGATCTGACTCACCACCAAAATCTAATCATCTGTTGCCCAAGCCATTACACATTTTTCCTGAAAATTTCGTCAAAATCGCTTCATAACTTTTGGAGTAATGTTGCTAACAGACAAACCAACAAACCAACCAACCAATGCCTGCAAAAACATTACCTCCCCCTTTGGAGGAGGTAACAATTGATGAGAGTAGAGTTTTATGGCATATGGCAAGAACATGTTAGTATTATTAAGTATAAATCACACATACTTTGTTAGTAAGATATGTGAGTATGCATGAGCCACTCCAGAGTGAACAAACATGTCCACATGAAAATGACTCTCATCTATGTGCTTGTGAGCGTGCATTCACGAGTACTGATGATTTGCATAACTGATACCCTAAGACTACCATCTAAGGCCATGATTCCATAGCGTATAAACCAGAAGTTCCAGTCACAAAAATGGCTTGAAAGTCTAAAAAAAAATTCTTGCATGAAACTGCAGTTCTCCTGTCTGAGATCCAAAAAATTATGTATGTAAAAAATTATGTAAAATGTATATATATATATATATATATATATATATATATATACACATATATATATATAAGTAGCATCTGCATTGCAAAGAGCGGCAAATTTTCCACCATAAAGCCCTTCTGGACGTGACCACTGTCACACAGAAAAGGTGAAGAAGTAACAGTGGAATAAAATGAAAGCAGTGCATTAAGGAAAGGGGCACACTTTTAAAATAAATAAAGGAAGAACTAATAATAACTGAGGCCTTTCCACTCAGACAGCAGATCCACTCATCAGATCATTTGAGTGGAGTCATTAAGGCTATGGCTAGTTTTCCATATGAGAGCCTGCCGCTGAAGCTTCCAGACACAGACACCACTGCAGCTGGGTGTCTGGGACCAAAGCCTCCAAAATGCATGTGGGAAATCAATTCTCCTCTGTGCCTGGTTCAGAAAACCTCTTTGTACCAAGTGCTATTGCATTAAAAACCAACTCAGTGTTTAAATTAGCTTGAGGGGGGCTGACAAGAGAATCCAGCTAAAACTTATTTCACTGAACATGTCAGCTTTGTGCTCACATGCATCTCACACTGGGAAGCCTTTTTTTTTTTTTTTTTTTGCCTGTTACCTCATGCAGGGTGGAACCCATATAACTGGAAAGAAAAGCATTGCACTCTGAATGTGATTTCAGGCTACTGCAATATAGTATATGGTGCAAGCACTTTATGGATGCCAGCTAGGAAAGGCATTAATATTCCTGTATTTACCAAGTATACAGTCACATACGGCAGTGCTCTGAACAAAGGCAGTACCCAACAGAAGGCTGTAATGGAAATTTTTATGATGTTCTGCATGCTGCTTTTATCTAGAGCAAAATAAATGTGCACCTCAAACCTTCTTCCACCCACACAGGTTCAGGAAGCAACTTCTATGTAAAGATAAATTTTCATCAAGATACTTAGGTACATGCCGCGTCAAGACTTAAGTTCAAACTTAAGAAATGTTCAGTGTATCATAAGCAGACGATAAATGGTTATGCTCACAAGTGCATTCAGCAGGTAGCTAGAAGGCAGTCACTATAACATTATATTTATGTTGAGTAAATTTCTGCTTCACTGTTGGGTCACTTTGACTGTCACAGGTGGGGGATTTGATTTAGTAAAAAGATCCTGTGATGATGATCTTTTGGGCTTGAATCATGACTGTGAATCACAAATATTACACACATTTATTTAACACAGTCACATGATTCTTTATTTTCTGTCAATATCTTGTTTTCATTCTAGTTTTAAATTCTGAAAAGGTCATTTTTCAGATTTCTGCTGCTCATAGAATTTATATTTTTATAGAAGCTCCTTTCAGGACACAGTCATACTGTTCTCACTGTAGTCTGCCATGCTTTCTTCTGTTGTTATCTATCCATCTGTGAGATTTTATACAGTACATTTTTCTTTAGAAGAGTTTAGTTCTTGCCATCATCAGGCCCTGTCTGTTTTTTTCCCCTACAATTCAACTAACCAGGTTGCTATTGTCATGCAATTCAGAGTCGTCAAGTCAGCATCTTTGAGCTTTGTGTTCACCCTCGAAAGTAGACATACGTAACTGGAACTTTGAACAGGTAAATAATGGGTTCATATGCAGCCTCTCCAAGGTCACCAAAGCTGCTGTACAAAACATCGAGAACTACTAGGGCTGTTGCTTTTGTGAAGGTGGAGCTGGAGTCTGTCCGTGGTACGAGGAAGTGATGAGGAGGCAGCTGAATGACATTTTGGACTGCAGGGAGTACAGAAACAAGACAGAAGTGGGCTAGAAGGTTAGAAACAAATTAACATACAATTATAGCAGCTTCAAATGAGATAGTCTTGGGAAATTGTTTTAATTGACACCTGAGTTTTAAAGGGGTCACTGACTGAAAAATTACATTTTTGTAGGTTTTAATCTTCTGAAATGCGTCTGTTGGTGACCTGATTATCGAAAAAGTATCAAAACACTCACTTCTCTTAAAAAAAACAACACCACATAGTTTTTCTCTCCAAAAAGCCGTTTTAACTCTTCCAGGTTTTTTCCTGTATGTCAAGAAATGGGAAAAGTCACTGGCCTTGATACCGCCCCGCTGCTCTGTTATTGGGCAGCCTAGCTGTCTTTTCACCCCAGCAGACACCCCTGTTTCCACCTGGTTCACTAGTCCACCAATGATGATATATCTCATGTCATTCTGGCTTATTTTGTTATGTTTTCGCCATGATGCTACATTGATCCATCACAATTACATTACAGCTCGCCTCAGCAAGGAAATGCTAACGGACAGGCCATCTGGCATTAACTTAAGTGCGGATCCAGCTGATTTTGATAACTACTTTCTATAAATTCTATTCACTCCCACTGGAGACTTTGTTCATCTACAACACTTGGCCATATATGTCGTTCTTAGATGCTATTTTAGCTTAATTTCTTGCAGTATTATCTCTAACCGGGACCAAAAGCAGCTAGCTGAAGCTAGCAGTTTAGCCACCCATTCACAAATGTTTCTGTGCTTACTGTACTCCTGGGACCGGTCATATACTATCGACCAATGAAAGCACAGACCCCTGTCCACCAGTGATGTATGATTTCATTCATTCTTTAAGACAAATTCACATTAGTTAGCTTAGGCTACATCTAAGCTAGGAGCCAGGATCTGGCCAGCTAAGATTAGCAACAATGATGTAAGAGGGAGGGCAGAGTCAAATGCGGCCTTAGAGATTTGAAGAGAGGCACTGAAACCAGCTGTTCTCAGAAAGGCTGCAAAACATGATTAACAAATGCTGCAATAATTAAATAATTAAAGAAAATTTGATTAAAATATATCACAAACATTTCACTAAGACCTGTGGGAGCTGTCAGCATGTGGAAAAAAAGTGCAGATAATGACCTCTTTAAGCTGTTTCTTAACAGGCAGTCAGATTCTTAGCTTGACCAAAAGCACAATACAACCCATGTGATTGTCCTGTAATCAGAATTTCACGTGATCAGTGGCATTTTATTTTAGAAATGCCAGTGAATAAATGCTTTGACACTAATTAGCACAATAAACAGCTGATACTAAAATTAAGTGCAGTACCCAAGTTGAAGTACAATAGAATGGGGTACAAGCACTGCGTTACTGTGCTCTGTTACTATTTACACAATATGTCTAGCCCAGACGCTGCGGCCATGTTAAGAAGGGAGAGATGATAAGAACTGCACATTACATAACCAGGAGAGTTATCAAAAGGTGTGGCCTGATATCATACACTGCCTTTAAACACTCCTTCTTTCTTTCTTTCTCTTTCTTTCTTTCTTTCTTTCTTTCTTTCTTTCTTTCTTTCTTTCAAAAAATATTCTTGTCTTTCACCCTTTTCCAACCAAGAGAAAAATGTCAATAACCAGCCCATCACAATACAAACAAAATTAAAGTTTGCATCTTTCGTGTTTTCTGGTGGGTTTGAGGTGGTGTCTATGTATCAAATTAAAATGAAAAAGTTGAGGTTTCTGGTTGCATTGCATGGGCATTCAAATTCTTTTTACCATACTAAAAAGTATCCACAACACAAAATCAAAAACAACTTAATGGCCAAAATCAAACTTTTTAAGTGTTAAAGTGACACTCTGCCAAAAATCAAGGTTTTTTTACTTGTTAACATGTCTGTAACATGTTTTTTTTTATCACTTACAAGACATATCAAGAGCGAAATCGCTCAAATGTCTCATATCTCTGTTTTCTACTGTAAAATTTCACTAAGCCCCGCCCCCTGCAAAAAGGCAAGTTGAGACGGAACGTTTTTGATGACGTAGCTATTTGTGGTGCTGGCACCTGGGTAGTGTTGAGCCAATCAGGACTCTGTGGCCTAACTGAAGTTATCCTCCAGGCTAGTTAGCATTTTTTATCAAACTGCTTTGAAAACTTGACCCAAATTAAGATGGGTTTTACCATTAAACTGCGTTTAAGGACCAATGCAGTTTCAATCATTATCCTGGGCCACCATGCATATAACTGGGCATATCCTTAAACCGGTAAGTCTTTTTATCACAGGATTTATGCTGTTTAATGTAGTGTATGATAATGTAGCACTAGCTACTATTAGCCTTGTGGGATGTGGGTGGACCTCGTAATCACTGATTCTGTTATTTGAAAAGGGGAGGGAGATGAAAAGATTTTGACATGAAACTGTAAGACAATGAAAGGTTTTTTTGTAGAAAAAGGGGCATAAGATACAATTTTAGACAATGTAGATTTGATTTTACAGAGGATTTATATCCACCGGAGTGTGTCTTTTAGGAGTTAAAGCTAGTTATAAATTTGTAGAAAATAAATCATCATTCCTTGAATACAAGTTTCAGTGCTAAACTGAAATCTGTGAGGATACACAGATTGAAGTTTTCTGTTTCTTGGATTCTGTGGTCAGATGTGATGATAACAACTCTGGTCCGGTATGCGCTCCACAACAGTGGGCTGCCAGTCCCAGCACGCTCTGAGTATGACAAGATAGTTACAACATGGGGAGCCAGTTGCTCAATCGATTTAACTTTTTATTGAGGGAGCGTTTCGTGAGTGTGAGCTGCACATTAACATGGATGCACAGCTAGGCTACAGAGTGAATAATGAATGTGCCTTGCTCACTGGCACAGTAGCCATTAGTGTAGAAGAGAAAAAAAGTTACCCATTAACTTTCTCCCACCAAGGTCTTCTCAACTGGTCCTGGGAGTTCACACTTCCACCCTCTCAAGTTCACTTCTCCAACCTCTGAGCCTCCACCCGTTCAAAGGATGATGGATGATGAGCGAAACAGATATGGAAAAATGATACAAATCCATCTAGAAATATACAAGGAGCTATTGTGCTTTCAAATGTACCGTCTTGACTATGTGTAAACAGAACCACTGGTTTCAGTGCGAGCTTTTTGTTTTCCACTGATGCCTCACTAGTTGAGCCAGTTTAACAGAAATACTGGCGGAAATGATGTTGACAAGATGAAGGGCTAAAGCAGCAATCATGTTACCTGTGATACGGGGCAGCTCGGTGGCACAGTGGTTAGCACAATGGCAGCACAGTAAGAAGGTCACAGGATCGATCCCACCCCTGACCATTGGTGACCCTTCTGTGTGGAGTTTGCATGTTGTCTGCGTGGGTGTACTCCGGTTTCCTCCCACAGGCCAAAAAACATGCAAGTTAGGTTAATTGGAGACTCTAAAGTGGTCCTTGGTGTGTGTGTGTGTGTGTGTGTGTGTAAGGGATTGGTGCCATACAGTGGCTGCCTCATCCACCCATGTGGATGCCCTGAGTTTCCCTCTGGGGATTAATAAAGTATACACAATATACGTATATTTTTGATTTGCATATTTAGGTGCAACTTTGTGCTATACAGTATATAGTTCAGTAAAACAGGCACTGTGCTTGTACTATTCAATGCAACACCAGTTTGTGTCACACACAGTCTTTTTTTTTTCCTTTAAGACATGTATTTGCAATGTGACACAGAATGTATTTTAGAGTTTTGCATATCTGAGCATGCTAGCACTGCAGTAATAAGCAAAACCCCACCTCCTCCTACTCGCCTTGAGCTTCTATTGCAGCACCTCCGTCACTTCACCAAAGCCTAATGATCTAATTACAGGCTAAAACTTGTTGACACTGTATTGAAAGAAGAGTCAACCTGGCACTACTGTCCACCCATCGTCCTGGCTTTTGAACGAGACACGTAAAACCTGAATAAACAGCAGCTATAGTGTAGGTTGAGTTCATCCTCTGAGGCACCAGGGCCTCATTTACAATCCAAATCAGGGTGGGCAAAGTGTATTATGTGAAAGCCATGTAAGTTAGGCCAAATGCAAACTCGTACCCAATCAACAACACAGCCATTCATACAATACAGCATGAGCTTGAGCAGGAATATATACAGATCAAGACAGTTCCTTTACTCTGTCAGTCACCTGATCCACACCTCAAGAATTCAGTAACTAACCCTTAACCCGTAGAGCACACATGGCACAGATCTGTCCCAGATGCAGATTCCTTGTGAATAAGGCCAAAAAACTGAGTTTAACTTAAGTACAAAGATATTTAACTGTGATGCTTTTTTACAACCAAAATGGAAAAATGTTACATCTTCATCAGTTTTGATTTGACGGCCAGAGTCAGTTTAGCAGTCAGTTTTATTATTCTTACTCATGATTGTATTTTAAAAAGTCTGAGAAAAAAAGCAGATGAAAATATTCTGCACAGATTCAGAGCTTTTTAGGGTGACAGTGTTGTTCTGTACGCCTCCACTGCAGAGGCATTTGAAGACAGATTAGCACATAATTGGGCGTGAAGTCAGAATGTGTCTCAAACTGAGGCCATGTTTATTCAGTGATGGGTGCACAGCGTCTTATGTGGTGCACAAAGTGCAGCGTAAATTCTAGTGAAACAGGAAGCGGGTTTTTATCTTTGCTGCTCTGAGCAACTTTTAGAAACAGATACTCAACAACATTAAGCGGCATCATTTGGCTGACAGAAAGAGACAGAAGGGGTTTAGGGAAGGCCAGCTTATACATGCATTAAAAAAAGGGGAAGAAAAACTGGTTCAGACTTTCCTCTGAACTGAAGTGACAGCCTCCTGGGCGTCTACTTTACAAGATGAGCAGCATTCTGTTCTGGAGTGCTGAAGATTTTGATGTATGAAGCAACACATGACTACGTATCTAAGTCTGTGGCTAAGAGCAGCAACAACAAAACTACAGAAATAATTCAGGTCTGTTATAGCAGCAGTCCATATTCTAAACTACAGTAGAGATAATAGCCATAGATCAAAACAAACATGGAGTTGCATTACAGATTACAGCACTGCAAAAAATATATGTGGGCTTGGTCAAGACACTTGCAAAATACTGTTCCCGCCCTTATTTCAACGCACCATATAAGGCAACAATTCATAAAAGAAATGCACAAGTTACTTATTATTAGATCTTAATGTGGAAGATCTAAAAGTTTCATCTTGCAAGTTGTCCTACTCTAGAAGCTGACACCAGGGTTTTAAGAAATTGAATTATGGTCAAGCCTAAGTTTTTTAACAAAATTATGATGATTTCCTGCAGTGTCATTTATTATAAAACTACAGTAGGCCTGTAATAAGTTACAGGGATGAAAACATGCAGCTAAATAGAAATGAGAACAACTTAATATGTCGTGTGTTGATGAAAATACCAAGATGCAAGTCAAAGCAGCACATCATGGCAGATACACTACCTAGCAGCCCTGTTCGCTTAGCTGACAGATAAACAAAATGCATTTACATTACAGAGTAAAATTTATGATGGTTTATGTGATATTCTTTCCTGCAGCCCAAAACAACATCAAAACAGGCAAAATTCGCAGAGGAGAGGTATTCATCACTGACCTCAAAGTCTCAGAGTTCGGGTGACAAGGTCCATAATAGAAACCGAACAAGTGTCGACCCCAGCAACCAAAACAGAAATGACAACAAAAGGTGAAACTGGGAATAATCCAAGACACATTCGCAGGGAGGGGGGGACAACAGTCTCGAAAGACATGGACAGACCAGCCCCACACAGCGAGAAAACAAAACTGACGGAGAAAAAAAAAAGACAATGCAATGGCTGCTGTTTGAAACAGAAAAAGGAGAAGTGTAGTGAAGCAACTTGTCTTCTCCCTATGAGTCACGCAGCACAGTCGCCATTGGTAGGGGAGCCCTGAGGCAGGGTGCCTTCACCTGGCCAATCAGCGGTGAGCATTTGTACTGAATACAAACCCTTTCAGGTGAGTTCTACTGGTGGTGGGGATTGGGCAGAAGTGCAGTGGGGGGAGGGGAAACCAGAGAAGACCAACAAGAGAGCCACACCTTAAACAGCAAGAAAGACGACAGACGGGTTTCTCCTGCATAGGAGGAGCGGTGCTGGACATGTAAGCAAAGAGTTGGACAGGTATGCAACTAGTTTAGACTTTGACCCAACAATATGACCCAACATGGTGATTAAAATCTCTATGGCAGCACAGAAGTAAAGTTCATCTCTCTTTGTGGCCCCATTAAAGTTTTTGTAAGGAATCGCTAGTCAATTACATCTGTCACTTAGACAGTTAGACTGCTGACTTGTGGAGGAGTTTTTTTTTTCCTCCCTGTGCAAGAAAGCATCATAAAAAAATCTACCAGTGGGAGGTACAAAGAGCTGAAACTGTAAAGCCAACTGTGTTTAGCAATGAGCAAAAGCTTCATGAAAGACACCCAAGCTTACTGACTTTCTCCCTAACCCTTTCTCTTCTTCAGAATTTAATGATCATGACAACAGGAAAACTTAACAATCATGCAACATGTGCAAGCAATAAGGGACAAACCACCGGAGTGGTGGCCTAGTTGATAGAGCATCCGTCCCACAACTGGAAAGTTGGGGTTTCAAGTCCCAGCCGCGTCATACCAAAGACCATATAAAAATGGTACAACCTGCCTTCTAGTTTGGTGCTCAGCGTAACAGAATGGGGGAAGGAGAAGCTGTTTGTGGCGGTGCCTTGCATGGCAGCAACTCCTCTGATTCTACATGTGATTAACATTGTAGATAGGAGAAACATAATTTCTTTCTACTGTACATGATTGGCTGTACGGACTGAATGACAATAGAGATGGCTTCTTCTTCTTCTTAAGTCGTCCCAGATCTGATCAGCAGCTTACACATCCTTTTCACTGATATATCTAATTCAGGCATCTCCAACACGTCACTCGTGAGCTACCGGTAGCTTGCGAGGTCTTTTCCAATAGCTTGCCAAAGGGTTAATAATTTAACAAAACAAATTTGATTCGTCACTTGGTAAATCAGGTCTAAATTACCATCCAATCAAAATTACAAGAGTCCGGCCCCCCTCCCGAGATCAAACTGTGGTGGCAAGGGTGGGGGATTCCCCACCCAGAGATGGCAGCTGGGGAAAGAGGGAACAATGGACTGAAGGAGGAAGTGTTACTGGGGGGGTCTCAGACAGGACAGTAAGGACTATTCGCCGGAGGAGGAAAGGGTGTGAGAAGCGGTGCTGGTGTTATGTTATGTTAATGTGCCACGCATGTCTTTGTTCCACACAATGTATTATGGTTGGGATTCCTGGGTCTCAATGCATGGAATTAAAAGTTATAAAAAGAGGATGCACAGAGACCCAGAAAGATTTTACTGTACTTGATGTTGGAGAAGGAATAAAGTTCGTGTGTCGTTCAGCTCGTTGCCTCGCCTGCTTCCTTTCTCCACAAAACGGTTATTTGTCGACTAGCTGTCAATCAAACATTTGCGCTGGTTTGCTGTCTGTCATTGGAGCAGGGTGGGGGGAGCAGGCTGACCAGCCAGGTGCCAGGCAGGCAGCGGGTTAGCCCAGCAACAGTGTCAGCAGGAGAGTTCAGTCATGCCCATAAGAGGCCCAAAACATATTATTTTCACCAAGACTGGGAAACGGACTTCTGTTTCCCAAATGTGAAAGACAAGTGTGTGTGTCTGATCTGTGGTGTGAGCCTGGCAGTTGGTAAAAGATGCTACGTGGAGTGGCATTTCACCAAAGTTCATAGCAACTTCTCCCAAGACTTTACAGCGGGAAGCAGACTCCGTAATGAGAAGGTAAAAGGGCTTAAAGCTACGCTCCAAAAACAACAATCTCTGTTCACTAAACCGACTAAAAAGGCTAACACTTCAACCGAGGCATCATTTTAAGTGGCACACATCCTGGCCAAGCACAAAAAGCCCTTCACTGATGGCAGTATAATTAAAGAGGCTATGACCGCAGTGGCGGAATCATTATTTCGGGACCATAAAAATAAGACTGAGATTCTGTCCACTATTGATGTCCAGCTTGGTGCGAACAGTGTAGCGCGGAGGGTGTGTGCGCTATCTGCGGATGCAGTCAGACAGCAGGAGTCAGACCTGAACAGGTGCCTCTGGTTTTCACTCCAGTGTGATGAGTCTGTAGACTCCAGTGATACAGCACAGCTGGCTGTTTTCATACGGATGGTGTTTGATGACTTTTCCACTAAAGAGGAGTTTTTGACGTTACTCCCACTGAAAACCACCACCAAGGGAGTGGATAGTTACGACGCTATAAAGCAGTACTTTGTGCAAAAAAAGGTTCCCATTGAAAAACTGGTCTCAGTAACAACTGACGGGGCACCAGCTATGACGGGACGTCACTCAGGATTTGTTGCTCACTGCAAAGCAGACCCAGACTTTCCAAAATTCCTGAATTATCATTGCATCATCCACCAACAGGCTATCTGTGCAAAGGTCATGGGATTTGATCATGTCATGACGCCAGTTTCTAAAATCATCAATTCCATTCGCACAAAGGCCAAGCAACACCGGAGCTTCAAGGTTTTCTTGGAGGAATGTTCAGCAGAATATGGAGATCTCCTCCTTCACATGGAAGTCAGATGGCTGAGCGGGGGCAAGATACTACAACGCTCCCTTTCCTTGCTTGGTGAAATCAAGGCTTTCATGGAAACTAGGGGGAAGGACACCACATTACTAAATGATGCTGAGTGGCTGTTGGATCTACCTTTCCTAGCAGATGTGACTGAAAAAATGAACCTCCTGAACCAGCAGTTGCAAGGTAGAGACCAAAAAGTACCTCACATGATCAGTGCTGTAAAGCCATTCACAGCAAAACTCTCATTTTACATCCAGCAAATAGAAAACAAAAGATTTCAGCATTTTCCCTCAGTTGCAAAGATGTTGGAAAGCCAGTTAGAGGCACAAAAAGTGTTAAAGGTGTATAGATATTGTGATCTGTTGTCCAAGCTGGAACAGGAGCTTTCAGACAGATTCTGTGACTTTGAGAAACTGGAGCCCTGTGTGACATTTATTTGTAACCCCTTCCTGAATGTGGACATCAGTGAGCTGTCAGTGACAGATGGATGAACTTTTCTGCGTTGATCCTGTGGAGGTGGAGATGGAGGTCATTAACCTCTAAAATGATGTCCAGCTAAAATCCCAGAAGCAATCAGAGCATTTCTGGAGGTTGGTGCAGCCAGAAAATCAAAAAAATCTTCATCAGGTTGCTCTGAAAATGGCTGCTTTGTTTGGGTCGACATATCTGTGCGAGTCTGCCTTTTCTGACATGAATGCCATTAACTCAAAGTTCAGAACCAGACTGACAGATGAACATTTAAATGACTGCATTAGAGTGAACCTCAGTGGATATATTCCTGCATACGGCTCTCTGGTTGAATCCAAGCAGCGCCAGTCTTCTCACTGATGTAAACTATTCAACATATTGAAGTGATAAGATGATGCTGGATTTGTGTGACGGCAGATGTGCATTTAGAAGAGGTCAGATCCTTCTGAAATACAGCATGCACCTGCTGGTGAATTTTATTTGAGTGTTCCATATTAGAATGTTTGCATTGTTGAAAATGTTTAAAAATATTCAGGAATACAGCATTTTTTTTTCTTTTTTTTGAGTGAGTAAGAATGTTATGTTTCACAATTTGAAAATGCACCTACAGGTGTATATTATTTGCTTTTTTAATACAGTATTGTCCCATTTCATAATTTTCGAAGCACTTTTGATTTTCTCAGTAAGAAATGTTTCATATTAGCACTTTTTAAATAATAAAATAAATACTTAAGAATACAACATGCTTTTGCTTGTGGTTTTAAGTTATTATACACAATATGTATATATATGGAAATTAGCTAAATAAATGTGACTAAAAAAAGAGTAGCTCTACAGCAACTTCATTATGGAAAAGTAGCTCACAGAATATAAAAGGTTGGAGACCCCGATCTAATTAGTTTCAGTGGCTGAGAATTGATAAAAATCTTTATCAGAAATAAACCCAAGCAAACAGGAAGTAATGGTCTGTGGTGAGTGATGTGTCTTCATGCTCTGTGTACCAGCTTGTTTTAGTTGAAGGGTGGTGCACTGTATATTTAACAGAAATAAAGGACTTGTTTTAAGCTATTCTCAGTTTCAACAAGACAACATGAAACCTGCTTTGAATTTGAACCATCAAGAGACATAACTGATTTTTAAATTTTAGGAAGTGGACTTACTAGGGCTGGGCGATTAACTGAAATAAAACCAGAACCAGCGTTTGGGGTGAAGAACCAACCTAACCTTGCTCACGTCATTTTTAATTATTCCCCTCTCCTTGTTGTGTGCGTATATGTGACAGCTTTCATGCACTGCCCTTTTCACACGTGCCCGCAGAGTTACAGGTGCAGGCACGTAACTCGGGCAGCAGCACAGTCAGCACTGCTCAGATGCAGCAGAACATGGGCGGGACAATTAAAGTCTGGTTTTAACAAAAACAAACATGGTCTCCACCTACAGTACATAGTATGTGATGACTGACTCTGTATTTCATCTGAAGATGCCAAGAAAAAGCGAGTGAAGTGCACGGATACTAACACTCAAAATCACTATGTGGTGGAAACACAATCGTGGGTACGTAAAGGACTCCCTCAATGCAGCTAACAAGCTAATTAACCACCGCACAGGTGGCATGACCCACAAACCCTCAAGAGGTACGCATGTGTTGTAAACACTGGACAATGTTTATTTTGTATGAAATGACAATTGTCCTGTTCTTGGGCAGCACGGTGGTGCAGTGATTAGCACTGCTGCCTAACAGCTAGAAGGTTCCAGGTTCGAATCCCCAGGCTGGCAGGAATAGGAACCTTTCTGTGTGGAGTTTGCATGTTCTCCCTGTGCTGCGTGGGTTTACTCCCGGGGTTCTTGTTTCCTCCCACAATCCAAAGACATGCATGTTAGGTTAATTGGTTGTTCTAAATTGTCCCTAGATATCTGTCTCCTATAGGCCCTTAGAATAGAAGGTTAGTACTAGTGATGCGCTTTGAGTGGTCTTTGAGACTAGAAAAGCGCTATACAAGTACAGGTCCTTATCCCCTTCTTTATTATATTATGCTCACTTACTACTGCACCACAATGATATGATACCCTACTCTTGTGTAATATTGCTTAGTTACAAGCCTTGTCAGTAAGAAGAAGGGAGGGGAAAAAATAACCAAACAAAAATGAAAACTGACATGAAAGGGTCCATTAACTGGGATCTGATTTAAGGTCAAATTGTCCAGCCCTGAGACTTACTTAGAAGTGCAGCAGTTCCTTTGTGATAAACCCTTGTATAACCCTCTATCACACAAAGTGCTCTCATGATCATGTTAGTACTTTGTGGCTTCTGCTTATGCTTCAATTATGAATGAAAGCAACCTTTTCCTTCAGAGTGAATTGACAGCATTGCTGTGAAAGAAAGTATTACCAAGTGTCTTCTTACCCTAAAGTTATGCCGGATGCCCTTCCTGACGCAACCCTCCTCATTTACCGAGGCTTGGGAGTACACTGGCTTGTGCTCACCCTGTGACTGGGTTCATCCTTGGCCCAAGGGCTACCTCTGGTGAAAATGTCATCAAAATCCATCAAGTACTTTTTGTGTAATCCTGCTAACAAACAAACAGACAAACCCATATGCTGTCCTTGGAGTTTCTAAAGCCTGGAGCCAAGACAAAGCACAAACAATCAATTAAACTGGGCTGAAGGAATAACAGAGACAACTAGAAAAGCACTCAAGAGAGCAAATAACTCCGCCAAGGCTCCTTCCGTCCCTCATGGATCACCTCCAAAATGTAATGGGTTTGTTCTGGAGTATTCTTGCTAACACAGTGTGAGAAGATAAGAGCCTTGGTGGAGGTATGCATTCTTGGATCATCACCAAAATATTACGGCTTCCTCTCAAGCCCAAGGACCACCTCTGGTGAAAATTTCATCCAAATCCATGCAGTAGGTTCTGTGTAATCCTGCTGCACAAATACAAGCAAGGTCCTTGGTGGAGGTATGCACACTCAGATCATCACCAAAATTTAATGGGTTCATCCTTGGCCCAAGGGCTACCTCTGGTGAAAATGTCATCAAAATCTGTACCGTAGTTTTTGTGTAATCCTGCTAACAAACAGACAGACAAACAAACAGACAAACTTCCCTGAAAACATAACCTCCTTGGCAGAGGTAATAACTTTAACATAAATCCACAGATGAGTAGGCAGACCTAATTCTAAAATATGAAAACTCGTAAACACAAAATAACCAACACCACTTTTGAAACGAAAGGTACACACAAGTAACAATACTAGCAGCATGAAGAGATCATTGAGTTTATTCATGCATTTAACCAATGAAATGTTGAAAACAAGTAGACACTGTTTAGGGGTGTTTTAGGGAAAAATAATCAAAAGAGGTTGGTATTTTGTTATGTTTTACAAAATTACAGACACAACAGAGACAGTACAACAGGTCTTTGTTGCTGAAAATCAATGAACAGTAGATATGCCATCTCAGTTTCTGCTGTCTGTAGCATACGAGGAGTACTCGTACTCATCTCCTTTGGGCCTCAAATTAAGTCTTCATTTTCACATCAGGCTTCACGCTTAGCTTCAGACAGAATTGCAAAGTGAAAATGAAGTCTTCGGGGGAACCAGTGGGTATGTGTCTTCATGCTCAGGGTGTTATAGGAATTATAACATGCATTATAATCACATTTGTAGGATAAAATACTGAGAGGGCATGCGCAAAATGTGGAGAAACAGACACTAAATGGATAATTAGTGTCAACAGTATATTAGCTGACAAAAGAAAAGCGGCCAAAAGAGTTGCTTAATTGCCCCACACACATATGTATGAGTTGCAGTGCTTAGAGAGGCACATCTGTGGCCTCCAATCTAGCTAAACTGAAAAGCCTTGTGAATGGCATGCAAATAATTTCTATAAATGTGTATTTTTCCTAAATGCAGCAAGAAAAAAGGTCTCGCTTATTCTCTCTTAAGAATTTGCCTTGCTTCCAATTATCTTTTGTAACACCAAAAGCAGACTCACCCAAATTTGCACAACAAAATCACATCCCACACTCTGGAGAAAAGCAATAAAAGTGAAGATGTTTAAATTGCTGTTGCTTGAAGACATGTCAGTGGGATGAAATTAAATCCAGCCGACAGTGTGAAAACACACACACACACACACACACACACACACACACAAACCCCACACAGTGCATTGTGTTCTTGCTTTATCCTTACAATGGTTGCGCATTAACTAGAGCAGTGAAAAAAAGAGCCTTGATCTGTGATCAGTGCAGAGTTGTGTGACCCTGCATACTATTTGAAAGGACACACCTTTCCTTTGCAGCAAAAGAATGGAAAAAAAGGATCACTGGTTTCTGACATGTGCTCGATCTGGTTAACAGAGGACAGCCACAACAGAAGCCAACCTCAAAGCCCCCACTTTCTGTGGCATGTCCCCATTAAAGGCAGCGCACAGCAATACTTTGCACCAAAGTCAGTCAATCAACTCTTACACCAAAGACAGAAGCTAGACGACTAATTAAATTACATCAATCTTGTCTATTCAAAGGCAGTGACATCTTGAGTAACTAGCTTGACAAGAGAATATTATTTTCAGTAAGTGTTGGTAAACATGACAGTATCCTATGTAGATGCATTGCGTGCCAGCAGGCAATGCAGGAAAATGCTCAGGGCCCCAGGTCAGAAGAGGGCCCCCAAGGGCTGACCAACTTTGAATCACTACAGCAATGATAATGTGGAGAGCTTGCAATGACAGTGGTAGGCTGGTGCAGAACTCCCTAAAGGGGCCACACCCCCACCTCTCACTACCTGTGCACGTCTTCTGTAAACAAACAAGTGAGAGCGGCTGTATCAAAATGAGGCAAAGCTATCAGTCTAGAAGAAAAAAGATGGAGAGGGGAAAAGAAATGAAGATAGTGGCAAGTAGTGCAAATAATACAGTAGCTGATTTAGTTCACAGCAGCTTAGCATGTCCTGCCTCTGCTGGTCCTGGTATGACCATGTTGAGTACCTGGGTGTTGTGGTAAGGACACCGGTACTCATGGGGTGGCTGTGGCACAGGTGTAGAGTGGTCAACCTCTGATCAGAGGGTCAGTGGTTTGATGCCATCTTGTTTGCTCAACTAGAAGGCTGAAAGCTGGTTGGAGGGGCCCCCCATGAATTTTTGCCCAAGGCCCCAACAGACTCTTGAATCACCTCTGATCCTATGTACATATTTAGATTAGTAATGGAATAATTGATATGTTATTTCTTTATTTTTGAACATGTAAAATGACTAAAAAAACAAAAAATATTTATAACCAAAACAACAATGAATAAATAAATAAATATATCAAAGACAGACAGCTTTGTCCAGCATCCTTTTAGCATGCTCAAAAAAGGAGTAGGCAGAAGTAATATAGTTATTAAAGCCTACCCCTTAATTGATAATAATACATAACCAAAATTACAAAGCAACATAAAATATAATGACACTCCATAATTAATACAAAACCAACAAAAATAACAAGGCAAATACAAAATATAATGTACTACACAAATTATAAAATTATAGCCATTTATAATGAACGTCAATTACAGTGGGGCAAAAAAGTATTTAGTCAGCCACCAATTGTGCAAGTTCTCCCACTTAAAAGATGACCGAGGTCTCCAATTTTCATCATAGGTATACCTCAACTATGACAGACAAAATGAGAAAAAAAAAATCCAGAAAATCACATTGTCTGATTTTTAAAGAATTTATTTGCAAATTATGGTGGAAAATAAGTATTTGGTCAATAACAAAAGTTCATCTCAATACTTTGTTATATACCCTTTGTTGGCAGTGACAGAGGTCAAACATTTTCTGTAAGTCTTCACAAGGTTTTCATACACTGTTGCTGGTATTTTGGCCTATTCCTCCATGCAGATCTCCTCTAGAGCAGTGATGTTTTGGGGCTGTCGCTGGGCAACACCGACTTTCAACTCCCTCCAAAGATTTTCTATGGGGTTGAGATCTGGAGACTGGCTAGGCCACTCCAGGACCTTGAAATGCTTCTTACGAAGCCACTCCTTCGTTGCCCGGGCGGTGTGTTTGGGATCATTGTCATACTGAAAGACCCAGTCATGTTTCATCTTCAAAGCCCTTGCTAATGGAAAGAGGTTTTCACTCAAAATCTCACGATACATAGCCCCATTCATTCTTTCCTTTACACGGATCAGTCGCCTGGTCCCTTTGCAGAAAAACAGCCCCAAAGCATGATGTTTCCACCCACATGCTTCACAGTAGGTATGGTGTTCTTTCTCCTCCAAACACGACAAGTTGAGTTTTTACTATAAAGTTCTATTTTAGTTTCATCTGACCATATGACATTCTCCCAATCCTCTTCTGGATCATCCAAATGCTCTCTAGCAAACTTCAGACGGGCCTGGACATGTATTGGCTTAAGCAGGGGGACACGTCTGGCACTGCAGGATTTGATTCCCTGGCGGCGTAATGTGTTACTGATGTAGCCTTTGTTACTTTGGTCCCAGCTCTCTGTAGGTCATTCACTGGGTCCCCCTGTGTGGTTCTGGGATTTTTGCTCACCGTTCTTGTGATCATTTTGACCCCACGGGGTGAGATCTTGCATGGAGCCCCAGATCGAGGGAGATTATCAGTGGTCTTGTATGTCTTCCATTTTCTAATAATTGCTCCCACAGTTGATTTCTTCACACCAAGCTGCTTACCTATTGCAGATTCAGTCTTCCCAGCCTGGTGCAGGTCTACAATTTTGTTTCTGGTGTCCTTTGACAGCTCTTTGGTCTTGGCCATAGTGGAGTTTGGAGTCTGACTGTTTGAGGTTGTGGACAGGTGTCTTTTATACTGATAACGAGTTCAAACAGGTGCCATTAATACGGGTAACGAGTGGAGGACAGAGGAGCCTCTTAAAGAAGTTGTTACAGGTCTGTGAGAGCCAGAAATCTTGCTTGTTTGTAGGTGACCAAATACTTATTTTCCACCATAATTTGCAAATAAATTGTTTAAAAATCCTTCAGTGTGATTTTCTGGATTTTTTTTTCTCATTTTGTCTCTCATAGTTGAGGTATACCTATGATGAAAATTGGAGACCTCTCTCATCTTTTAAGTGGGAGAACTTGCACAATTGGTGGCTGACTAAATACTTTTTTTCCCCACTGTAAATATATAGATCATCTGGACAGTACTAGGAAAAAAATACAATAAAAAATAGTACAATAGCAAAATATACAGTACAGACCCCTAATTTTTCTTATTCCCCATTTCTATGTACCATGTAAATATTTTACATTTATATTTATTTTTAAACTGACTGATGGTTGAATATTTCTTTAAATCCACATTGAGTCTGTTCCAAATCTAAATCTTTTTAATGTTGTTTGATTTCTTTGAGTTTTGAAGTTTAAAGTTCCCCTTAAATCATACATCCCATCTCTATCAGAAAACATTTTCTGTAGGTGAATTGGTAATAAATTATTCCTAATTTTATACAAAAATTGTGCCATTTGAAATTCTGCAATATCAAAAAATGTCATTATTTTCCACTTGACAAATAATGGATTTGTATGTTCAATTCAAGGCAATAAATATCATCATACTTAATTCCATTGAAAATCTATCAGAGGTCATGGTTGTATGTACAAATTATGGAGCAAAAACTTTCACAGCCTACCCTCAAAAGGCATAACCCTAACTACATTCACTTTTTTCTCACACTGCATCTGATACCCTTAGCTTGCAAAGCAAATTAAACCAGAAATGCAACACCTCTGTGCATCGCACTCAGAAAATTCACCTCTCTCACTCATACGCCCTCTGCACAGGGGTGGAGATCATTGGGAGATCACTGAGGGATCTGGCCAATTTCTGTTCTATCAATGGTCTTCAATGATCTCCATAGTCATCATGGTCTCCTCAAAGTTTTGACTCTGCAAAACACACAAGGATCTCCCAAACAATCCCAAAGATCAAAAAGTGGTCCAATCCCTCAACAATCTCCATGCTGTGTAAAGGGGGTATAAGGACTTAAGATGGAGAACTGTGAGCTCATAAACTTGACAAACATTTTTGAAACAACCCATGATAGACTGCGATATGAGAGCATTTGGAGGCCATGCAGAGTCATTGGAGGTCATCTGATGGCTCTTCCAGCCAAAGCTGAGGCTGTCAGACACCTGCTAACTGGACAGGCGTGCACCCCACGGGGGGCATGGAATGAGGCAAACAAGAGGGCAGAGAGGCATTTTAATTAACCCAACTGAGGTGGACAAATAATTATTGCACAGGAAAACACTTAAAGGCATTTGTCAGACGTAATATGTTTTTTTTGGGAGGGGGGGGGCAGCAACAAACCAGCTGACAGAGGACAGACTTTCTTTGCTGCTTAATAGGTCAGCAGCTTATTGTGCAATCAAAACATCTTTGGAGGGAGACAATCCTGAGGTGAGCTAGGATCTAGGATTCACTGTGCTGACAGAGCGTGACTATATACAAACCTAGCAAAGAGCTTCATACAGCTATAAACACGTCTAAAGGATAAGAGCTCGGCCCACTGAATGCGGAAGACTGATCCAAACACCTGAGCATGGAGTGCTACGCGATTCAGTTTCCCTGACTGTAGTCACACTAGTGTGTAACATGAACTATTGCAGACAACTTCTGAAAGAGATCCTTTACAACTCTGTCCTTTTTTACTCTTTGAGAGTTCCTGCTTTTTCTCTGCAAGTGGCAGAAAAGTTCAATTGCTAAAATATTTTTTAAAAACTGAAGCACCCTTTTGAAATTTTTAGTCTGTAGAAAATATATTTACAGGCTAAATTCTAAAGCAATTAATTATTTGGGGTTTACAAAGAATGTGTCTACAAAATTTAAATCAAGGTGTCAATTACTTTCTCATAATACTGTCAGAGTGACTCTGTCCAAATGTTTAAAAAGGTTCACGAACATTTTTTTTAACAGGATTAAATTAGGGATACTGATTGTGAAATTTGGGGCCGATACCAATGCAATATTTAAAATAATAACTTGGTTAATGGCTGATAGATGATATTGTTTGTTTTATTTTCATCAGTTTCATCTTTAATGCCAAGGGGACAAAGAAATATGCATTTAAAAATATAATTGAACTGAAATAGTTTAAAATAGTTAATTAGTACTAAAAGGTTTTGATACTTCACCTGATTTTTTTTTCATCTTTTTTTCAATAAATGTCAGAAAATGTCCTTTGTGTACATTAGTTTGTCCTTTGTTTCCAGGAGAAATGTAACTTCCAAAATCTGGTAGGTATTTGTCACTATTATTACATGCTATAAATGCTTAAAACAGTGTGTGATAACAAAAAAGTTTTAAAAAATGACTTTGAATTTTCATTGGGCTTTTCTTTATAAATATTTCAAATATAAATGAATAAAACTTCTGAGATTACAAAATGACACTGAACCTATTTTACATTTTCTCAAAAAATCTGTGTTTGTCACATTCCAAAACTCTCATAAACAATACTAATACTATGGCGGCACAAAAAATAAGGAGCGAACTGAGAGTTTTAAATAGGTTTATTAAATCATACCGCCATCATAGGAACTCCGCTCCAGCCCTTGTGTGAGCAGACTGGAGCGGGTCCTCAGGCTCTCAGCAAAGAGACACAGGATGTGTGTGTCAGCAGCAGTAGTCGAAGAGAGAGAGGGCTTTGCAGAATAATGCAGCATATATACCCAACTACAGACAATACATGAAAGGCATTCACAGCAGTAGGTATGGGCATTTGCATTTGAGAGACACAC
The DNA here is from genome assembly GCA_020510985.1 of Pholidichthys leucotaenia. NCBI lineage: Eukaryota > Metazoa > Chordata > Actinopteri > Cichliformes > Pholidichthyidae > Pholidichthys > Pholidichthys leucotaenia. The sequence goes on along the minus strand of CM035840.1, from coordinate 378,802,215 downwards.
ATAACAATAAGGAGATTGCAAGCCAGGAATCGCCTCTGCTCCAGAACTGCAGGACAAAAGAGGTTACAAGGCACATCTACATATTGTCATCAGTGTATAGACACAGTAAGGACAGGAAGCATGAACACAATGCATGAATGGCACAATGCATGAATGGCACATTAACATCACAGTAGTGAGCCGGAAAAAGCCAGAAGAAGCGGGCTGTCTGTAGACATTAATACACACATTGAATACACACATTGCTGTGCCTGTCCAGCTGTTGTGGGGATTACGCCACACGCTCCCCCCCAGAGGGCTCGGCAGGCGGCCAAGGCCTCGATAGTCCGGTTTTGGCAGCGAGCAGGGAAAGCTCTGTGCAGGCGGAGGTGGAGGGGGGTGGGGGGTAGTAAATGCCGGCCGGAGACGGTGAAATCGTCCGAGCCGCGCAAAAATTGCTTGTTGGTCCGCGATGTCGAGGGGCTGTCCCGTTGAACGTGCGGAGATCCACAAGAAGAAAAATTAGTCACTGGCTCCTCCCGCGATTAAGTCCTGCAAGGATTAATAGCGGCCGTGAAGAAAAAAGGAAGCGGCGAGGATTAACAGCGGCCATGAAGAAAACAGGGGCGGCTGTAAAGCCCTCGGGAACCGCAGACTGCTGAATTCCCTATGTGCTAAGACCATTAGTAAATCCTGTGAGCAAGCTGCGTGCGGGCCTCAGGTGAACAAGCAACCTGAAGGGCCTGTGTGCAGCGGCGAAGGAGGATGGGGGTCTGTAAAGCCGTATGCATCCCATGCGTGGTGCGCCGTCCTCGTAACTCCCCGGTGCGTGTGCCGGGGCTCCGTGCGTGGGTGGGCCTGCTGGGGAGGAGAACCAGGGTCAGGGAGCTTAATCATCCCTGTTTATTGTGTTGGAGCGGTGAAAGGAAGTAGATGATCTTTGTCCCTCGAGCTCGTGTAGATGCGTTGGAGCGGTGAGAGGGAGGAGACGATCTTTGTCACTCACTCGGCCATGGTGCGTTCAGGTCCACGCGCTGCATTCTCCGTCGGCCATGGAGGTCGCCGTCGTGGAGAGAGGACAAGGTGCGTACGCTCTCGTATGGAGAGAAACTGTGAGAGCGGCCGGTCCAGCGTGGATGTGCAGATCTCAGACGTGCAGATCTCACCATGAAGAACGGGTCACCAGTGTAGCTGTCCAGACCAGAAGGTTGCGTCGCACAAAGCGTGTGCATTCTCGGGGTCACCAGCGTAACTGTCCAGACCAGAAGGTTGCGTCGCACAAAACGTGTGCTTCTTCGGGGTCACCAGTGCGGCGGCATGAAAAATAAGGCAGCGACATGAGGTTTTAAATAGGTTTATTAAATCATACCGCCATCATAGGAACTCCGCTCCAGCCCTTGTGTGAGCAGACTGGAGCGGGTCCTCAGGCTCTCAGCAAAGAGACACAGGATGTGTGTGTCAGCAGCAGTAGTCGAAGAGTGAGAAGGCTTTGCAGAATAATGCAGCATATATACCCAACTACAGACAATACATGAAAGGCATTCACAGCAGTAGGTATGGGCATTTGCATTTGAGAGACACACATAACAATAAGGAGATTGCAAGCCAGGAATCGCCTCTGCTCCAGAACTGCAGGACAAAAGAGGTTACAAGGCACATCTACATATTGTCATCAGTGTATAGACACAGTAAGGACAGGAAGCATGAACACAATGCATGAATGGCACAATGCATGGATGGCACATTAACATCACAGTAGTGAGCCGGAAAAAGCCAGAAGAAGCGGGTTGTCTGTAGACATTAATACACACATTGAATACACACATTGCTGTGCCTGTCCAGCTGTTGTGGGGATTACGCCACAATGCTACTATTTCCAATACTAAACTATTATTTAGACAGAAAACACCACTAAAACACCACAAAAATACTTCAAGTGCTCCTCTCTCCTCCTCTTTCCTCCTCTCCGCCTGCAGCTCTCCCGTTGTGCTTAATTCATTCTTCACTCAGGCAGGAAATCCTGCAATTACCATGATATATCATATATCTATGGAAAGCTCCCCTTCTCAGTTTTCAGAATCTGTTGGAATTGCGTTGCTAGTGTGAATGGTCGATGAGATATGGTAATGTGAATGAGGTGTGTCACTGTGTGTTGCTGGTGACACAGTAGGTCTGGCAGCTATAGGGTAATGTTTTGTTTCAGGGCAAAATCAATGCCACAGTACTGGGACATACTAGTAAATATACTGGTGCATTCCTAAATTAAATATAAAGGCAATAAATGTTGATTTTTGATTGGTCCAACAGAATTAACAAACTGAAGAGTGCTTTTGAAGCTCACTTTCTTTTTGTTTAATTATTATTGCCTTAACTAGAATTCTACTCAACAGAGATGCAAACCCACATCTTACAGCCCTATCCTGTTAGAATGTCATATAGTTGGGAAATGGTGATTGACTTTCTGCTTCAATTCTGATGGGACACCATGACCTATTTTCAGACCTTATCAATCTGCAAGGTCAAATGCAAGGTCAAGGTCATTGGACATTCAAGAGGTGTCCCAGACCCCATTCTAGCTTGTGCTGAAATGTGGTGGTGCTATCTTTCATAACAAAGTCACTATAAGCCAAAATCGATTTTGACCTTTTATGACCCTGTGACTTTGACCTGTGACCTTTTGATCTCAAAAGCATAGCCAAATGTAGTACTCTCGTGCTCAACCTGTGTGTCACGTATGATCACCACCTAGGGTGATCATACGTGGCAAGTCATTTCCTCTTGAGTCAGAGCACGGATATGCAGACAGACAGGCAACCCACGTCTCGACGCCGTCGGTAATTAGACAGATACAGTAACTAAAGAGACAGGAAATGTGGTGAAGAGTTTTGGACAGACATGCAGCAAAACCCCCTCTGGCAGGGATCAATGCAGCTGAATGACATGCTCTTGTGATATAGGGTATTTTCTATATAATGAACTATTCTTTACTGTTGGTTCACACTAGGGATGGGCATAATTTACCGATTAACCAATAATTGATCATTAAGAATTTCACCGAGGAAGTTCATTTTCGTCGACAAACCGTTTTTTTTTTTTTAAACAATCCGACGTTATTAGGCCTAGTGCACGGCCGTCCTCAAACAATGCAATGGCAAAATTTGGGCACCAGGGGGCAACATTACACCATCGCCGTACCCTGGCGTGCCTCAGTTGATACATGCGGGCTTCCGAAGGGCAATCGCCAAATCATGAAGCAGTTACAGCGAAGTGTTGCGTGGGACCATTTCAATTTAAAAAATGACCAGGTGTACTGCAATCACTGCAATGCAGCATACAAATATACCTCATCGACAGGGTCCATGGAACACCCTTATTACGCGAAGAAACCGCCAACAGTGGTTGCGCGCTGAGTAATGGCGGTCGTGAAGATTCTTTTTTTTTTCAGAAACTTTATTGAGAAGGTCATGAAGATTCGGTGTACACACGTCGAGGGAAGCTGCAGGAGGCGGCGTAGTGGCTCGACGGGAAGACTATTTCGCACAAAATGGCACAAGAGAACAGCAAAAAGTTCTGCGCGGCTAGACTAAGTAACACGAGCGATAGAGCAATGAATGCGGTCTTCGTTTGTTGGGTGGCCGCTCGGCAGGGACAGAAGCTGGGTAAAACGTCTCGGCCAATCAGCTTGCGGGGTGAAACGTCTCGGCCAATCAGCTTGCGAGATTCCCGAGCCGAGCCAACACGAGAACAGAGAGAGGGCTCTCCGTGCTGATTCCTGATGTTCTAATGTAGTCTACCTGCCTTGTTACGTACCTAAAAATGTTAATGATTAACCGATTATTAATCATTAATTCTCCCGACGATCGGTGAAGAAAATTTCACCGAATGCCCATCCCTAGTTCACACACCAGTAAATGGTAAATGGCGTTCACTTATATAGCGCTTTTCTTCTCATCTAGGATGACCAAAGCGTTTTACAGATCCTGCAATCCACCCATTCACACACTGATGGTGGCAGAGCTGCCATACACACAGGTGCTAACCAGGCACAATTGGGGGTTCAGTGTCTTGCTCAAGGACACTTCGACAAGCGGACAGCAGACAGAGTGGGAATCGAACCCATGACCCTCCGATCAGTAGTCGGTCACACTACACCTGTGCCACTAGGTTAAAGGTATAAGAGAAAAAGAGAAAATTGGATTCCTGATAGTTTTCCGTTTATCTTTTGGGTGGGTTAGGAAATAAAACTGGGGAGGCATAAATATTTTAGTAAATTTTACACTGGTTTTTAGATACAGGGAGTAGATGGGGTAGTAGTATTAGGTATATTGCTGCCTATGCCACATACACACATAGACTGCTTCTTATTAAATATTGAATACAATGATGAGGCCAACAGCATGATCACCCACATCACACCTCAGTGGGATATTTCAGCTACTTCTAAAAAAAAAAAGGATTCATCGCTGCTAACCACAATAAATGATTCCCGTATAGAGATCTTAAAGACATCCCACTGTGTCACACATTTGCTCTAATGTGCACCAAAGGAAAGAAATTCCAACCTGGGAGACTTAATTCATCATCATAAGCTCTTTTTTTTTAAAGTATCGTAAGATCCTTAAACCTATCACACTGTCACTCAGGAGCTTGATTATAATACCCGGTGGCTGCATGAAGTTAAATAATTCAACAAGCTCAAGAACTGTCTGTCACTCTGAATTTACCCCGAACAAAACCAAACCCATACGGACCAAATTTACTGACGGTGAAGACAGACAACTGCTGTACAGCATCCATAACGAGCTGCCAGAAATCCTTGTAAGTTCTGTCAGCTCAGTCTTCTCTTGTATTAGTTACATTTCTTGAAAGTTGAATGAGGGGCGATCATTTGGCTTCCTCAGGCAAAGCTCACTGTTTAAACCCAACACAACCTTAGCTGAGATGACTTGTGAAGGGCCTCTGTGAACCGCTCACTACTACCTCATTAGCTGTAAGAGACATGAAAAATGATAGGCTGGAACATCATTATGGGCCAGAGTTGCAGACAAAGCCACTTTCTATTTTTGTGACGAACTACTCAGTGCGGTCAAAGCAGGAACATAACAAACTAAGCCATCCCTTAATATAATTACACATACATCAGTGATACAGCACATTACACTGTGGGCTTACATGTACAAGCACAAAAATATAAGTAATATGATTAACTAATCTCATGAAGTGAACATGCTGCCAGAGGTAACAACCTGCACTGGCTGTCCCTGCGGAGTAACTCACATGCTGAGGTTGTGGTGTGCACTAATGTGATGTTTTACAGAAATCCTTCCTTTAAAGGAACTGCTACAAAATTGACTTCTAGTCTGTTTTCCGGGCAGGAACTGCATGAGAAGATCAATTCTGTTCTCTGATCGATACAAAGTTACAGCCACCAGGTTGTTAGCTTAAGCTTAGCAATAAAGACCAGCAGCAGAGGCAACAGTTGAGTCCAAAGGTACCAACGTCCATCTGCTATACTGCTTTTAATATGAGAAAGCTCTAACAAGAAGAAGAGTTTTGTGTCTCCATCCTTTAGAAAAAAGTGTAAAATAAATGCTTATACAGACAGTGGTGAGAAAAAGTGTTTGCCCCCGTACTGATTTCTCATTCTTTTGTATGTTTGTCACACTTAAATGTGTCACATCCATTCATCCATCCATCTTCTTCCGCTTAATCCTTTTCGGGTCGCGGGGGGGCTGGAGCCTATCCCAAACTGGGGATTCTAAATTGTCCTTCGGTATGACTGTGAGACTGAATGATTGTCTGTCTCTCTGTGTTGACCCTGCGATGGACTGGCGATCTGTCCAGGGTGTACCCTGCCTCTCGCCCAAAGATGTTTCAAATCATCAAACAAATTTAAATAATATTAGACAAAGATAACACAAGTAAACACAAAATGCAGTTTTTAAATGAAGGTGTTTATTATTAAAGGTTAAAAAAAAATCCAAACCTACATGGCCCTGTGTGAAAAAGTGATTGTTCCCCCGTTAAAACATAAATTAAATGTGGTTTATCACATCTTTGGAAAGCTGAGTTCAATTTCTCTAGCCACACCCAGGCCTGATTACTTCCACACCTGTTCTCAATCAAGAAATCACTTAAACAGGACCTGCCTGACAAAGTGAAGTAGACCAAAAGATCTTCAAAAGCTAAATATTATGCTGCGATCCAAAGAAATTCAGGAACAAATGAGAAACAAAGTAACTGAGATCTATCAATCTGGAAAAGGTTATAAAGCCATTTCTAAAGCTTTGGGACTCCAGCAAACTACAGTGAGAGCCATTATCCATAAATGGAGAAAACATGGAACAGTGGTGAACCTTCCCAGGAGCGGCTGGCCGACCAAAATTAACCCAAGAGTGCAGCGACAACTCATCCAAGAGGTCACAAAAGACCCCACAACAACATCCAAAGAACTGCAGGCCTCACTTGCCACAGTTAAGGTCAGTGTTCATGAGTCCACCATAAGAAAGAGACTGGGCAAAAATGGCCTGAATGGCAGAGTTCCAAGATGAAAACCACTGCTGAGCAAAAAGAACATAAAAGCTCATCTCAGTTTTGCCAGAAAACATCTTGATGATCCCCAAGACTTTTGGGAAAATACTCTGTGGAGTGATGAGACAAAAGTTGAACTTTTTGGAAGGTGTGTGTCCCATTACATCTGGCATAAAAGTAATACAGCATTTCAGAAAAGGAACATCATACCAACAGTAAAAAATAGTGGTGGTAGTGTGATGGTTTGGGGCTGTTTTGCTGCTTCAAGACCTGGAAGACGTGCTGTGGTAAATGGAACCATGAATTCTGCTGTCTACCAAAAAATCCTGGAGGAGAATGTCCGGCCATCTGTTTGTGGCCTCAAGCTGAAGCACACTTGGGTTCTGCAGCAGGACAATGATCCAAAACACACCAGCAAGTCCACCTCTGAATGGCTTAAGAAAAACAAAATGAAGACTTTGGAGTGGCCAAATCAAAGTCCTGACCTGAATCTGACTGAAATGCTGTGGCATGACCTTAAAAAGGCGGTTCATGCTCAAAAACCCTCCAATGTGGCTGAATTACAACAATTCTGCAAAGATAAGTGGGCCAAAATTTCTCCACAGCACTGTAAGAGACTTATTGTCAGTTAACGCAAATGCTTGATTGCAGTTGTTGCTGCTAAGGGTGGCCCTGTGGAGGATGCGGAAATGACGAGACTGAGTTTATCTCACGAGTCAGGTTTATTTCATTCTCCAACATCATCCAAACAGAAAGAGAAAGAATCCCCCAACATCTGCCCCTTTTATACCCCAGGACATCAAAGCACACAGTCACATTGTCTTTTAATCCCAAGTCACAATGCATCTTCTTCCAGGTCTTCTCACCCCCACCTAAAGTCACTGGTGGTCAGGAAATCCCTCAAGGTCGTCTCTTTGCATACAAAAGGCCACCTCTCACATCCTCCTGTCATCTCCTAGGAGGCTCAGTCCTTTTGTTCCTCTGAGACGTGAAGCATACAATAAGTATACAGTAATACACATGTGAAGCATATGAAACCCACATATGTGTCCCACATGACCCCCCCCCCCAAACGTCTAAGATGGAACAATGTAATAACAGTTTGCATGTCATAATAAAATCACTACACATCAGTCCACATGCTGCTTGGGCCTCAGTCTTCTCCCGCGGCTGCTGTAAACAGGCTTTACCACCTCCGCGGCACCCTCCTGCTGGGGAGCTGCTCTCTGGGGATGAGAACTGTTAGTCAATCTCTGTGGGTGTTCTGGGGAATGCTCTCTAGGGGGTCTGCCGCGCCGAGGAGCCTTGGCCAACTGCACACCTTCGTCAGCCACCACAAAAGCGGGTTTGAGCCTGTTTATGCCAATCATTTCTTTTCTGCCCCCCAAATCTAGCAAAAAATGCTTATCCCCTGTTTCCAGCACTCTATATGGTCCATCATAAGGTGGGCGTAACAGTGGGCGATGGGCATCGTGTCTGACAAAAACAAACTCCGCATTTTTTAAAGCCTTAGGCACAAAAACGCGCGGAAAACTGTGGTGAACGGGGCCAGGTAGCGTGCTCGAGTCCGTGCTACTCTGTAACCGCTGAGCTGGGGAGCACTCTGGTGCAGGATTATCTGGGAGAAATTCCCCGGGCAGCCGAAGTGGCTGTGCGAAAACTAGCTCAGCTGAGGAGGCTTCTAAATCCTCTTTAGGTGCAGAACGCAACCCCAATAAAACCCATGGTAGCCTGTCCACCCAATTTGCATCCGTAAGCGACGCTCTGAGGGCCGCCTTCAATGACCTGTGAAAACGTTCGCATAACCCGTTAGCCTGCGGGTTGTACACGGTCGTGTGGTGGATCGTTGCCCCCAGGCTGCGGGCCATCGCTGACCAAAGCTCGGAAACAAACTGAGGGCCTCTGTCGGACGTAATGTCTGACGGGACTCCAAAACACGCTACCCATGCCATTAAAAACGCGCGCGCAACCTCCTCGGCTGTGGTTGATGACAGTGGGACCACTTCTGGCCAGCGCGTGGTGCGGTCAACCATTGTCAGAAGATGTGTGCGCCCCTGTGAGGGCGGGAGGGGGCCTACGAGGTCCACGTGAACATGATCAAACCTTTTAGCCGGAATGTGAAACGGCTCCAAGGGAGCTCTCGTGTGTTTGTGTACTTTGGCCCGTTGACAAGCTATGCAGGCTGCCGCCCACTCTCTAACCTGTTTGTGCAGGCTCGGCCATACAAATTTCTCTCCCACCATTTTTACCGACTCGCGCACCCCCGGGTGCGCCAGAGAATGGATCGAGTCAAAAACGCGGCAGCGCCACGCGGCCGGTACCATAGGACGCGGTCGCCCAGTGGAGACATCGCAGATTAGGGGGGGCATACCGTCTTGCAGCACCCTGTCCTCCAGCCTTAACCCTGTTGGTCCAGACTGGAGCGCGCGCACGTCCGCGTCACTAACCTGATCCGCGGCCATGGCTGCATAATCTATCCCTACGCGGACTGGGGCCGCGCGCACTTCTGCGTCGCTAACCCGATCCGCGGCCATGGTTGCAAAATCTACCCCTACGCGGGCTGGAGCCGCCACGGCACGCAAGAGGCAGTCTGCCACTACATTAAGTTTACCCGCCACATGCCGGATATCGGTAGTAAACTCCGAGATCGCGGCCAGCTGTCTCTGCTGCCGGCCCGACCACGGTTCTGACATTTTGGCCATTGCGAAAGTTAGCGGCTTGTGGTCAATGAACGCAGTGAAACGGCGTCCCTCCAGCCAGAACTGGAAGTGGCGAATGGCCAAGTGGAGAGCTAACAACTCCCTGTCGAATGTGCTGTATTTTCGTTCACTATCACGCAAGGTCCTGCTGAAAAAGGCGAGCGGTTGCCATGCTCCGGCTACATACTGTTCCACGACCGCCCCTATGGCCACATCTGACGCGTCAGTAGTGAGCGCTATGCGGGCCGTTGGGACTGGCTGTGCTAACAACGCAGCGTTCGCCAGGGCTGTTTTGACTTCAGAGAATGCGCGCTCTCGCTCTGGAGACCATTCGATTTTATTTGTGGGTTTTTGTTTTTTTAGTGCAGCATACAATGGTTGCATGAGCTGCGCTGCGCGGGGGAAGAAACGGTTATAAAAATTCACCATTCCCAAAAACTCCTGTAGCGCTTTGACTGTTTGTGGCTGGAGAAAATTTGTTACTGCGCGCACTTTGTCAGGCAGAGGAACCACTCCTTCTGGAGAGACGCGATGCCCCAAAAAATCAATCTGCGTCACCCCGAACTGACACTTCGCTGGGTTGATTATTAACCCGTGCTCTGCCAACCTCCGGAAAACTGCCGTGAGGCGGTTTTCGTGTTCGTCTTCGGACGCGCTGGCTACCAATATGTCGTCCAGGTAGACGAACACAAAGGGGAGATCGCGCAACACCGCGTCCATCATGCGTTGGAACGTCTGCGCCGCGCCTTTAAGCCCAAACGGCATGCGCAAAAACTCGAATAGCCCGAACGGAGTTATTACCGCTGTTTTGGGTATGTCCTCAGCACGCACTGGGACCTGGTGGTAACCGCGTACCAAGTCTATCTTAGAAAAAACACGCGCCCCCGCCAAATGAACTGAAAAATCTTGGATGTGCGGGATCAGGTAGCGGTCGTGCGCTGTAGCATTGTTCAACCTGCAGAATTCACCGCAAGGCCGCCACGAGCCATCAGCTTTCGGGACCATGTGAAGCGGTGAAGCCCATGGGCTTTTCGAACACCTGATGATGCCCAACTTTTCCAGATTAGCAAACTCCTCGCGCGCTATGGTCAGTTTAGCTGAATCCAAGCGCCGAGCTTTTGCAAAAACGGGTGGTCCGGTGGTAGTAATAAAATGTTCCACCCCGTGTTTAGCCACGGTCGCCGAAAATGTTGGGACCGTGAGTGCTGGGAACTGAGTGAGGAGTGTGTGGAACTTACCACTCGCAGCTGTGACGTTGGTTTGTGCTGTTGGCGGGGCCACTCGAGCTGTACAGGGAATAGAATAAAAAGAGAGTGCATTAACCAGGCGTCTGTTAGCAAGATCAACCAACAAACCATGTAAGCACAAAAAATCAGCCCCTAACATGTTGAAATTGACTGCAGCTATGACGAAAGTCCACTCGAATGTACGGCCGTGTAGGGACAGAAGCAACGTCCTCTCACCAAAGGTCTTAATCGCCGAGCCGTTCGCTGCTGACACCCCGGGACCACTGGAAGGCGCCAGCCGGTCAGTGGAGGAAGGTGTGATGAAACTCAGCTGGGAGCCTGTGTCCACGAGGAAATGTCTCCCCGAGCACGCATCCCTCAAGTAGAGCAGCTTGTTCTCCTCTCCGAGGGCCGCAGCTGCTACCGACCACCAGTCTTGGCGTTTCCCGAGCGCTTGAAATGGCACGGTGGTATACATTTGCGTGCCCTCTCTGCGAAATGGCGATGGTAGAAACAAAGGACGTCATCTGCTTTGTGTTTCTTGGCCTTTACCGCCGCCGTCGTCGGTGAGTCTGGTACTGCTGCCTCTGGCCCCCTGCCATCTCCGGACGTTGCGCTGAGCTCCGCTGCTGCGGCGGTGGCTGCACACCGTTTGGCGGCGTTGACGAGTCGTTGCGCCTCTTGGCCCAGCTCGCGGTAGTCTCGACGGGCCAACAGTGGCGAACCTGCCAGGGTCACTCTCACCGCTGACGGTAGGGTCCTGAGGAAAAGGTGGGCGAAGATGAAGTGGTCATCGTCAGAGTCTTTCAACCCCAACATCTTCTCCATCAGGTCCGCAGGCCTGTCGCTTTCAAATTCAGTCAGCGTCAGGAGCCCCTCTGCTTGCTCCTCCACCGAGGGGGTGAAGTACCGGATGAGTGCAGACTTTAACGCGCCGTATTTGTCGCTGTCTGGCGGCTGGTTGATCAGGCTCTGCACATGCTGGGCTGTGTGGCTGTCCAGTTTTGCAACCACATGGTAGAACTTTGTGGTGTCTACCGAAATCCTCCGGAGGTTGAACTGCGCCTCAACCGCGTTAAACCAGGAGCGCGGATTGTTCTGCCAGAAGTCCGGTAGCTGAACTGTGGCTGCATTCGTTTGGCTGGCTCCTGACGAGTCTGGCTCGGGAGAATTCTCTCCGGTCATGATACGTCTTAGGGTCACCAGTGTGGAGGATGTGGAAATGACGAGACTGAGTTTATCTCACGAGTCAGGTTTATTTCATTCTCCAACATCATCCAAACAGAAAGAGAAAGAATCCCCCAACATCTGCCCCTTTTATACCCCAGGACATCAAAGCACACAGTCACATTGTCTTTTAATCCCAAGTCACAATGTGTCTTCTTCCAGGTCTTCTCACCCCCACCTAAAGTCACTGGTGGTCAGGAAATCCCTCAAGGTCGTCTCTTTGCATACAAAAGGCCACCTCTCGCATCCTCCTGTCATCTCCTAGGAGGCTCAGTCCTTTTGTTCCTCTGAGACGTGAAGCATACAATAAGCATACAGTAATACACATGTGAAGCATATGAAACCCACATATGTGTCCCACAGCCCAACCAATTATTAGGTTTAGGAGGCAATCACTTTTTCACACAGGGCCATGTAGGTTTGGATTTTTTTTTCTTGATAATAAACACCTTCATTTAAAAAAGTGCATTTTATGTTTACTTGTGTTGTCTTTGTCTAATATTTAAATTTGTTTAATGATCTGAATGGGATAGGCTCCAGCCCCCCCCCCCCCCCCGCGACCCGAAAAGGATTAAGCCGAAGAAGATGGATGGATGGATGGATCTGAAACATTTAAGTGTGACAAACATACAAGAAAATGGGAAATCAGAAAGGAGGCAAACACTTTTCCACACCACTGTATATTAAAATGTGGACATACTTTTCACATCTGAAAAGTGATGCCAATCCAGAAGTGCTTTGAACTTGTATTCTTTACAATTACCAGCAAGGGGTTGCTCTTTTGGCATTAAAAACGGAAGCCTATATTCTACAGAAGAAACCTCTGCTTCATCAATTACTTCAGTAAACACATTTGGGTTGCGCTTATGGTCTCGACATTTTAATCTAGTCTCATTTAAAGGCACTCAAGGGAAAATTTTCCAATACAGTGCCCCTAGCCATTCAAGCAATGCTAATGTACTAATGTATGTGCATTCATTTTCTTCTTAGCTTCGCAAAGATGTGCAGCACTTATGGCACACATAATTCTTTTGAAAGTTCTTTTGAAAACTTTGTACATTTTAGTACACTTAAGTTGGTTTTTAAATGTCTAAATAATTCAGTGTCATTATTGTTTTCAGCTCTGATCACCAGACGTTCAAACTCTGACAGGCCGACCACTCGAGGCTCTGCCAGTGGGGACTGTATAATTCCAATGTGTAAGACTTCCTTTGGACAGTCCAGCTTCTCATTTAAAGGAGCAAGACTTTGAGATACTCTTCGCAGCGAGCTGAGGCTGGAGGCTGATGCAAACACCTTTGGCAGAGACCTCACAAAGTGCTTAAAGTCTGGTCAGAGTTGTTCACATGAAGATTTAAATGTCTAACAATGAAATTGGTGACAATGACACTGATTTTAAAATGGAGTGATTAAATTTTTTTAAAGCCTCCTGTGGACAAATGTTGAAAATTAACACTTGTGCTAAAACACTTAAGCAATGTATCTGGTTTGTCCAAAGTTTTTATGATGTCCATATCAAATAAATATGTAAATAAATAAATAAATCCCTGTTTTGTTTACACCCCCTTTACACAGGGTTGGAGATCATTGAGAGATCGTTGAGAGATCTGACCAATTTTTGATCTATCAATGATCTTCAGTGATCTCCACAGTCACCACTGTCACCACAATCTCCTCAAAGTTTTGACTCACTCCAAAACACACAAGGATCTCCCAAACGATGCCAAAGATCAAAATTTGGCCCAATCTCTCAATGATCTCCCTGCTGTGTAAAGGGGCCCTTATGTAAATTCTGACCTACGTGCATCATTCCTGAAAGAAAATTAGTCTAAATTACAAGGTGTCAATGTGTACTGGGAGAAAACTGTGATCTCATCTGAATGCTGATTTCACCGCTGCAACAAACAGCATGAAAAGACACAAGTTTGCCAAGCTATGCAAAAGAGGTGCAGAAAATGTAATAAGATGGGACATTTTGCTGTAGCCTGCAAATCACAAACATTGAGAGAAATGGCTGTAACCTCTGATACTCCACACCAAGAAGATGCATTTTTCCTGGGTGCAATAACCGAAGTCACACCGGCTATAATAGAGCAACCTGGATCAAAAAATGAGTGACTTGTGAAATTACTGTTGAATGGCAACACTGTCGAATTTAAAATAAACATGGGTGCCGACATTACTGTAATGTCACAGCATGCTTTCGAAAGACTTCCATATTGTTCACGATTAGTGACTACTGATGCTAAACTACAGTACACGCCACCAGTCCAGGCGGTGACATGCGCTGCATTGGTAAATTCCTGGCCACAAATCATTATAAAGGACAGAAATACTGATTCTGGATAACAGTCATAAAAGGGGCTTATGTTCACAACCTGCTGTGTCGGAGTGTCGCCAAGAAGATCGCTTCTCGGCCTTTTGGCTAAGATCAAGTGTAGTATCTGTTCTTATCAGTTTAATATCTGATACGTCCCCTATCTGGGGACCATATGTTAAATTGATTTTTGCAACAGGGAGATGAAATAGGGCTTGCTCCATCCACATCACGCATCGACCTGGTAATGCAGTACCTCCAGGAACGGTGCACCCCCAGACAAGAGTGGTGGCTCAGTTGGTAGAGCATCCGCCCCACACCCGGGAGGCAGGGGTTCAAATCCCGGCCGGGTCATGCCGAAGACCATATAAAAGTGGAACTTCCTGCCATCCAGCTTGGTGCTCAGCAATAATGGAATGGAGGAGGGAAATTTGTGGCGGCGCCTTGCATGGCAGCGGCCTTCTGATTCTACACTTGGGGTGTGTGTGATTAACACAGTTGATAGGTAAAACACAATCTCGTTCAACTGTACATGATTGGTTGTACAGTTGAATGACAATAAAGGGTGATTTAAAGATGGGACTAGTCATGACAGTTGACAGCAGAGATTGTGACATGCTAGGAAAAGTTTATGGCGATACTGGACTCCTCAAGTGCAAACCTGTTAAGATTGAACTAAGGCCTGATGCCATGGTGTCACCGTGATGACACCACGCCCCATTCCATTTCCATTCCTGCCAAAGGTTGAGGCTGAACTCAAATGAATGCTGGATATGGGAATAATACAAGAGGTCACGGGGGCAGCAGATTGATGCACCCCGATGGTTCCAGTGGAGAAGAAAAATAAACTTCAGGTACTGTATGTGTGTGTGTTGACCTCAAACGATTGACCAAGGCAGTAAAGCGTGAGAGGTTCATCCTGCCAACGTTGGAGGACATCGCTCCCAAGTTGGCCAGGGCAAAAATATTCTCCACCCTTGATGCCTCATGCGGATTAGATAAAAATAGTCAAAAATTGACTACCTTCATAATCCCTGTAGGCAGATTCTGCTTCAGACGACTGCCATTTGGAATCACGTCCACCCCTGAAATTTTTCAGAGGGAGATGTAATCATTGTTGAAGGGCCTGGAGGGAGTAGTTGTGGTGATGGATGACATTCTCATTTATGGTTCGACAATGGCACAGCACAACACTCGCTTAAATGCTGTCCTGAGTAAAATAAAGGAAAATGGCTTGAAATTAAAAAAAGCCAAGTGCAAACATGGAAGGTCAGAGGTGCAGTACTTTGGTCATGTTTTTAGCACTGAGGGCATGAAGCTCGACCCCAATAAAGTGAAAGCTATAATGCAAATGCCAAGCCCTACAAATGTGGAAGAGCTTCGTCAGGTCCTGGGTCTCATCAGTTATGTTGGTAGATTCCTTCCTGATCTATCCACAAAACTACACCCAATCACCAGCCTACTCAGAGGAGAGAACCAATGGGTATGGAGCGACACACAAGAGCAGAACATTCAACACTGTAAAATCTATGATTGTGTCAGCTCCAGCACTTGCATAGTACGACGCACAATGCAATACCGTCATTAGTGCAGATGCACGTAGCTACTATAGCTTATGAGCTGTATTGTTACAAGAGAATGAGGGAGAATTGAAACCAGTAGCATTCTGCTCCCGTACACTGTCAGACTCCGAAAGAAGATACTCTCAAATTGAAAAGGAGTGTCTTGCAGGTGTTTGGGCATGCGAATGCTTCGCATGCTATGTACAAGGCATGGACAGTTTCCGTCTCCAAATAGACCACAAACTGTTGCTACCCCTGATAAACTCTTACGATTTGGATAAAGCACCCCCAAGAGTCCAAAGACTCCTGATGCGCTTGCTACAATTCAAAGTAGTGGCTGAGCATGTGCCGGGAAAACAACTGGTCATTGCAGACAGTCCAGGAGCCCACTGTTGGATGACAGTGGAGGAGACACAGCTCATGAGGTATAAGCACATGTAGCATCAGCTGTTGCTAACGCACCTGTCTCACCCCAAAGACTCAATAAAATACGAATAGCCACACAACAAGATGGATAGTTGCAAACCATCATAGTCTTCATCAGAAATGGATGGCCACTGAAGCCAGCCCAGTTTCCAGCTCTGCAAAGATATCATGCTGCAAGAGCTCATCTCTCAAAAACTGATGGACTAGTGTTATATCAGGACAGGATTGTCATTCCTGTTGCCCTAAGATCAGAAGTGCTGCAACAATTGCACGAGGGTCACCAAGGCCTAACAAGGTGCCGAGCATGGGCAAAGACATTGGTGTGGTGGCCACACATTGGCACTGAGATTAAAAAGACTGCGTTAACATGCAAATTCTGTATTGAAACCAAACCTACTCAACGACATGAACCACTGTTCACTACCCAAGGGATCCATGGCAACGCACTGCTGCTGATGTATGTGAGTTAGGGAAACAAAGTTACCTGATTGTGACTGACTATTACTCCAGAGATATCGAGATAACTCATCTGCCTTCAACATCAAGCATTCAGATCATCAATAGGCTGAAGAGCATGTCTGTGAGATGGGGAATTCCATTTGAGCTGGTCAGTGATAATACAGCACAGTTTATATCTGCAGTATTTAAAGATTTCAATCAGAAGTATGGCTTTGCGGGACTTCCGGTTATGGCTGCCACGTAGGACGGACGTGTCTCGCTCTGCTCTGCTCCTGGAGAAAAAAATCGGCAAATAACTCTCTCATTTGGGACAGAACGTATCCCAGCATTTGAGCGAGGATATGTCGGCGAAGCCTAAGGCTGGAAAACCAGGAAAAGGAAAAAGCGAGCCGCCGAAACAGTCCAAATTAACGGACTTTCAGGTCTGTGACGCAGCAAACAAGGCTCCATATATGGCGGAGGAAGCTGGCGGCGGTGCGATTTCTGCGGGGAATGGCGCAGATGCGCTGATGGCTGCCATGAGTTCAATGAGAGCGGACTTTTCCTCTAGATTTGATGGGATTATGACAGCGTTGGAAGGAATAAGAAAGGAATTGGGTGACTGTGTAGAACGAACGGCGCAGATGGAGCTCCGTCTCGCTAGTGCTGAAGATGACGTCACCCGTCTTCAATTAAAGGTGCGCACTTTGGAAAAAAAAAATAAATCTCTGGAAGATAATATTTTGGATTTGGAATCTCGGTCGAGACAGAATAATTTGAGGCTGGTGGGTCTTCCAGAGGAATCAGAAGGTCGGGACGTATGTTCCTTTCTGGAAAAGTGGATTCCGGAGGTGCTGGGCAGCGAGGAGTTGCAATCAGCAGTGGTTCTGGAAAAAGCACATCGCATTGGCCCACGGAGAGATAAGGGACCGCCGAGGACCTTAATTATGAAGTTTCTTAGCAACAGAGACAGGATGAAGATCTTCAACGCTGCACGAGCTAAAAAAGGAGAGATTAAACACCAGGACCAGCAGGTGCGGTTCTACCCAGATTTGGCCACAGGAATCCAGCAATTGAGGAAGCAGTTTGATCCCATACGTAAGGAGCTGCGCAACCTTGGGATTCGTCATGGTGTAATCTATCCTGCGAGACTGCTGACCACGTATGAGGGCAGAACCCACATCTTCAAGACCCCAGAGGAGGCGCAGGAGTTCATCAAGAAGATCAAAGAAGAAGAAGAGACTGGTGGGAGCTAAGCATGAACAAAATATAAGGTAGAATAATTAAGCATTTGCACAGGCATCTGACTGACTTGAAGTAAATAGTAAGTTTACAAAATATAGATTGTATTATATATTAAAAAAACAAAACAAAAACAAAACAAACAAAAAAAAAAAAACTATGATGTACAAAGTTGTTAAAAATTTTGGAGTTAAGTTGGAAAACTACAGAGGAGAGTTAATGTTACGTCATTAAAAGTAGTAGAGTTAGGGTGATTGGGAGGATGAAGAAGGAGTGGCTTAGGCTGTTCCCCGTGGGTGTGGAACGGTCGATGGCTATATCGGGAGACAGAATTTTTCTTTTGATTTTGGGGGGTTTGCCACAAGTGTGGGAAGGGGAAATTTGTTTGTGTGTAGTTTGTAGGATGAATGTTCAACCACTCATGTTTTTGCTTCTCTGTATGAGCATGTTTACACTGCAAGGTAATCCTAAACTCTCTATTGATCATGGACCAAAGTGTTAATCTTAATTTAACTTCATGGAATTGCAGAGGTCTACAAAATTTAAAAAAACTTAAACAAGTTATGAATAAAATAAAGGACATGGGTTCAAGAATTGTGTTTTTACAAGAAACTCATCTGATAGAGGAGGATGTTAAAAGAATTAGGAGTAGATGGCAGGGAAGTGTATTCACCTCTTCATTTTCATCCCGAGCCAGGGGAGTTATGACTCTCATACATAAATCAGTTCCTTTTCAAGTGAAAAATGTAATTGGAGACAAATTTGGAAGATATGTAATCATTCAAGGTTCTTTGCTATTAGAAAATATAAATCTTGTGAACTTATATGGTCCCAATATAGATGATCAGAAGTTCTTTGCTAATTTATTTCTCATCTTATCATCACTTACAGGGCAACATATAATAGCAGGGGATTTTAATTGTACATTGAATCCAGGTGTGGATAGATCAACAGGACTGGACTGTACGCACATTGGATGTAGGATGACTATTAATCATTTTATGAAAGAATTGAGATTGTTAGATATATGGAGAGAAATGAAACCACAAGTTAAAGCCTATTCTTGTTATTCCAGTACCTACAAGACATTCTCACGTATTGATTATTTTTTGATTTCCACAGAATTAAGGTCCAAGATTCAAAACTGCTTTTATGATAACATCGTGATCTCTGATCATGCACCCTGTTGTCTAATATATGTAGATAAAAAATTGACAAAGGAATCAGGTAGATGGCAATTTCAGCATAAATGGCTTCAGGATGAGGAATTTGTCAAGTATATAGAAAAACAGATAGACGAGTTCTTTGACATCAATACTACACAAACATCAGCATGTGTAAAGTGGGAGGCTTTCAAAGCTTTTATTAGGGGACATATTATTAGTTATACAGGATCAAAATCTAAGAAGACTCGAGAGGAGAGAGCTAAATTGGAACATAAAATAAAAAATCTTCAGGAAAAAGTGTATGCAGGAAGTGACCCAAGGTTGGAGAATGAATTACTGATTTTGAGAGCTGAATACGACAAAAAATCAGCGAATAGAGCTGCCTCGAGTCTTCTAAGATTGAAACAATCTTTTTATGAACAAGGTGAAAAATCAGGAAAATTATTAGCATGGCAGATTAAACAATTGGAAATTAAAACACCAATTACCAGTATTATAAGTAATGGACAGGTAGTTATAGATCCTTTAGAAATTAATAGAGCCTTTAGAGATTACTATGAAAAATTATATGATACCAAAAATGAACCTGATTTAACAAAACTAAATGGGTTTTTGAACGAACTATCTATACCGTGTATTCCAAATGAAAACAGGGAGATATTGGATTCTAAAATTAGTCAAGAAGAAGTTGGGCTAGCCATTGATAATATGAAATCAGGAAAAAGTGCAGGACCAGATGGTCTTCCAGTTGACCTTTATAAAAAATTTAAGAATAAATTAATAAAACCTTTTTTGGAAATGGTTTTAGAAGCATTTCAAAATAATAATTTACCATCATACATAAATAATGCCTTAATTATACTGCTGCCAAAACCAGGTAAGCCCTCTAATAAATGTGAAAATATGAGACCAATAAGCCTATTAAACGCCGACCTTAAGATAATCTGTAAAATTTTAGCAAGACGAATACAAGAAATTTTACCAAATATTATTAATCGAGATCAGAATGGCTTTATAAAGGGTAGACAAGGCTTCCATAATGTAAGAAGACTATTTAATATTATTTATTTTAATAAAGAAGCACCGGATACAGCTCTCCTATCATTGGACGCCGAAAAGGCCTTTGATAGAGTTGAATGGCCCTTTCTTTTTGAAGTCCTACAAAGGTTTGGACTTGGAAATAATTTCATAAAATGGGTTCAAATAATATACAATAATGCTACAGCAGAAATCCTAACAAATAACAATATTTCAAAACCAATAAAAATCAATAGAGGATGTCGACAAGGCTGTCCACTTTCACCTTTACTGTTTACTATGGCAATTGAACCTTTAGCGATAGCGATACGTTTACATTCACAAATATATGGAATTAAAGTTGGACCAACAGAACATAAAATCTCCCTGTACGCCGATGATATAATTTTGTTTATGTCGAATCTAAAAAAATCAATTCCAACCTTATTGAATTTAATAAAGAATTTTGGGGAAATATCAGGATATAAAATAAATAAAACTAAATCTTCAATATTAATGCTAAATGAGACCCAGAGAAATTACCCAGCCCCTGAGGTAAATCAATTCAATGTTGTAAATCAGTTTAAATATTTAGGAATCCAAATTATGCCTAAGCTAGAATCAGTCGCCAGTGTCAACTATGAAGCCTTAATGTCAGATATCAGTGAGTTAACTCAGAGATGGATGTCACTACCAATGTCGATGATCGGGAGAATCAATATACTTAAAAGTAATATTTTACCTAAAATACTTTATTTATTTCAATACATTCCCTTATCACCACCTTTAGATCTATTCTCAAGAATAAAAAAAAAGTTAGTGGAATTTATATGGAACAACAGGAGGGCTAGATTACGTTTGTCTTTATTATATTTACCATTTGATCGTGGAGGTCTGAAATGTCCAAATTTTATGTTGTATTATTGGTCGGCACAACTGAGGTCTATGACATATTATTTTTCATCAAATGATCTCCCTCACTGGACTGAAATGGAATCATACAATTTACCTTTACCTCTTCCCATATTCATATACTCAGATTCGGCAAAAAAATTACAAAAACAAGTTAAAAATCCATTTGTAAAGCATATGATCAAAATATGGTGTGAAGCTAAAAACTATTTAAAAGAACCACAGTTATTGTCACAATTTAGTCCAATATGGGGTAATCAATATTTTAAACCAGGGAGAGCGGACGCTGTATTTAAAGTATGGAATTTAAAAGGGATACAAAAGATTCAGGATTTATATTTGCCATGTGCAGACAACATAATGTCTTTTGAAGAGCTGAGGATCAAATTTAATCTCAGTAGAACACATTTTTTTAAATATCTTCAACTTAGAAACTTTATTCGATCAAATCAAAATAAAGCTCTCACTCGACCTATTTATTCATCCTTGGAAAAAATGATGATGAAAGATAGTAAAAGAAAGGGTATTATTTCAGAGTTTTATAACTCATTGACACTATCTTCAAGTGAAAATTCACTGAAAAGATTAAACTACTGGAAAGAAGATCTGCAAATTGAAATTTCAGAGGAACAATGGGAATTGGCTTGTACAGAAGCTCAAACCAAATCAATAAATGCACGCCTTAAATTGATACATTTCAAATGGTTAATGCGGATGTATGTTACACCGGAGGAGTTAAATAGATATAACAAAAATATACCAGATACATGCACAAAATGCATGGAAAGTAAAGGAACCCTATTTCATTGTTTATGGGAATGTAGATTAATAAGAATGTTTTGGGAAGAGGTGAGGGTAACAATTGAAAAAATAATCTCAAAACAAATCATATTGAATCCTAAACTGTTTTTGTTGGGTCTGTACCCAGAAAAGCATAATTTTAATAAAAGTGAAAGAACATTCATAGACCTCAGTTTGCTTAATGCCAAAAAATGTATTGCACTATTATGGAAAAAGACTCATAGACCAGATGTGACTCAGTGGTTAAGACAGATGTTAACAAACCTTCCATTAGAAAGAATAACATATATACTAAAATCAAAGGAAATTGTGTTTGAGAATATATGGAGACCTTTTATTGATTATGTAAAAAATTTAAACATAACTCTTGAAGAAGAAGGTGAATGATGTGTGTGGACCTTGTAAATTCCAAACTGGTGAACATAATAAGTATACTAATGTATTGGATTGTCTAGACTAAACAGAGGAGCATTGTTGAAGACTTGATTTTGTTGGTGGTTGTTGGTGTTTTTAGTGCATTTTTTTTTTTTGTAGTACTTTAGTGTTAGTGTTTGATTGTTTGTATCATGTTTGTTAAAAAAAAAAAAAAGGTTCAATAAAGATATTGTGGAAAAAAAAGAAGTATGGCTTTGCGCATATTACTTCCAGCCCTCACTATCCTCAAGCAAATGGTGCTGCTGAGCATGCAGTACAGACTGTCAAGCATATTCTAAAGCAGCCTGATCCTTATCTTACCCTTATGTGCTACAGAGTAACCCCTAATGCTGCAACGGGTGTTACCCCAGCTTTGCTTATGGTTGGAAGACAGATTTGCACCACACTTCCAATGCTAGAAGAGAACCTGCAGCCCACCCCAATCAGTTGTGACGAGATCCTGCAGCGCGGCACACAGACAAAAATTGCATACAGGTACTTCTTCAACCTACGTCATTCTATTCAATAGCTTCCCAACCTAAATCCTGGACAAACTGTCAGAATGAAACTGGATGGTGAGAAAGGATGGAAAATTCCAGCAAAAGTTGTCAAACAATGCAAAGAACCACAGTAATACCTGGTGCAGATGGACAACAGAACCATAACAAGACACAATAGGAGACACCTGCGAATGGTTCCAGAATCTGCTGATTCATCAAATCAGCCAGAGCCACAAATGGAGGAACCTAAAGCTCAGCCACCCAGCAGTACTCCTCCTCCAAGTTGTCCCAGCCAAACAGCCAACGTATTGAACTAAACACATCAATCTGTTCCACAAAAGCCTGTGTAGATCACATCCAGAGGTCATGAAGTCTGACACCCTCTTCGTTGCAGAGAGTCTCTGCAGAGTTGAATATTGTTGAGTTTATTGTTGAATAGTTGAGGATGTCACTACAGTGAAGACCATCACTATGCGGGGTAACCATAAGCCCTGGATGACTGCAGAGGTGCGCTCGCTGCTTACAGCCAGAGATGCAGCCTTCAGAGCGGAGGACAGGATCACTCTCTGCTCAGCCAGGTCTGCGCTCTCAAAGGGAATTAAGGCGGCGAAGCGCGCCTATGCGCAGAAGATCCAGGGACACCTCTGTGACACTAGGAACACCAAGCAGATGTGGCAGGGAGTTCGGACACTGACGGGCTATAAGTCTAGGCAGGGGGTTGATGATGACGACGCTTTGCTTCCAGACAGGCTCAACGACTTCTTTGCACGTTTTGAAGCATCTAACCCGACAACCAGAGGGAGGGCTGGCCCACCCCCACCATCGGTCGGACCAGCTTTTACCATCAACACAGCGGACACACGGAGGACCCTAACCAGAGTCAACCCATGTAAAGCTGCAGGTCCGGACAACATCCCGGGACGTGTACCCCGAGACTGTGCAAGCGAGTTGGCGGATGTCCTGACTGACATTTATAACATCTCCCTGAGTCAGGCCATTGTTCCCAGATGCTTCAAGACCTCTATCATTGTACCGGTGGCAAAGAAACCAGTTGTGTCCTGTTTGAATGACTATCGTCCTGTTGCACTGACACCAATTGTGATGAAGTGTTTTGAACGGCTTGTCAAACCACACATCACAGCCTGCCTCCCTGCATCACACGACCCGCTCCAGTTTGCATATCGTTCAAACCGCTCCACAGAGGATGCTATAGTCACCACCCTACACTCTGTCATCACCCACCTGGACCAGAAAGACACCTACGCCAGACTCCTGTACATTGATTTCAGTTCAGAATTCAACACCATTATTCCCCAGAGACTGATGGAGAAATTACTCCTTCTTGGTCTGAACACCGCCAAATGTCTCTGGATCCTGGATTTCCTGACTAAGAGACCTCAGTCTGTCCGGGTTGGAAACAACATCTCCAACTCTGTCACGCTGAGCACCGGATCCCCTCAAGGCTGCGTACTCAGTCCACTATTGTTTACACTTCTAACACATGACTGTGTATCCAGACACGAGGGGAACCAGATTATTAAGTTTGCAGACGACACCACGGTGGTGGGACTTATTCAGAGGGATGAGGAATCAATGTACAGGGAAGAAGTGAGAGACCTGGAGGGCTGGTGCAGGGAGAACAATCTGGTGCTCAACGTGGACAAAACAAAGGAGATGATTATCGACTTCTGGCGGTCACAGCCTGAACATGTCCCCCTCAGCATCGGCGGACGTTTAGTGGAGAGAGTGGAGAACATCAAGTTCCTCGGAGTGCAGATCTCGCAGGACCTGACCTGGAGCAAGAATTCCTTGGGGATAAGGAAGCGGGCTCAGCAGAGACTGCACTTCTTGAGGAAACTAAAACAGGCCTCTCTCCCCATCTGCATCCTCAGGACCTTCTACAGAGGTGTGGTGGAGAGTGTTCTGACATACTGCATTGCTACATGGTACTCCAGCTGCAGTATGTCAGACAAAAAAGCCCTGCAGAGGATAGTCACGGGAGCTGAGAGGGTAATTGGAGTCTCCCTCCCCTCTGTCCAAGAACTTTTTCAGAACCGTTGTAGGAGCAGGGCACTGAACATTATCAAGGACCGTTCTCACCCTCTGCATAAACACTTTGAACTTCTGCCATCTGGTAAACGATTCCAGAGCATCAGAGGCAGAACCACCAGACTGATCAACAGCTTCCTTCCACAAGCTGTCAGGATGCTGAACAGTTGACCCGGAATCTCTCATACACACTACTGCACCTACGGACATTATGTATATTATTTGTATATTATAGTTAGTTAGTTTTCCCAAGTATGTCTCAGGGATGTGTGAATGGATGGGGGGGTGGGGGTGGGGGGTGAAGATATGTGTGAGTGTATCTTATATCATGCTGCTTCTATTTATATGAATGCCGAGAGAAACGCAATTTCATCTTGCCTGCACTACAGTTGTATGTACAGCAATATGACAATAAAGTTTGATTTGATTTTGATTTTTTGATTTGATTTGATTGGGCCACTTGGGGTCCCATCCAGACGTCCTGTGTTTAGACTTTTTAGTCGTGTTATCCTAATGAAAGCGCTTTGAGTGGTCTTTGTGACTAGAAAAGCGCTATATAAGTGCAGGTTAGTTAGTTAGTTAGTTCTCTCCTTCCTCTACTCTCACCTCTCCTGGACCCTTTGCCTGAACACTTTCCTCTCCTCGGCTCCTCTCTTCTGTCTCATCTTGCCCTCTCTGAGCTCTGTCTAATTCAGGTTCTCTCTGTCTATGGTGGTATACAACAGGTTACAAAATATCAAGTGTCATGTTTTGTCTTGCAGGATTTTTTTTGTCATGGTTTACATAAATGACAAAAATAAGTGTATTTTTTTGTATTTTTATTCTAGTGTTTCTTTTTTCCATTGAGAAAGTAGAGAAGGGAAAAAAACATTCATAATAGTAATGTACTCATGCATACTTAAATTATATGATCAGGTGGGTACAGTAACCAGAAATTCTACTCATGTAAAAGCAGTGCTTTGAAATCAGTAATTAAAAGAAGACAACCAAAAATTTCTAGTTGAGTTAAGGGTACAATCAATCAATCAATCAATCAATCAATCAATCAATCAAACTTTATTTCCAGACTCATGGTCCATCAAAAATAAAATAAACAAGACAATTGAAACAGTTAATAAAAAAAACAATCAAAAACTTACAAAACAATAAGAAACAACTACTAAAAGAAGTACAAAAACAGTACAGACTTTAAAAAGACTTAAAAAGACAACTGTACCAATGCCTTCTAAACTGTGACTGACAGCAAATAGAACTAAGAGCACCCACTTAAAAACCTGAGTAATGACTTCAGTCTTGAAGGTTTGAGGTTTTTCTCAAAAATTTATAACAATTTTGCTATAGTTTTCTAATTTTCTCTGTAAATTTATCTAAATTTGAAACCATTTTCCTGAAATTTGTAATTTCCTCTTGTAAAATTGACTTTTCTTGTACATTTGAAACTTTATTATAAATTTGTGGATTATTTTATGGCTTATTTTTGTCTGGGTTTTTTTTTAAATAAAATTACTGTTTTTTTTTAAATAAATTTGAAACAGACTGTGGTATTTTTTTTCACTTTTTCCTTTTAACAATTTATATTTTTGACCATAACTTTGCAGTCAGAACAGAACAATAATTTAACGCTGATTACAAAGAAAAAAATTTAATAAAATTGCATTTAATGAAATAAATTAACTTAAATGACCAAGGATGCAGTTATTTCTGTTACAATATTTCTATGTATTTATAGTGGGGTTTTTTTTTAGAAATCTCCTCACCACCCAGACAGCAGGAAAAACCTCCCTTATTTTGAAATCCAAATGCTGGCACGTTTAGTTTGTCTGAAGGCTGCTGACGGATTAAAGCCATTGACTTGGTAAATTTCGGTCATCTTAACTTGCCAGGTACATAACAGGGAACATAACTTAATATTGTAGTGGCTGGTGAAATATATCCTCAGCAATTCATCAGTCCCCCTTGCCTTTCCCTTCATATGAAGCCGGCTGCACATGAATTCTCAACACATCTCTTGGCTAAGCGACTCTTCCATTATTGCTCCCATTTCCAGCGGGTTAAAACCATAATAAACGCCAGTGCTTATATACCTCTTCTGATCTTTTTCCGCGTTTAAAGTACTTTAATAAACCCATGTTTCTGTCAGACAGTCACGCTAGCGAGACACTGTCTGGTGACTAGTGGAAAGCTCACGTGGGTGGGGTGCTTCTAAACTCCGCACGGATGACAGCCACGCGTGTTGTTCGTGTGCGCGCTTGAGGAAAGTCATTGCTTCATATATTTTTCTTAAATTCATATCTCCTCATAAGCGCGGCGGTAATTTTTCTGGCAAGGCGGGCCGCCACCCAGAAATGTTACCAGAGGAAACACTGAGAGACAATTAGCCAGCATAGACAGACTTCTGTGATAGGAAATGTGTAAGAATAAATAATTGCAAAGTAAACACAACAAAAGAAACAGAAGAATTCATTCATTCATTCATTCATCTTCTTCCGCTTAATCCTTTTCGGGTCGCGGGGGGGCTGGAGCCTATCCCAGCATCTTTGGGCGAGAGGCAGGGTACACCCTGGACAGATCGCCAGTCCATCGCAGGGCCAACACAGAGAGACAGACAACCATTCACTCTCACAGTCATACCTAAGGACAATTTAGAATCCCCAGTTTTGATGCCAATTAACCTAACTTGCATGTTTTTGGCATGTGGGAGGAAACCGGAGAAATCCCGGAGTAAACCCACGCAGACACGGGGAGAACATGCAAACTCCACACAGATCACTGTTGGTCGGGGGCTGGGATCGAACTCAGGATCCCCCGGCCAAGGGCGAGTTGCTGTGCTGCCGCAGTGCTAATCACTCCGCCACCGCGCCACCAGCAAAGTTTAATTCTGTTTATTGATTCTAACACACACCTTACGGTGCTGTCTAGACACATCATCAGCGATGTAACCTGTGGTTATCGTGTGTTTCGGGTCACTATACATTATACACCCTCTTACAGGCGACCCAGCCAGGGTTGATCAAACCCCAACTTGTGTCTAGGTGGTTCAAACCATCCACAGATCACTCCTTCTGATCCACAGCCATCACAATGCTCTTTCAGCAGCATCAGTGATGTTCTTGATGGCTTTCTTGTTGAGTCTCCCCCTGATCCCCAACTGCTTGAGGGCCCTGCAGAGTGACTGACCGGCAAAACCTCGACAGCCAACCTCTATAGGATAGAGCCAGGTCTTCCATCCTCCACTACGGCAATCACCGACAAGCTCCCCATACTTGGCCCTCTTCCTTTCAAAGTCCTCTTCCATCCGGTCTTCCCAGTGCACAGTCAGTTCCAACAAGATCACCTGCTTGGAAGATTCTGACACAAGAACCATGTCTGGTCTAAGTGTGGTCATTATGATGTTGTCAGGGAATTTCAGCTGTCTTCCCAGGTTGACCTTCAGTTCCTAGTCTCGTGCAGTTGCCAGAAGCCCCCCCCCCCCCCAATGGGTTTGTGCAATGCTGTGGCTTCTCACCAGCTTTGATGAAGGGTATGGCATGCTTTGCTGGGTGTTGCTGACTGCTGAAAGAGATCCCTGCACTGATGGACTCTGCTACAGCCTTCAGTAGCTGGTCATGCCTCCACCGATAGCGTCCCTCACTGAGGGCTCTCGGGCAGCTACTTAGGATGTGTTCCAGGGAACCTCTTTGCTGGCATAGAGAGCATGAAGGGGCTTCTATCAGGCCCAAGGAGAAGAGGTTGGTTGGGCTTGGAAGAACATTGTACACCGACTGGATCAAGAATTTGATCCGGTGTGGCTCCACTCTCCAGAGCTCTGACCAGGAGACTTTACGTTCCATTGCCTCCTTCCACCTGGTCCATGCCCCCTCCTGGCACATTCCAACTATCCTGCTGGTTCGTGTTTCCTCCACTCCCACTCTAATTTCATCCTGAACCAACTGGCATCTTTCCATTCCCTGGACCTTGCTGTACTGAGGTGTTGGGTTGCTCCCAAGGCCTGCCCGCCCTGCTGCAACTGTCCCCACCAACTCTTTAAACTGCAGCCGTGCCTCAGCCTGTTCAACAACTTCATGGGCTTTGAATTTCCTGCCCGTCTTCACCTGAATACCAGCCAATGAGACTTTGATGTCACTAGAGTCTCTGTACAGCATCACTTCTCTTGCCCGGGAAACTATGAATTCCTCTGACAGACTACTGAAGGGGAGTTGAAGCTTGTTGTTTCTCCCATATAAGGCGATGCTGCTGAGGCTGCAAGGCAGGCCCAATCACCTACACAGGAAGTGGCTGATCTTCTTCTCAAAACCTTCAACGGTGCTCAGTGGAACGTCATAGATAAGCAGTGGCCAGAGGAGTCGTGATAGGATGCCATGCTAGTAAATCCAAGCCTTGAATTTTCCTGGCAACCCTGACTTGTCTATCTCTCCAAGCCAGGTTCCTAGTTGATTGCTGGTCTCTTGAAGAGTGGATGTGTCCCTTAGCGTACTGTTGAAAACCTTTCCCAGGCTCTTGACTGGCTTCTCAGTAATTGATGAAATCTGGACTCCTCTGATGAAAAATCTAAACTTATCAGACACCTTTCCCTTCTTCACAACTAGGGCTTGAGACTTTGATGGTTTAAAGTCCATTCGTCCCCAGCTAATGAGACGTTCAAGGCCTTGAAGGATCCACCCGCAGCCCAGGACTGATGTTGTAGTCACTGTCAAATCATCCATAAATGCTCTAATGGGGGACTGTCGCACACCTGATCTAGTGAGTGGACCTCTGCTCTCCACCTCTGCTGATTTTACAAGCATATTCATGGCCAGGGCAAATAAAATCACTGAGACAGTGCAGCTGGTGATGATTCCTTTCTCTAGCCAATGGAATGAGGATGACACTGTTCCAGAGGTAACTTTCAAGCTGAAGCAGTTATAGTAATCCATGATTAGGTCTCTGATCTTGACTGGAATGTGATGCCAGACAAGTGAGATTTCCACCAGCTTATGGGGGATTGACCCATAAGCGTTTGCAAAGGTCAAGCCACAGTACTGCCAGATTACCATTATCTTCTCGAGCTTCACGGATCAGTTGTGTGACAATTCCTGTGTGTGCAATGCAGCCTGCCACTCTTGGAATTCCACCCTTCTGTACAGCTGTATCAATATACTCATTCCCAAGAAGGAATTCTGTCATGCGACGAGCAATAACACTGAAGAAAATCTTTCCCTCGATGCTGAGGAGTGAGATGTTCCTGAACTGCTCAATGGTGGTTAATAGTCTCTGTAGAAGTCTTGGGCACCTCTTGTAGACCACATAGGGTACTCCCCTGGAGCCTGGTGCAGAGCTAGTTTGAGCTGCCTTGACAACCTCCTCGGTCTCACTCAATGATGGCTCCTTAAGGTTAAACGTTATGGTTGGTTCTGGCAGGGCTATCAAGTTACTACGTGGACCAAGATCATGCTGTCTTTCAGCATCACTATAGCTGGCCCTGAGGTAACTGTCAACCTCTTCCTGGGTGCAGGAAAGTCACCCACTGTGCTTTTGTCCAAGGATTTTCCTAATGAACCCATATGAATTTGAAATAAATGATGCACACTTTCTTGCTCTCTCCTTCCCTCTCCTTCTGTGCCACTCAGCTCGACGGAGGTTAGTGATCTTTTTCCTCGTGGTGTTACAGAGCTCTACCAACCCAACCTTTTCCTCCTCACTTGCCTTCTTAAACTGACGTCTGAGCACATGGAGCTCTTGCCGGAGCCGGCTTATCTTTCCCTCACGTTGATTTGGTCCACCTGGTTTGGCCATTAAACGCTGCTCCTTAATTCCAAATCTCTCGACTGCGATACTGATGATTATGGTGCACATTAACTGCAGCCTCCGGTCAGCATCCCCTCTGGATGAGGCTTTGAGAATCGAATCCACATCTTCATCAAATTGGGAAGGCTTTGTGGAGCGTGGAGGGACTGGGCACTGTGGGGTGATTCCAGGCCGGGTTCCTCCTGGGTTTCACCAGGTGTAAGACCTATGCGTTGCAACACTTGCCACTTAATTAGGCACTTCATTTTGGCCTGGTGGATCTTCAGGCCATGCAGGTTTTTGCAGACTTTGCAACATTTACACACTGCACTCGTAATCGTTTGTCTGTAATTTTGGGTCAATGCCTGTGCATCTGTCCTGGTGGGGTGCTCATTCTCCCCCCCTCTCGGGCACCCTTGGGGGTATATCTTCATTGAGCTTTCCATAGCCAATTATGGGTTTAGAATCAGTTATTGGATTAGCAGAAGAATAATGATCGGATTTGATGCTAATGGCAATGACTGTTCAACTATTTTATGTATAGGAACAGCAACTCTTGAGGGCAGAATAATCCCTACATTGCTGTGGACCGAGGGCAGTCTACCCCAAATTCCCAGATTTCATGTTCATTTCAAAGACTTTGACAAGTTGATAAGATTCTGTACCTCAGTAAGCTGTTATTAATGCATTCACAAAAGGGGGAGATGTGATGAGAGCCTACAGGCTACCGTAGTTGATTGATGATGACGTCACTATAGAGATGAAGACATGATTTGTAGTCACTGCACCATGTTACAGAGCTGTTAATAAAAGCAAAGAGACACTGGAAGTCTATTGTTGTCCAATATATGTCATCCATGGCAATAAGTATACTGAAGCACTTTTTACAGACATAAGCTGGATTTAAGACATCAATAAGACAGCAATAACCTAAATGTACCACTGTCTGAAAACCACGCAATCACATAATGTTCATCATACATATTATATGCAGTCTTCACTCTTTATCCAGTTTTATTCATTCATTCATTCATTCGTTCATCTTCTTCCGCTTAATCCTTTTCGGGTCGCGGGGGGGCTGAAGCCTATCCCAGCATCTTTGGGCGAGAGGCAGGGTACACCCTGGACAGATCGCCAGTCCATCGCAGGGCTAACACAGATAGAAAGCAAAAGAAGGAATATTTTTGAAAGAGGAATGTTACCCTTGTAGTACATACAGTAAGTGTTAGTGCCGCTAGTCATTTCACACTTGTAATATAGTAACAGTGTGTAGTTTTATGATTAATGAACAGGCTAATCACACATACTGTGCATGTACTGTAGATGTTTTAAATATCCATTACATAAGCTTTATTGGTACAGATTAACACAGAGTAAGATCAATAAGGGCTGTCTGATTTTACATGACCCGTCAGTATCTTTAGCACAAATGTATACTTTAAATACAAAGTATAACTGTCCTGTTTTTACACTAACAGTAGTTTGTTAAAAACACTGGATTACATCATAAAATTATTGGAGAAACTAAGACCTGATGACTTGTCCGAGTCACATGCCTATGAGGCAGGCAGCATGAGAGCAGAATGAGGTTACAGGTGGAATTTCCCCTGTCTCTCCTTTCTCTCTGACGTCACGTCCAATGGCAGCAGTTAACTGCTGCTGCTGCTGCTGCTGCCGCTGCCTAGCAATCAAACATGTCTGACAAGGCCATATTCAGGTGTCAAATACGTGAGGTGTTTGAAAGGCACGGTACAATTAGGGAACTTTTAAAACAGCAGTTCCCCTGCAAACCCTCAACAGAAAACAGGCCTGTGTGGGGGTACTTCTCTGCATCTAAAAGAGAAGTTCAAGAGTTTTATTTCTCTTTTCACAAGTAGGTTCCTGTGTTTCTGCAAGTCATTTCATGTGAGCCTTTGTTTAGACAGAGTATCTGAACATTGCCATCTTGTGGTTATTTCTAAGGCATCGAATTACACTAATTTACACCTAGCAGACAGGGTCGGCAAGTAGTATAGAAAATGTCATTAATTATAATTCTGCTTCTAGCTCAGGTGAGCATGCTGTATTTCTTAGTGTGGGTATTAAAGTGCTAGAAAAAAATAATTTCACATTAGCTATAAGTTGCTGAAACATCTCAGAGCACACTAACAAGAAGGTCAACTTGTTTTTTAAGGATCATCATGCTTGGCAACTTGCAAAAGTAAAAAAAAAAAAACCAAAAAACTGCTGCATTCACTGTCTGTAGCAAGGCCACTCTAAAAGCTTCTGTGTAACTGGAGTGCTGCCTTCTAAACGGGATAAGAGCTTGGTTCTCCTTTTTGTGTAGTCAAATCAATATCCACAAACCCATTAAGCCAGGCGGGTACGTCTTGGGCAAGAAGGAGCATCTGACGTCTGAGGAGCCCTTGATCACTAAAGGAAGCACAACAACTTTTTCACTGTCACCCTCGTTCAGCATCACACTCCTCAGCTGCTGATGGTGACATCACTGTCACAGGATAACAGCCGCTTTAGCCTAAACCACACAGTCCTCTATCTGTAGTATTCACAAATATGCACAACTGTGCAATACCACTCAAAGCCTGAACCACATTAAAGCTATCAAAGTAGTGGAAAAGGGGTGGAGTGTGGGCAGCAGCATGGCAGGATGTTCCTAAAGCAAGGACACATGCTTGCTGCAAACAACACCATTACACACTGGAGTATATTTGGAAAGTCCTGTTCTGGATAATTGCTTTCAGTGGATTGAAGTTTCCAATTATCCACAAGTCTCAGCCACACCATGGGAAGTCTAAGGGGGAAAGGGGAGAATGGGTGGGTCCAGCTACTCCCGTCTCAGATGGGCCTGACTAACTAAAAAAGCTCTTAACTCTCCCCTCTTTCCCTGCGTCACCGCTGCCTTGTCTGAAGGGAACATCTGCTGCCGACCAATGGGATTGTGTTTTGTCCGTCCCATGATGCAAGCATCTCAGCCCAAAAATGTAAACATCTGGCAAACATTTAGACTCACTACAGAAGAGGGCAGATCAACAATCCTGTCAAGCATTTCAGATGTGTACTTGTAGAAATGCAGCAAGCCAGCAAACGCTCATTTATATTTGTCTTCTAAAAGAGTCCAGTGAATAGCTACAACTCACTCTTAGCTGCTCCCCCACATAGTCAGTGTTTCCAGTTTAAAGCAGTGGTATTCAACTAAATAGGCCCAGTAAGGCAACCCACCACTTCTCTGCTGAGGTCCAAAACAAACTGGCATCTAATGAGTTTTCCCAGACTAAAGAAAATAATCCTGTTAACATTTTTATCTAACTAATGAAAGCACCCATATTGTTCAGTGACAGTATTTTCGTCAGGTCAGATTCACCTGTCATTACAGCTTACATTGAAAATTACAGGTGACTTTTATTTGATTCAAATATGAATGCACCTGTCATCATATTTGTGCAACCACTTGTTCTCATTAAGCTAAGAAAACAGATGTGTTTTTGTAAAGGTTTTCCTTGGAATTTTGCTCTGGAGGACTGCCAGCAGTTAGTTATTTGTACGTGACGAGGTCCAGAAGAAGGAAGGAACCCAGATGGTGGCACCGCGAGCTACAACTGCCAGCACGGATGCTAACAACACTTCTAAGTGATGACAGCAACACCCTACAGACGTGCAGAGATAAAACATTACATGAATTATTATCTGAAAGTTTTCGATCAAGTCACGTGACCAGATATCAGCTACATATCTGAGCTAGTACGGTATGTAAAGTGACTCGGAAATGAACAGGGAAAACTAGATTTTTGATCAGATATGGCTCACAGTTGGTTAAAAAAAAGTCAGATTTGAGTCACTTCAGAGTGGCAATCTAAGCCTAGCCTAGCCTGAGTTTTAGCAGTAACTGTGTGCCCTTGTCTGTTATGTTCATACGCATTCTGTCTATCCATCAAATATAAAATGAATGATATATGAAGTGACACTTACTGGATTGTGAGTGCAGAGGAAGGGCCATCCAGATCACTTACGCTGGACTTGGTGTTCATTTATTTACAGCATCGTGACTTGGGCCTGTTGTCCTCTTTCTAATTTTGCTACTACAGTGTTTATTATACAGTAACACCTTTTAACAGACACATACTGTAGCCAAACAAAAGAATAAAGGCATAGTTTTGCATCCATTCATCTTGAGAAAGTTATATTTTACTGTCACCTCTCCAACCAGAGTCCCCTTGGTCTGCAGAGTTTTCTGATTGACTCCAACATACATAAAAACCTGTGTGCAGCATGCTATTTACTTCCTCCCTTTATGTTAAAAGACACTGGGGTCCAGATCAAAGCTTTCTCAGGGTCCAGATTTGGACAATATTCTGCCAGTTTTTGACCACTACTCTAATGAAACCTATCAGCGTCTGGCACACCTGTTACGCTCATTTACCTTAAGCTGCTTTAACACCAAAATTCACAAGTGTATGTGGGCTCTTAAACGTGATAAGCTCAAAAACATCCCTCCACTGACTCCCACTGCAAGCAGACTCACGTCCGATCCCTGACAGAGACCCCCGCCCCATGGCAGCCCCACACCTTACAGCCGAGACGCCCTCCCACCGTTCACTGCAACAGATTGCATTTTGTATCCTGATGGTGCGTGTTATTTTCCTAAACCCTTGTCATAAATCATGTGTGTGATTTGCCGCAAACAGACGAACCATGATGCGAGTCAGCCGTGTCCATTTGGCAGTGCAGCGGAGAACGCGGCCAAGCTCCAGTGGCTCCGTGCAGCCCTCCAGTGTCACGAGGAGTGGAACTAACATAAATGTGCATTCTTTCCCTCTACCTGAGTTGCACGAACTGTGCGATTTTAATACAGTCGATCCGACCGTCTGCCTCCTAATGACAGAAATACTTAGATAATATACATATATTAATATAAAGGAATATAGTTAAATAGATGTGTTCCACTGAGGACTGTGTAAGTGGAAGACAGTGACAGATGTGGGAAACATTCACCCAGAACAACACAGACCAACTTGTCCCAGTGAGAGTGTCATAATACAATAAATAAATATAAATGTGTAATGTATGGGGTATTAAGCTCAATTTTTATTTGTCTAATAGAGAGAAAATCTTGAAATATTTTGTTTTGAAAGGAAAATTCTGTTTTCAATATGCTTTTATTATGTTGCAAATTGCATAATTAAAATAGTTTACTTTCTTTAACTGGTTCACTCATATTTTTTCCTTCATATATTGTGTCAGCTTGCGGCGCAAAGCAGATCAGAGCCATTAATGTAGCTAAATGATGAAATGTTTGTATACAGCATATTCCTACTGAAAAGCCCTGTCATGCCAAATAAATAAATGAATAATTAACCTAAACATACTGTGAAACCATCACAGTCAATTATGTCACAAAATACCATGATATAAATTTTTGGCCATATCGTCCAGCCCTATGCAAGTGTTCACTTTGCACATCAGTTTCAGCTCAATTTTGATTAGCTATTTGATGTTAATAAAAAGAGGGTGTGGACACGATTGAGCATGGTTGTGATTGGTCATGACTGATGGAGCTGCCGATGGGCCTCTGCGTAGACTGTAATGGGTGGCCTTATGGGTGGGAACTTCCAGGTCCTGGTCATTACTGTGCGGACTCTGACTGTAAATGGTTCCACAAGTGCAAGATGGTAGCATCCTAAACCCTGGAAGCAGAGCTTCAATTTTCTACAATTTAAATAAAACAGTTACAGGGGCCCTATTTTATAGTCTACGGCATGGAAGAAAACAGCAGATGGAAGGGGCTGCTGTGGAAACAGACAGTGCTCTGCCTAAGATGGATTTCATGATATAATAAAATCATGGAGTAGAAAAGTAGTTTGCGCTGGAGATTTTTGCTCATGGAGTTTAGATCCACATAAGATGGCCTTTGCAGTTGAAACTTTGGCTGTGGGCATGTAGGCATCAGCAAATGTAACAGAATAAAAAAAGAGAACAGCACAAAAGATGAGGAGAAATTGATCTTTCCCTTGATCACAAATATTTCTCTGAAGCTCAAATTTGCAGCTTAATTTGTGTAACAAAAGATAAAAGGGCTCTTGAAGTGCTTACAATAATGTTCAGGCCCAAAGCTCTAATAGTGATAAATCCATTATAGATAGGCCAATTGTACACCGGTTCGCATTTTCTAGAAGGAAAAAAAATTGGGAGCTGCTGACCCAAAGGTCAAGACTATATTTCACATAATGGAGAGCACTATGAAAGCTCTCTTCCAGTAAAACATAAGTAAAGACCAAAAACAGCTCTGGTGCTCTGCTGTTATATCTGATCTGTACAAATTGCCCACATTTCACACACACACACACACACACACACACACACACACACACAGAGAAAGACACATCATCAGTGTATAGTCACATGCCAGCTGAGTATCACAAAGGAGAGTCGCAGGAATAAATGAAAGCACCAAGGTGCTGATGCCTCGGTGCCAGAGCCTTGGTGGAGCTATGCATTCTCGGATCATCACCAAAATGTTTTGGGTTCCTCTCTAGCCCGAGGACCACCTCCAGTAAAAATTTCATCCAAATCCATCAAGTAGTTTTGGAGTATTCTTGCTGACACACTGTGAGAAGATAAGAGCCTTGGTGGAGGTATGTGTTCTCAGATCGTCACCAAACTGTTATGGGTCTCCCTCTAGCCCAAGGACCACCTCTGGTAATAAAAATTTCATCCAAATCCATCCAGTAGTTTTGGAGTACACGCATGTGCAGTGAAAATAATCAGCAGTTCACATGCCCATACTGTTGGCGGCAGCCAAGAGCCACCAAACTGATTTGAACAGCTGCAATCCCAACACAAGGAAGAGCACGGCGGCAGACGTTTTAAATGGCGGAAGCGATGGAGGTACGTGAATACAATGACAATCAAGACGAACAAGAACTTTTGCTGTTTCGTGGCAGAGAAAGAAAACAGATGGGCAAAAAGACGGACATTTGTTCACCCAGTATTGGCGGACTGCTCAGCACTTCCCTGTGGCGGGAGTTTCTGGGTGCATGCGCAGTTCACTGTGACCATTTGCGGGTGAAGAATGTTGGGACTTGGGAGTTTTTAGCGAGTTTTTAATGAGTCCTTCCTCTGCAAAACTAAACCGCAAAACCAGTGTGAAAACAATCAGTGTGATGAATAAATGGTGTAGTTGCTGAATACATGTTTGTTTTTTCAGTAACCGATACTTTATAATAGTTCAACTAGAGATCAACTGTAACAGGAAGTTATCCATGTGCTGTAAAAAAGTCGCACTACCGCCTCTAGTGGCCCGGCATAGTTATTACAACACCTTTTCCCCTGGCTTCATTGATGTTAAAGGTGCATTAAATTTATGTTTATTTCAAAAACAAAGCCTTATCTCGGAATTCTGGCACATTAAAGGTCGAGAAAATATGGCAAAACAAGCTTTTAGTTCCACTTAATTTTGACTGGGCAAGCTGAAACAGAGAAGCAGACGGACACATCCACACACAGACGCACCAACTGTTTACCGTATGCCTCTCAGTTTCACCGAGGCATAAAAATGAAGTAGTGGACAAAACAGGGTTCACTATCTCCATCCATCCATCTTCTACCGCTTTTCTGGAGGTCCGGGTCGCGGAGGCAGCAGTTCAAGTAGAGAAGCCCAGACTTCCCTCTCCCCAGCCACCTGCTCCAGCTCTTCAGAGAGGATACCAAGGCGTTCCCGGACCAGCTGGGAGGCGTAGTCTCTCCAGCGAGTCCTGGGTCTGCCCCGGGGTCTCTTCCCAGACAGACGTGCCCGAAACACCTCAAGTGGGAGGTGTCCAGGAGGCATCCTGATCAGACGCCCATACCACCTCAACTGGCTCCTTTCAATGTGGTGGAGCAGCAGTTCTACTCTGAGCCTCTCCCGGATGACTGAGCTCCTCACCCTATCTCTGAGGGTGAGTCCAGCAATCCTACGGACAAAGCTCATTTCAACCCCTTGTATCCGCGATCTCATTCTTTCGGTCATTACCCAAAGCACATGACCATAGGTGAGGGTAGGAACGTAGATTGGTAAATCGACAGCTTTGCCTCAGAGTTTAGCTCCCGCTTCACCACAACAGACCGGTACAACGTCAACATCGCTGCGGATGCTGCTCCGATCCGTCTGTCAATCTCTCGCTCCATTCTCCCCTCACTCGTGAACAAGACCCCAAGATACTTAAACTCCTCCACTTGGGGCAGGAGCCCGTCCCCAACCCGGAGAGGACAATCCACCTTTGTCCAGCTGAGGACCATGGACTCGGACTTGGAGTTCACTATCATCAGTTTGATAAACCTGAAAGTGTGGGGCGTAGGTGAATGGGCCATGTGGGGTGCAGAGACTGTTAGAAAAATTAAACACTCCCTGGGATAGTTATTTCACATGGAATTCCCAATAACACATAAAATACATTCATCTCAGCATAACCCCACGGCTCACGCTATAGTCGTAGTCACGCTGTTACAAGAAGCAAGCAATGACAATAAAACCAGCCTTTTGCATCCCCAGTGGACTTACCCTGACTGAAGTTGTCATCGGCACAGCATATATCCCCCCCGGCTTTATCCAGGCAGTTAGCGGCCGCTCTCATAAAACCAGGCGACGCTGGAAAAACATGACTATCCCCGGAGCGGCGCTGTGAGCTTCATCACCCAGTCGCCGGTCAGCCTTTACCCACCCGCTGCTTTCGTTTGCTTGCCGCTGACACAAGGTCGAGGTTTTCTCTGGCGGGGGCTGGTGCGTGGGGAATTCCTAGGAGTCACATTTTCCTGGGAAATTATTGGCCCGGCACCAAAGTTTGCCTGGTTGTTGTTGTTGGTAGTAGTGAAGCTAAGCGATTCGGGACAGATTTTTGGAGTTGAGCAGTAAGTTAGTGATTAAAAAAAGTCGCTGTAAAAAAATAAAATAAAATAAAATGTTGAAGTACAGAAGCTTTCATGCATATTATAGCCTGTTCTTAGCCGTGGAAGGTTATGAGAGCTAATCGCTCAACAACCTGAAGATATTCTACATTTAATTATTTTACGCAGTCTCAGATGCTACTTTACAAATTCAGTTGTCACGTCCGTGACTTTCGAACAAAAAAAGCAGGTTATACATAATATGAGCTTGGTCTGAGTCGAGTTTGTCCCCCTGTCTGATAATACTAAGGTGACCGTAAAGCATAAGGATATAATTAGTAGTATATCGGGCATCTTCCGGGAATGTCCAAGCCCCTTGTGGGATGAGAGCCTGACGAGAACTCCTTAACGGGCGGGGTCTACGCAGACTTCTGTGGATATAGCTGTTATATTGTGATGAATGTATCGAGTATCTATCGAACACATTTTATATTAAAATGGAAGCAAAGTAAATAGGATAATAGGGTTTAGAGGTGTGGAAAAAAAAAACTGTTCCCATACCGGGAGTCGAACCCGGGCCGCCTGGGTGAAAACCAGGAATCCTAACCGCTAGACCATATGGGACAACTGATTGATGGTGTGAAAGCTGTTCTATTTGATATCTAATTTAAGAGTGTAGTGCATTTAATTTGTTCCTGCTGACCCGTTGTAGGGTAGGCATTGTACGTTGATTTAGTTTGCTAACATATATAAGTTAGACTTATTACAACCTTAATGTGTCCTACTCACATATACTTATGAGTAGGGCGTCATCTAGTGGTGATTCTTTGGTACTATAATTCATGTCCAAAGTATATTCTGTTATACCCCGATTATGTTTTTTTATCTGACTCTATTGAGTGAACATACACAACTTCACGTAGGGAAAAAAAAGCAATATATAAAAAATGACAACGCATGCAAATCGTTGCTAAACCTGTGAATAGGTTAATTTGAGCGCAAACATATGACGTAATTTTCACTGGAATAGTCCAAAGATATGGTATGGGGTCAACCGATCCTGCTAAGAAAATACAAACGAGCCCCAAAAGCCTTCTGTTTATATTTACAATATGGGTAACATTACTTTTAAAAGATTTTTCAAGTATTTGATGACGAAACTCTAGCTCAAGCGGTTAGTTGGCGATTAGCGATTCCCTCTATATTAGCGAAAAACCCCTCTATTTACTGTTAATGCAAGCGCTCTTGGACTCGCAACGACAGCCAAATATTTGACACACTAGCATTAACCTTAGCTAGCCGGTAAAAAAAAAAAAATATATATATATATATATATACAGGCTTAAAAAATACACCTCCTTACATTTGACCCACTCGCTTGTATGTTAAAGATTTAGGCTGTCGAGTAAACAGGATGTCAACTCCAGCAAGACGGCGTTTAATGAGAGATTTTAAACGGTAAGTGAAAGGAAAACAGCAGAGCGCTAGCTGACGTTAGCATCCACAGCTAGCGTTAGCCTAAATGGTAATCAACTATAAAATAACAATTCAGATAACCTTAGGAGCTTAGGTTGATTTAAATGTTTTTTCCCTCTGTAATGGCTAGCTCTCCTTATGATGTGAAGTAGTTATAATGAGCTAATTACAGGAAGTCTACTGTAATAACGACAATTATTGAGAGGAGACACCTGCGTAACAGTGCAGTCACAAGTAACATTTTGATTGTGCAATTCATCGCCTCTGTTTACTTGAGTCAACACTTTGTGCTATGTCATTTTTATATGAATTCCGTGTCAATAGAATAACATTTTTATCAACCCATATGTGTGAGAATTTTTTGAGCAATATTAAGTTAGTTAACGCACAGAGCTACCAGAGAACTGATCCCCACTGTAGCTTTCATTACAGTAGCTGTGTGGCCTAGGGTCAGAGAAACGGAGATAGGCGCTGCCCCTATACACCACCTGGTGTCCCACATGCTATGGAGGGGAATTAACTTAACTTACATATGTGTGAGAATTTTTTTGAGACATGTAATTGATGGAAATAGTTTAAGTCTACCCAGGTAACATTTTACGCCAACAACAAGCATTTCAATGCAGATACATTGTCTCTTTTTACACTGTACTAGATAGAGTAGGGCTCCTGTGTCTGGGGCCATGATGGATCACCTGAGCCGGAGGATCAGCAACCATCTGTCATGCAGTTACTGTAAACCGGTTCAGCACTGTCAGACAAGGCACATGCTCTTTGTACACTTATGTTGTTACCAAACTGTTCTGATGGTCACACAGTTCTTGATTCACTTTGTGGTTTGAATATGCACAGTAGTTCTCTTAAAATGCATTGTGGGTGTTTTTTTGTTTTTGTTTTTTTAGCCACTATGGACCTTTTGCACAATGTAGAGTGATGTACTTCTGCATTCCGGACTGCCCACAACTCACTTCCGGTCACAACCAAATCCCATTATATTTACCAGTGTTCTGACATTTTACCATACTTACCAGAATGGCCATACCCTGGGTTAGTACGCATGTGCGGCATGCGCATGCATGTGTAGTAACAGCAAATATGCTTCCAGTCATAATTTCAGCATACGATACAGCTGACGGAAACAGATGACGGCGCTGCACCGTGATTGGCTAATCCAAAAATGTGGCGCCTTTTCAGTGTGTGTCTATTTATATATATTTCCCGCTGTTAAAAATTACTCATTACAGCTGACGGAAGGTAAACAATAGCATACAGCAGTCCAGCTGACAGAAGGTAAGCAATTATGTAATGTTAGTGCCATATTTGCCGTGCAACTGATTCTGACAAAGTATGCCAAACCGATAGCTATATCTGTCGATTTGCCATAGGGGTATGGTATTCTGATAAAGTATGGTAAAATGGCAGAACACCAGCACCACAGTGTTTTCCCATCTTTAAATCAGTTTATCTGCTTATGCTTATCATTGTACATTTTATAAATAGGTATTGACGCTTTGTTTTTTAAGATAAGATAAGATAAGATAAGCCTTTATTAGTCCCACAACGGGGAAATTCCAGGATTGCAACAGCACAGGGATAGCAACACTCAGAGCAACAATCAGAAGGCAAGAAAAAAAACAAGCAAGCAAGAGCAGCTAATAAACATATGTACGTATTACTATAAAATATATATATATACACACACACACAGACACACAGTGCAGAGCATTGTAGCTGGATGGAATAAATATATGAATATATGAACACACAGTGCAGAGCATTGTAGCTAGATGGAATAAATATGTAAATATATAAACACCCACAGTACGGAGCATTGCAGCTAGGTGGAATAAATATGCAAGTATATAAACATACACAGTGCGGAGCAATGTAGCTAGATGGAATAATATGTAGATATATAAATATATAAACACACCCAGTGCTGAGCATTGTAGCTAGATGGAATAAATATGCAAATATATAAACACACACAGTGCAGAGCATTGTTGCTAGATGGAATGAAACAGCATAACCGTCTACTTAGTTATCCTACATGGTATGATTATGTGCCCATACATATTCTCACCCTCCATAGCGACCGGTATGTTCCTAGTTGTATGCCGGAGGGGACCATTGTGTAAGTCTATTGCATCTTTTGCATTCAAAAAACTATTAGTTTGTTACGTCTTTTTGCTATCTCTGCGAGCAGCCCTGCTTAGGTTGTACAGTCTGACAGCCGTTGGTAGGAAGGACCTACGAAACCTCTCGGTTGTGCACCTGGGATGATGTAGTCTGCTGCTAAATGAGCTCCTCAGTGCATTCAGTATGTCCTGCATAGGGTGGAACTCGGACTCCAGCAGAGATGACAGTTTAGCCACCGTCCTTCTCTCTCCTATCTCCTCCATCGGATCAAGGCGCTGCCCCAGGACAGAGTTAGCTTTCTTGATCAGTTTGTTCAGTCTCTTCCTATCGGCTGCAGTAATGCCACTGCCCCAGCAGACCACTCCAAAAGTGATGGCTGATGCCACCACCGTGTCATAGAATGTCTTCAGCAGCGCCCCTTGTACACCAAAAGACCTGAGTCTCCTCAGCAGGAACAGCCTGCGCTGTCCCTTCTTGTAGAGTGCATCAGTATTGTGTGACCAGACTAGTTTATTGTTCAGATGAACACCCAGGTACTTATAGGATGTCACCATATCGATGTCTGTTCCCTGTATATTTACTGGTGCTGTGAGGGGTTGCCCATGCCTGCGGCAGTCCACCACCAGCTCCTTAGTTTTCCTCGCGTTGATCTGGAGGCAGTTCCGATGGCACCAGTCCACGAAGTCCTGGATAAGTCCTCTGTACTCAGCTTCATCTCCGTTGGAGATGAGGCCAACGATCGCAGAGTCATCAGAGAACTTCTGTAGATGGCAGTGTGTTGTGTTGTGTGAGAAGTCCGCAGTATAAAGAGTGAACAGGAAGGGAGCCAGCACCGTTCCCTGGGGGGCCCCCGTGCTACCGATGATCGTGTCGGACACACAGTCCCGGGTTCTCACAAACTGAGGCCGGTTCGTGAGGTA
The DNA here is from genome assembly GCA_020510985.1 of Pholidichthys leucotaenia. Taxonomy (NCBI): domain Eukaryota; kingdom Metazoa; phylum Chordata; class Actinopteri; order Cichliformes; family Pholidichthyidae; genus Pholidichthys; species Pholidichthys leucotaenia. Next base: position 378,758,555 of record CM035840.1, on the reverse strand, counting down.
GTCCAGGATCCATGATGACAGGTGCTGGTCCACCCCTGCGCGCAGCAGCTTGTCCTTCAGGATCATCGGTTGGATGGTGTTGAAAGCACTGGAGAAGTCAAAGAACATGATCCTCACCATATTCCCGGGCTTCTCCAGGTGGGACAGAGAACGGTGAAGGAGGAAGATCACCGCATCCTCCACCCCAATGCCATGCTGGTAGGCGAACTGGAGTGGATCCATCGCTGGTTCCACCAGGGGGCGGAGGTGAGCAAGGAGCAGTCTCTCCAGGGTCTTCATCAAGTGGGATGTCAAGGCCACCGGTCTGTAGCTGTTCAGCTCTTTGGGGTGGGAAGTTTTTGGTACAGGTACCACACAAGATGTTTTCCACAGCTGTGGTACCCTCCCCAGCTTCAGGCTCAGGTTGAAGATGTACGTCACAATCCCACACAGCTGGTCTGCACAGGACTTGAGGAGCTTTGCGCTGATGCCGTCTGGTCCCGACGCCTTCCTCACCTTGATCTTCCTCAGCTCCGTCCTCACCTGGGTCCTGGTCAGGGTCAGGATGGGGGGCTGTGTGTTGGGAGTGGGGGGGTGTTGGTGGAGTGGGGAGTGGGCAGCAGGACTTGATTTCTTTAGAGGCAGCAGTGGTTGTTGTGCAGTCAGGGGGGAGGGCGGTTGGTCAAACCTATTGAAAAACAGATTCAGGTTGTTCGCCCACTCCCTGCCCCCCGTGGCCTGGGGGGAGGTATTCTGGAGCCCAGAGATGGTTTTGAGGTTTCTCCAGACCCCGCTGATGTCGCTGTGTTGCAGCTTGTCCTCCATCTTCTTCCTGAAGCTGTCCTTGCCTTCTCTGATCTTTCTCCTCAGCTCCCTCTGTACGGACTTCAACATCTCCCTATTCCCCGACCTGAAGATCCTCTTCTTCTCTCTCAGAAGTGTTTTTATCTCAGGGTTGATCCAGGGTTTGTTGTTTGAGCAACACCGTATGGCCAAATGTATGTATGTATTTAAACTGTATGGTTTAAATAATTAAGATGCACTCCGGTGGATATAAATCCCCTATAAACACAAGTCTACATTGTCTAAAATGGTATCTTATGTCCTTTTTTCTGTTAAAAAAACCTTTAATTTTCTTACAGTTTCATGTCAGAATCTTTTCACCACCACCACCCCCCCCCCAAAAAAAAACAAAACAAAACAGTGACCCAGGATAATGACTGAAACTGCATCGGTCCTTAAAAGCAGTAATGGTAAAACCCATCTTAATTTGGGACAAGTTTTCAAAGTAGCTTGTTAGAAAATGGTAACTACCCTGGAGGATAACTTCAGTTAGGCCAGTGTCCTGACTGGCTCAACACTACCCACGTGCAAGGCTTAAAGTTTTCCAGCACTGTGCCGGATTTCCGGCGTGTCCCTTTTGGCTGCAGGGAAAAATGATACTCCTATAACGGCGACCCGCAAACTCCCTATTTGTGGCCCCTGAGCTGCAATTCATTCACTACATCTTTTGGTTAGGTCAGCACCTGTAGATGTGGACTGTTATCTCCATGCCAACGATGTGCTGACAGTCTGTTAGCGTGCCAGAGGCTGCAGCCAAGCGGCACTTTTTTACTTTTACTTTCAGAGCGGTAGCGGCAGTGGGAGCCTAGATTGAACGAAAATAGCATGCTCCAAGTTTGCTGCTAAAAGCAGTCCCTCCAGGATTTTACGATGTTGCGATCACACCAATTCACACAAAATCAGCCAATCAGCGCAACTATTGTACGACCTAGCAACTTTGTCCAATCACTGCAACTTTCCCGCAATTTTGGCCAATCCTCATTAACTTCCGCCAGTTTCACCTAACAAATGTCTCTCTAACTGGCGCTGAAATGGTCAGTCTAACTAGTCAAATGCATCGCTGCACCACGTTCACTTCCTTGTTTACAGTGAGCATTGAGTTTATAGTTTACAGTGAGTAACGGAACACATCAACAAACAGTGTGTGATTTAAAAAAAACACTCACCCGCAAGGTTTTCAACACCATCCCTTCCTCCGTCTCCCGCAGCCTGCCCATGGATGCCTCGCCAAGTCTCCATCCTGACTGCGTGTACGAAGCGCTGGGTTTGTGTTGAAAAACATGTGCCTGCCCAAAAGCACCCCATGCGGGAGCACGCGTGAGGAGAGTAGACTACACTACAGCCAGTGTTTGAACATTTATACATCTTTAGAGGTAAAATCATTACTACATCTGGTCAATGATCTTTAAAACTGTGAATCTCCGGTGTGGACGGACAAACGCACCTACCCCCCCCCCCCCCGGCCCGCTGTAAGTGAAAGATGTGTGTGTATGTGAAGACCGACATGCAGCAGACAGACAGGTAGGCATGGAAAGAGAGAGAATATTTTCTGTATTTTTTTTTTTCTCAAAAAAACACAGACTCCAATAGTCAATACAGTGCAACAGAATAAATTATTTTTTCCTCTCCGCTCGGTACCGAGTGGTTGGGGACCGTAGGGAGTTTTCAAATGAAGTTGCTGCCAATCATTTCCAAATCTATACTCTTTAACATGCATTTAGTGCAATTTAGCTGTTGTAATGGATATTGTGTTAATGCTTGTATTTGCTGTTGCGCAAAAGTTTTTCTGTATAGCAGAAGTTTCTGCTTACCGTATTTTTTGGACTATAAGGCGCACTTAAAATCCTTTAATTTTCTTAAAAATCGACAGTGCGCTTTATAATCCGGTGCGCCTTATGTATTAATTCTGGTTGTGCTTACTGACCTCGAACCGATTTTATGTGGTACACGGTGCTCAAAAATCTGTCAAAAATGTTTTAGTACGACTTTGGTAAGTTACGAAGCCAAACCACTTGAGGGATTTTCGGAGCATTACGATAGTCAGGAGCCTCGCGGAGTAATATGTGCTTCAACATAATGGCTGGATGGCTTTTTCCACAAATCTCCATCCCTATTAATCTGCCACTCCATGCGCGCCCATCTCACCGATACTGTCAAAACCCAAGTGAAGCAAACTAATTCGGAGCTTGCCATCATTCTGGGTGGGTTAACCAAAGAACTCCAACCACTATATTGGTGTCAACAGGTCGTTCAAAGTTAAATTGCTAGCGAGTTACGCCACCATCTGCCAATGGATCGTGGATCGAAACTGCTCCTGTTTAGCTGTAATTAATATTCAAAAATGATATTTTCGGGACGAAAGAATTCAAGCGTCCCGGCATTTGTTTGCATTGTTTACTTCTCGGGGCTGCCGCCGGAGAGCGAGCCGTATCGATTACTGAGCGAGTATCCTGGCGATGTAAACAGCCATGGACCAAAAACGTACATTTGCTCATGGAGCAGGTCATTCACACTGGCAGACAATCGCACTATATGTGTCTATAATGACTATAGATAGGATTTTCTTTCCATGCACGCAAAAAAAATAAAATAAAATTCCCAGATCCGACTACCTCGCGAGGTAGTCGATACCCAGAAACCAATGGTGTCTAGAACACGTATATTAGGATTTATATGTGAAATTTCGGCATCGAAACTGCTCCCGTTTAGCTGTAAACGGGAGCAGTAAATACGGCTATAAATACGTATTTACAGCTGTAAATACAGCTCGCTCTCCGGCAGAAAGCGAGCCGTATCGGTATCGTACTCGGTATCGAGTGCCGAGCGATATTCTGGCCAATATGGCGATGCAAACAGCCACAGACTAAAAACGTTCCGCCTGCTCATGATCCCGTTTAGCTGTAAACGGGAGCAGTAAATACGGCTGTAAATACGTATTTACGGCTGTAAATACAGCTCGCTCTCCGGCAGAGAGCGAGCCGTATCGGTATCGTACTTGGTATCAAGTGCCGAGCGATATTCTGGCCAATATGGCGATGTAAACAGCCACGGACTAAAAACGTTCTGCCTGCTCATGAAGCAGGTCATTCATACTCGCAGACAATCGCGCTATATGTGTCTATAATGACTATAGATAGGATTTTCTTTCCATGCACGCAAAAAAAAAAAAATTAAAAAATTCCCAGATCCGACTACCTCGCAAGGTAGTCGATACTACCTTGCGAGGTAGTCGATACCCAAAAGCCGATGGTGTATAGAACACGTATATTAGGATTTGTATGTGAAATTTCGGCATCGGGAAACTGCTCCCATTTAGCTGTAAACGGGAGCAATAAGTACGGCTGTAAATACGTATTTATGGCTGTAAATACGGCTCGCTCTCTGCCGGAGAGCGAGCCGTATCGAGTACCGAGCGATATTCTGGCCAATATGGCGATGTAAACAGCCACTGACTAAAAACGTTCCGCCTGCTCATGGAGCAGGTCATTCAACACTTGCAGACAATCACGCTATATGTGTCTATAATGACTATAGAGAGGATTTTCTTTCCATGCACGCAAAAAAAAATTTTTTCCCGGCCCCGACTACCTCGTTTTAATGCGCCTTATAATCCGGTGCGCCTTATGTATGAAATTAGACCATCAAATAGACTGTTCATTGATAGTGCGCCTTATAATCCGGTGCGCCTTATAGTCCCAAAAATATGGTAATTTACAAATCACTATAATAGGAAATTTTTTGACAATCCTGAGCTTTTCTTGTATTGTTATATTGAATATCACTGCAGTAAACTGAAAAAAAGCATCACACTAAAAATTACACTGCAACTTTTATCGCAACTTTTTTAAAAAGCTCCCGTGAATTCAGGCTTTTTGGCCTGCGACAATCATAAAAACATCCCGCGAAATCCTGGAGGGACTGTAAAAGGAAAGTGGACAGTGAAAATCGGCAATTAAAAGACAAATGGACTGAGCAATTTGCATTTGTTCTCCCTCCTACCAACACAAGACCAATGTACTTAACATGCCAGGAGACTACAGCGATGATAAAGATTTACAATTTGAAACGACATTATGAGAGCAAGCATAGGAATTTTGAAGAGACATTTCCTCAAAATTCAGAGGTAAGAACAACAAACATAAATGCACTGACATTGTCATATCAAGCTGCAAGCAGGACTCTTGTTACATCTATGACACAAAAAGCAGCAGAGTGGTGAAAGTCTGCTCTGAAAGTCGCTGCCTTCAGCAGCTCTTCCAACAGCAGAACAGCCTGGTGATGGGCGTAAATCAAGGGGGTCCAGGGGGGACCATTTGTTTTTCTTTAAAATTTGCAGCTGTTCTCATAAATGTGTAACTTTTTCTCACTAATTTACTACATTTATTTGTAAATGTAAAACTTTTGTTGTAAATTTGCCACTTTTCCCTCATAAGTCTGCTGTTTTTGCATCCTAAATCTGTAAAAAATAAAATAAAATTGTAAATTTGTAACCTTTTTATGTCTTTTTTCTTGCAAATTTACATATTTTTTCTCACTAAATTTGCTACTTTTTTCTAGTAAACTTGACTTTTTGTAAATGTACAATTGTTTCTGTTAAATTTGCAATTTTCTTTCTCATAAATTTGAGTTTTTTTCTTGCAAATTTGCAGCGCTTTCCCCATAAGTGTACATTTGTACGTTCATTCTCATAACAACAATAATACTTAGTGTCCCCTCAATATTTACTCTGTTTATTGGCCCTTCCAACATAAAAATGAAATATCTGCTCATGCAGCATGCTTTCACTGCTCTGGACCTCTGGTCCACTGGAAAAAACAAATGCGGACCCCTGGCAAAAACATTTGAGGACCCCTGTCCTATAAAAACAAAAGATTTACATCCTATTCCTATACGCAGAACTGCTTTTTGTCCAAGCATTGTTGCCGTATGTAGCCTGACTGGAGGTGTGAGTGCAGGACCAGAGTGACCCATATCCCAGTGGGCCGCTTCACTGATGGGCCGGTGTTCTAGTTGGACGTAAAATTAATTAACATCAATATAACCTAACTAGAAAAGCACTCGGAGAGCACAGACCTCCGCCAAGCGCTACAGTTCCCCCCATAAAGTGTTTGTGTGTACGTTTTCAGATTCCTTGACCACGAAAACATATGACTAGCAATTGGATTGACAGTGATAGGATTAGTGGTTGAGTAGTTATTCACGAAAATGACATTGTCCGTAATGGCGGCCACAGTTCCCCCATACAGTGTTTGTGTGTACGTTTTGAGATTCCTTGACCACGAAAACATATGACTAGCAATTGGATTGACAATGATAGGATTAGTGGTTCAGTGGTTATTCACGAAAATGGCATTTTCCGTAATGGCGGCCACAGTTCCCCCATACAGTGTTTGTGTGTACGTTTTGAGATTCCTTGACCATGAAAACATATGACTAGCAATTGGAGTGACAATGATAGGATTAGTGGTTCAGTAGTTATTCACGAAAATGGCATTTTCCGTAATGGTGGTTTTCTAATGGACGGTGATCCGGATCATCTCCAAAATTTAATCAGTTCTTCCTTGTACCATTTCCAACAATGCCTGAAAGTTTCATCGAAATCCGTCCAAAACTTTTTGAGTTATCTTGCTAACCAACAGACAGACAAACAAACAGACAGACATAACATAACCTCCTGCGGCCTACGGCCTGGCGGAGGTAATAATCTGTGGTAGACATGTTGTGACAGGCACTGTCCCGATGTTTAATAGCCCTAAATCTGCCTGACTGAACTACACACCAGAGCATCCCTCAGAATTTGGTCCCGGTAATGATTGGTCCGACTGAAAGACAAACTGACAGCATTCAACAGGGCACGGGACTCCAGAAGGTGTGTTCACATTTTGGTAGTTAACAAGTGACAGAAATTGATAGAAGAGGCAATTTTCCCAAAGAAAAATGAGTTAGACGGCACAGGTGAGGGCAGAGGAGGCTGCAGAGGAGTGTGTTCTTGCTACAGCAGAGAGGCCGTGAGATTTTCAGCACCTCAGGTTAGTGAAGTGACTCTGAGAATAAATTCTATAATATTTAGTTGCTATCAAATTGTTCACAATTCTTTGACTCCCACGTATTTTTCTCATAGCTGAAAAACTAAATAATTCCTCGTTCCAAAGATTTTCAAATAAAGTTACCAAGAAAAAATTAGTTACATGAACCTAATAATCTAATAATATGAAAATTTATAAGTAAAAGCTGCAATTTTTATGGTTAAAAAGGAAAAAAATACATTAAAAAAATTGTAAAATTAAAAGTATATAGTTTTTTTTATGTGAAGAAAATCACATTTATCAAAAAAGCTGCATATTTATAATAGCCTAAACATTCCTAGTAGTTACGGCCTTTTACCTATTATCTTGATTTTAACATCAAATACACAGATTTTTGTGGACACAGTTTGGTATAAAAGCCTCTTTCCACAGTAGATGTTACTGAATGAAGAAAAAAACCTTGCTTGTTCTCAGGTGATTTTTTTTTTTAACAAGGGGATGGTAGTGGTGATGGACTCATAAATTTAGCGTAAGGTAAAGCCTATAAATGTAAATTAAGTATAAATTAGCTAGAATAAAGCTGTAAAATATGACAAAGAAGGCCAATTTACAAGTGAAATAGAACATTTGTGAGAAAAAAGTTACAATTTTGAATGAAAAACATAATGCAGGGGAGAAATGGTACATTTCTACAAAAAATAATTATAAATTCACAAGAATGAAGTCAAAAATTTAAAGAACAAACGCTGCAGATTAGTATAAATGTTTTAGTTTTTCCCATTTTTTATGCAATTAGTGAGGTTTTTCTTGTAAACATTCTTGGACATTTCTAACTTTTTTCTGATAAATTTGTGACAGACATGCATATATTAGAGCAGGACAAAAAATCTGTATGGGGAAATTACACAATGATATCATTACTGACACTGAACTGACATCACACTGTATATATTACTGTTACATACTAGGTTAAAGTTGTCTAATGAATAGCTATTTTGTTTCTGGAGAATTTTTGTGCCACTGAAATGAACTGATGTTCCCCATTTGGATTTATCTTTCAGTTTCTCATTTGTCAGCTGGTTTACTCAGGTGAACTAAGTTCTATATTCTTGTCAAAACATGTCTGCAATAAAAACTATTGGATAGAAATAGAATTTTTGCTCCAATTTCCTCCACTTGGCAAGAAGTAGGCTGGTCTTGGGTATGAAAGTCGCAGGCTGAAAATTGGTCCCACTCCAGCCCTGTGCGAGTGTTTCATCCTTCAACGTACACAAAACCTTTCACACATTCCGTAGGATAGAGAGTAAGTTTTTGAAGCCTAGGGATTATTTCTTTTGAACAAAACAATTATAGAAATAATGCAATTTAGAGTATTATATAAACTTCACTGTTGCTGTTTTATGTACATTTTATAAATGTGTGCGTGTCCACCCCGATGACCCTGCACCCGGAAAAAAGTTCAGGCTCAGGAAATTTTTTTGCTTTAACCCCTGCACATGCCAGCACCACGAATAGTTAGGTTGCCAAAAACATTCAGTCTCAACTCACCTTTTTGCAGGGGGTGGGGCTTAAGTGAAACTTTACAGCAAAAAAACAGATATGAGACATTTGAGTGACTTTGCTCTTGATTTGTCTTGTAAGTCATAAAAAGCATGTTACAGACATGTTAACAAGAAAAAAATTGATTTTTGGCGATGTCATTTTAAATATTGCTCTTTTCAACCAGCTGTGTCTTTGTATTTATTTGTAATGTATTTGTTTAAATAGTATTTTGTCTGAATGACAGTTTTTTGAGACAATTTAAAAATCTTAGAAACTTGGATTTAGGTGTGAGTTCAACAGGTCGATGCAACGATTCAAATCGATTCACATTTGACTGAGTCTATATCAATCCACAAAATCCGCTGATCGTTCTTTTAATATAATACTTGTTCAAGTCTGTGAAACACAAAACGAAAAGCAGCCGGCTGAAGTCTCACGTGATGAACAATCACACGAGTTCCCTTCGCTGCATGCTCACATTACTTCCGTGTTTACATTTGGCAGGCAGCCACAGAGCGGAGTTGCCAACATTAATTTATCAGCAAAACTCATGGCTAAAGACTGTGCTCAACAGTTCCCGAATATTTTTCATAAAGTGGGGATAAACGGTTTTGTACGACGTGCAACATCGTGTTGGAACATAAAAGTCGACGACTGATAAACCCTTTTCAAAAGTAAAACACACGGAGAACGGACAACAGACCAGAGAGGGAAACTGTTGCAGCTGCTGGGGGTAAGTAAAATATCATTGTTTTTTTTAACATTTGTGTTGTAAATTAGTAATTCATCCAGCATGATGGTGTTTTCTTTTACAAACTATGGATACAGTAGTTAACTGTTGGTTAAGCACTGTAAATAAATGCAGAATAAAGGTATATTTTTAGTCATGACTTCATGACGGAGGCAGCTGCCTTCATGTAATGTTTCTATTGAATGACACTTTTAATTTTGGACATCTAGTACTTAAGTGAGAGATTTGAAAATAATAATAATAATAATAATTACAGTGAAGTGAAAATGGCAGAATTAATAAAAGCTGCAGGACAACAAGCCATTTTTACTCAATAGAACTAAACTGAAATGACCAAATCTTTCAGGAAATGAAACCCTTTTCAAAAATTGTAAGTTAATTTGTAGTTAAAATAAAAACAAAAAAAATAAAAGAAACCAAATTATTAAACCCTACTGTGGTGTGGTTAATTTTACTTTGAAATATCTTCTCCTTTTCATATCCCCTTAAGATCTGTGAGGACTGGGTTTCCACTCCAAGATCCATCCTGCGCTGAGACGTTCTGAAGGGAAGAGGTTGTCAGTGAAGGAGCCATCCCTGCTTCATTGTGGATTTCAGCACTTAAGACCTCGAGATTTTCAGGGGTCTTAATTTTCAAATTCAAGATTGAAGAAGGTGCCGATAATTTGCTCCATACTCTAATATGTAGTGAATGCAATTTAGCTGTTGTAGTGGCTAATTCTTTTATTTATCTTTTTTATTTAAGTTATCAGCAAGAATACAGTGTTGGTCATTTTTTTGAAAATTTTACTGAGCTTTTAATTCTAAATAAATCACTGTTTAACAGGAAATTTTTGGCAATCCTGTGCTTTTCTTGTGGTGATACATGGAATAGCATTACTGTAAACTATGGAAAAAGCAACTACTGTAAAATCTGTACTTCCTCACACAACTTACAGTGCAAAAAATCTCCAAAAATACAACAACTTTTATCGCAACTTACTGGAAAAGCTCCAGCAATAGAGATACAGAGAGACTGGAAGAGTCACAGAAAGGCATAGAAGTGGACGCCCTTTGGCCACATCCCACGCTGATGACCGCTTCATTGTGAACAGCGCCCTGCGGAACCAGATAATGAATGCCAATCAACTACTCCAGGCACATTTAAGGGAGGTGAGAGGCACCCAAGTGTCACGTCAGATCATTCAGAACCGTTTACATCAGTGTGGTCTGCGTGCTAGATGACCTGCAAGGATACCTGACCAGGCACAGGTGTCACCGTCTTGCATGGGCCAGGGAGCATTTATGCTGGACAAGGAACCAGTGGAGCCCAGTGCTGTTCTCTGATGAAAGTCAATTAACGTTGAACAGAAATGATGGCCACCAACAATGTTGGAGACGTCAAGGAGAGCTCTGTGCATCAGCCACTGTTGTCACCAGATGAACCTTTGGTGGTGGTGGTGTTACAGTCTGGTCAGGTGTGTCTAGTCAATACAGAACTGCCCTACACCTTATGAATGGTACAGTGACAAGCCGATACTACCTAAATGGCATCATTAATCCAGTCATTGTACCCCTGCATGAACAACACAGGCCTAATTTCATCTTCATGGACGACACTGCTCCAGCTCATTGAGGTTGCATCATTAGGGAATGGCTGCTAGAGGCTGGGTACCTCAAATGGGAGTGGCCTGCACTTTCTCGAGACCTGAATCCCATAGAAAACCTATGGTGTGCTGAATTCCTACCAGGGGGTGTTGAGTAAGAAAATACACAGGCACTAGCCAGGATGACTTAGTTGTAAGAGGGGTCCTTAAATGTTTTTACCATTTGTTGCTAACGTTATTAGTTGTTTTCTAACTGTAACAGATGTATGGAGATGTATGCGTAAATGATCAGAAAATCATACATGCATATAAACATCCACACTTCAAACTGTACCATTCAACACAGTTCATTAAACTGGTGAAGCAAAAGGTAAAGCTCTGCGTCCGTGTGTCCTCCCCTCCCGATGAGGAGCTGGCACTTACATCCCCCTGATAAAATTAATACGGGTCCTTCTATTCGCCGGATAGTCACTCACCACTGTGGTCGGATGAAAGAGCAAAGCAGAACAGCATCCTCCAAAAGCGTTTTGACAGAACAGCAATGGGAAAGGAATATTCCCACTCACCTGTTGGATTACCATGTGTCTCTACCCCTATGTTGTTGCCATCTATTGTTGCTTCTGAACCAGGATTGTTGCTTCTGAACCACGAGAGGTACAGCATCAGCTTCAGAATGCCAACACAACAGTGCTGCAATCATCAAGTATGCATCCCAAGTCTGCTACACATAGTGACCAGCCATAGCCTGTGTTTGGGCCCTCATCTGAGTTATGCCAGCAACAGCTACATGGTGCACCAGGTAGTAAAGACTTCTTAAACCTGCCAGATAACTCTGCCTGTCAATCCAGCGATGCTTTAAAGCTTACACTCAGCCCAGGTAGTGGTGAAGAATCAGAAGATGATGTCCATTCAACAGAGTTCTATAGTGAGTGGGTCAGCAGTATCTTCACCCTTTCCGCCATTTCATGAGCTTCCTACTGCCTCGTCACCACATATAGAAACCACAAAGAGTGTTTCTCAGCCACATGTAGCATATCCCATCGGCCACATGGGACCTTCCCAACCTACTGCACATCATAGTACAACAGCAACATGTTACACATTAACACAGGTGTTACCCCCTACCGTCTCATCGACCTTTGTGGCAGGTGCAACTGCTGCACAACAGCCTGTCTTGCCCATAGCTCTCTTCCATTCAGTGTAATCACTCTCTCTCTCTCAGCACCTGCATCTCTTAGTTATGTAGCATCCCGACCATCCACCTTTGTGCCTCCTCATGTCACCTATTCGGCTCCCTCCAGTGCCCCAGTGTGCCCAGGGCAGCAGCACAGCATGGTATCTATTGGCCCTTTTCTACTAGTACCTACTCAGCCCTACTTGCCTTGACTGTACTCGGTTTGTAGAGTTTTCCATTAGTACTTCTATTGGGACGTACTTCAGTGAGGTTCCAACCATGTTGAGTCGAACTGAAAATGTGACGTCAACAGATTGCAGGCTACTGATTGGCCAGGGCGTAACTTCAGTGATGAGAGCAACATCTTCACAAGATTCAAAACCGCCATTTGTAAATTTGGCCGTGAGTTTTTATTTTTCCTGTGATAATCAACAAAATACATGCCTATACACAAATCAACACCAGCACAAAACACTCAAGGTCTTCCCCGTAAGCAGCCATCAGCTCAAAGACCTCCTGGTATTTCATTTCGGAACGCTTCACCAGTGCTGGGGCTGAAAAGTTCATATAGTGGTCAAATTTGACCAATTGTGGTTATTTTTCAACAGTCTCCCCGTCGGTGCACACAGTTCTTTCATCAGTGTTGCAGTGCTTGGATCCCTGCGCTTGAAAAATAAACTACATTGGTTAAACTTGACAACTATGAACTTTTCAACCTATGAACTTTTTAGCCCCATTGGCCTTGCTGCGGCGGAGTGACCTGAAATGAAAAAGTATACCAGGAGGTCTCCAAGCTAATGGCTGCTCACAGGGAAGATGGTGAGTATTTTGTGATTTTAAGCATCTTTTACGTTATTTCAGTGAAAACGTCAGCATGTCAACAACATAACGGGATAACGGGCCACCTTCCTGTAATGAACCCACCCACTTGAGGTGGTACTCAGTTGTAATAGAAAACCAACCACACTGTGTCGAGTCGATGTGAGTCGGGCTGATTGGATGCTAGTGGAAAAGGGGCTTATGGCTCACACAACCTCCATGCTTTCTCCACCTGGGTCATCATTCACATACACACCAGCCACATTTGTTCAATCACTACATCATCAGGCTCCTACCAGTATGACACCAGTTTCACACCCCCAAAGTAATATTACCATTATACCAGGAATGCAGCCTCTCCCTCCAGGTGTAATTCAACCACAACTACCAACTGCAACCACAATCTCCATTACTGGCAACATCTCCAAGATATGTGGGTACCACAGCAGTTGAACAGCCCATCTACCAACCCAGTTATGGTGCACCACTTAATCCAAATTGTCAACCTTCACTGGCATACACATGAATGAATGAATGAATGAATGAATCTTTATTTATTTCGGATAGATTAAAAGTATAGATTAAAAGAAACAGAATAATATAACAAAGGGGGAAAGAAAATCCAACAAGGTCAAATTAGACAATAACTCCTCTGATTATACAGTTCAACATAAGTTATCCGAAATGGGTGATGGCTGAAGCCGCAGCTTATATTGCCCACCCATATTCCATCCAAGAATCCAAAAGAAAAACGAGCGATTACAATTCAGAACATAGCTAAGACAAAATGTGACAAAAAACTAAGCTACAACACAACGCAGACGGGATATGACAATCCTTATGTGATTACCTCCGCCAAGGAGGTTATGTTTTCATCGGCGTTGGTTTGTCTGTCTGTCTGTCTCTCTGTTTGTTTGTTTGTTAGCAAGATAACTCAAAAAGTTATGGACGGATTTTCATGAAATTTTCAGAGATTGTCAGAAATGGGGTATCCTACAGATGATTAGATTTTGGTGGTGATCCGGATCACCGTTCAGAAGAAAACCGCCATTACAGAAAATGCGATTTTCGTGAATAACTACTGAACCACTAATCCTATCATTGTGAATCCAATTGCTAGTCATATGTTTTCATGGTCAAGGAATCTGAAAACGTACACACAAACACTGTATGGGGGGAACTGTAGCGCTTGGCGGAGGTCTGCGCTCTCCGAGTGCTTTTCTAGTTTTACATGTCATCTTGTATATATGTTTGGAGTATTTCTTCCTTTAGTTTTTGTTTAAATTGTCCAAGCGTTGTACATGATTTTAATTCAGGTCCAAAATCGTTCCATAATCTGACTCCTTGCACTGAAACACAGTGTTGCTTGGTGGTAGTTCTCACTGAAGGTTTTTGAAATATACATGTTCCTCTGAAATGATATTGTTTCTCCCTTATTTGGAACAATTTTTGGATATTTGCGGGCAGTGATAGATTCTTCACTTTAAACATTATTACTGCAGTTTTAAAGTCAACCAGATCTTTCAACTTGAGAGCTTTTAATTTAAGAAAAAGTGGGTTTGTTGGTTCCCTGTAAGCAGCTTTGTTTATTATTCTAATAGCTCTCTTCTGAAGCATAAAGACTGGATATATGTTTGTTTTATATGTATTTCCCCATACTTCAGTACAATATGTCATGTATGGGAGTATTAATGAATGATACAAGGTATATAGTGTGGGTTGATTTAGCAAATATTTTGCTCTGTGTAGTATTGCAATTGATTTGGATATTTTACCTTTAATATAATTAATATGTGACTTCCAACACAGTTTATTATCAATTATTACTCCAAGAAATTTAGTTTTGGATACCATTTCAATCTCTGCACCATTTACACTGAGTTTAGATACTAAGTTGTTGTGATGGTTGTTAAAAACTATAAATTTTGTCTTACTTAAATTGAGCGTTAATTTGTTTGTATCAAACCACAGTTTAAGCTTTCCTAATTCCTTTCCGAGTGTATCCAAAAGTTGTTCCAAATTGCTTCCACTGCATAATAAATTAGTGTCATCGGCAAACAATATTAAATCAATATTTTCTGAAACTTTACATATATTATTTATATACATATTGAATAACAATGGCCCCAAAACTGAACCCTGTGGGACTCCACAAGTAACCTTCAGTAACTGTGAGTTTTTGTTATCACCAAACTCAACTGTTATCACCAGTCACAAATTCCACTGGCCAACACATGCCCCCAGCAGCTCCAGCTCCAGCCCTAGGGTTGCATCAGCCTGCCTCAATGGACTTCCAAATACCTCAGTCTGCACTTGAGATGGCACTGGCTGTTATACCAGTCTACAGTTACCTCTCCCATTTCTTACACAACCAGTCCCAGTTCCTAAACTCTCTAAACTCGAGCATGACAGTGAGAGGGAGTTTGCAGATTTGAAGATGGCTCTGGATCACCTATTGCAACCACATCCTGAACTCTCAGAGCATTACAACTACCGTGTGCTTATGGTGCAGCTTGTATTGGATGAAGCTTGGCTCATAGCACAGTCATGTAGGCATTACCCACAGCCATACATCATGGCAATGCAGGCCCTACAGAGGCAATATGGGCAGTCTCATCAGCTTGTACAAACTGAGATAGCTGCAATCCTAAATTCACCTGATGTGAAGCCAGGGGATTAAAAAGTCTTTCAAAACTTTGTTCTCAGTGTAGACCTATTGGTGGGAATGTTAACTGCACTTGAGGGTCATAACGAGACAGAACTTATGTCTACCGGATATGTGGACAGATAACTCAGTAAGTTACCCTGGTACTCAAGAAACAATTTCGTGGAGGATCTTCAAGCATATGGCCAATTCCAGACTAATAACCTCAACCCATACAACCTGAGAGACCTTTCTGAGTAGCTTAAAGTCAAGGCAGAAGCACAGAGGTTATCATCAAAGATGGTACAACGTCACCAGGCAGAAAAGATGTCAGCTCCCAAGTAGGGCTGCAACTAATGACTATTTCAGTAGTCACCTAGTCGTCGACTATTGTAACGACTAGTCGACTAGTCATTAAGAACTGCACAAAAAAACTCTCTCTTATTTCATTTTATTGCAAAAAATAAAACATTTTCCTTTAAAAAAAAATAGAGCATTTGGTGAACAAGAACAAGAAATGCAATCAGCAATAAAATGTTTTGGGGTTTTTTTTTCTTAAAAGTGCATTTTGTACTTCCGGTTATGGCTGCCACGTAGGACGGACGTGTCTCGCTCTGCTCTGCTCCTGGAGAAAAAAATCGGCAAATAACTCTCTCATTTGGGACAGAACGTATCCCAGCATTTGAGCGAGGATATGTCGGCGAAGCCTAAGGCTGGAAAACCAGGAAAAGGAAAAAGCGAGCCGCCGAAACAGTCCAAATTAACGGACTTTCAGGTCTGTGACGCAGCAAACAAGGCTCCATATATGGCGGAGGAGGCTGGCGGCGGTGCGATTTCTGCGGGGAATGGCGCAGATGCGCTGATGGCTGCCATGAGTTCAATGAGAGCGGACTTTTCCTCTAGATTTGATGGGATTATGACAGCGTTGGAAGGAATAAGAAAGGAATTGGGTGACTGTGTAGAACGAACGGCGCAGATGGAGCTCCGTCTCGCTAGTGCTGAAGATGACGTCACCCGTCTTCAATTAAAGGTGCGCACTTTGGAAAAAAAAAATAAATCTCTGGAAGATAATATTTTGGATTTGGAATCTCGGTCGAGACAGAATAATTTGAGGCTGGTGGGTCTTCCAGAGGAATCAGAAGGTCGGGACGTATGTTCCTTTCTGGAAAAGTGGATTCCGGAGGTGCTGGGCAGCGAGGAGTTGCAATCAGCAGTGGTTCTGGAAAAAGCACATCGTATTGGCCCACGGAGAGATAAGGGACCGCCGAGGACCTTAATTATGAAGTTTCTTAGCAACAGAGACAGGATGAAGATCTTCAACGCTGCACGTGCTAAAGGAGAGATTAAACACCAGGACCAGCAGGTGCGGTTCTACCCAGATTTGGCCACAGGAATCCAGCAATTGAGGAAGCAGTTTGATCCCGTACGTAAGGAGCTGCGCAACCTTGGGATTCGTCATGGTGTAATCTATCCTGCGAGACTGCTGACCACGTATGAGGGCAGAACCCACATCTTCAAGACCCCAGAGGAGGCGCAGGAGTTCATCAAGAAGATCAAAGAAGAAGAAGAGACTGGTGGGAGCTAAGCATGAACAAAATATAAGGTAGAATAATTAAGCATTTGCACAGGCATCTGACTGACTTGAAGTAAATAGTAAGTTTACAAAATATAGATTGTATTATATATTAAAAAAACAAAACAAAAACAAAACAAAACAAAAAAAAAACTATGATGTACAAAGTTGTTAAAAATTTTGGAGTTAAGTTGGAAAACTACAGAGGAGAGTTAATGTTACGTCATTAAAAGCAGTAGAGTTAGGGTGATTGGGAGGATGAAGAAGGAGTGGCTTAGGCTGGTCCCCGTGGGTGTGGAACGGTCGATGGCTATATCGGGAGACAGAATTTTTCTTTTGATTTTGGGGGGTTTGCCACAAGTGTGGGAAGGGGAAATTTGTTTGTGTGTAGTTTGTAGGATGAATGTTCAACCACTCATGTTTTTGCTTCTCTGTATGAGCATGTTTACACTGCAAGGTAATCCCAAACTCTCTATTGATCATGGACCAAAGTGTTAATCTTAATTTAACTTCATGGAATTGCAGAGGTCTACAAAATTTAAAAAAACTTAAACAAGTTATGAATAAAATAAAGGACATGGGTTCAAGAATTGTGTTTTTACAAGAAACTCATCTGATAGAGGAGGATGTTAAAAGAATTAGGAGTAGATGGCAGGGAAGTGTATTCACCTCTTCATTTTCATCCCGAGCCAGGGGAGTTATGACTCTCATACATAAATCAGTTCCTTTTCAAGTGAAAAATGTAATTGGAGACAAATTTGGAAGATATGTAATCATTCAAGGTTCTTTGCTATTAGAAAATATAAATCTTGTGAACTTATATGGTCCCAATATAGATGATCAGAAGTTCTTTGCTAATTTATTTCTCATCTTATCATCACTTACAGGGCAACATATAATAGCAGGGGATTTTAATTGTACATTGAATCCAGGTGTGGATAGATCAACAGGACTGGATTGTACGCACATTGGATGTAGGATGACTATTAATCATTTTATGAAAGAATTGAGATTGTTAGATATATGGAGAGAAATGAAACCACAAGTTAAAGCCTATTCTTGTTATTCCAGTACCTACAAGACATTCTCACGTATTGATTATTTTTTGATTTCCACAGAATTAAGGTCCAAGATTCAAAACTGCTTTTATGATAACATCGTGATCTCTGATCATGCACCCTATTGTCTAATATATGTAGATAAAAAATTGACAAAGGAATCAGGTAGATGGCAATTTCAGCATAAATGGCTTCAGGATGAGGAATTTGTCAAGTATATAGAAAAACAGATAGACGAGTTCTTTGACATCAATACTACACAAACATCAGCATGTGTAAAGTGGGAGGCTTTCAAAGCTTTTATTAGGGGACATATTATTAGTTATACAGGATCAAAATCTAAGAAGACTCGAGAGGAGAGAGCTAAATTGGAACATAAAATAAAAAATCTTCAGGAAAAAGTGTATGCAGGAAGTGACCCAAGGTTGGAGAATGAATTACTGATTTTGAGAGCTGAATACGACAAAAAATCAGCGAATAGAGCTGCCTCGAGTCTTCTAAGATTGAAACAATCTTTTTATGAACAAGGTGAAAAATCAGGAAAATTATTAGCATGGCAGATTAAACAATTGGAAATTAAAACACCAATTACCAGTATTATAAGTAATGGACAGGTAGTTATAGATCCTTTAGAAATTAATAGAGCCTTTAGAGATTACTATGAAAAATTATATGATACCAAAAATGAACCTGATTTAACAAAACTAAATGGGTTTTTGAACGAACTATCTATACCGTGTATTCCAAATGAAAACAGGGAGATATTGGAGTCTAAAATTAGTCAAGAAGAAGTTGGGCTAGCCATTGATAATATGAAATCAGGAAAAAGTGCAGGACCAGATGGTCTTCCAGTTGACCTTTATAAAAAATTTAAGAATAAATTAATAAAACCTTTTTTGGAAATGGTTTTAGAAGCATTTCAAAATAATAATTTACCATCATACATAAATAATGCCTTAATTATACTGCTGCCAAAACCAGGTAAGCCCTCTAATAAATGTGAAAATATGAGACCAATAAGCCTATTAAACGCCGACCTTAAGATAATCTGTAAAATTTTAGCAAGACGAATACAAGAAATTTTACCAAATATTATTAATCGAGATCAGAATGGCTTTATAAAGGGTAGACAAGGCTTCCATAATGTAAGAAGACTATTTAATATTATTTATTTTAATAAAGAAGCACCGGACACAGCTCTCCTATCATTGGACGCCGAAAAGGCCTTTGATAGAGTTGAATGGCCCTTTCTTTTTGAAGTCCTACAAAGGTTTGGACTTGGAAATAATTTCATAAAATGGGTTCAAATAATATACAATAATGCTACAGCAGAAATCCTAACAAATAACAATATTTCAAAACCAATAAAAATCAATAGAGGATGTCGACAAGGCTGTCCACTTTCACCTTTACTGTTTACTATGGCAATTGAACCTTTAGCGATAGCGATACGTTTACATTCACAAATATATGGAATTAAAGTTGGACCAACAGAACATAAAATCTCCCTGTACGCCGATGATATAATTTTGTTTATGTCGAATCTAAAAAAATCAATTCCAACCTTGTTGAATTTAATAAAGAATTTTGGGGAAATATCAGGATATAAAATAAATAAAACTAAATCTTCAATATTAATGCTAAATGAGACCCAGAGAAATTACTCAGCCCCTGAGGTAAATCAATTCAATGTTGTAAATCAGTTTAAATATTTAGGAATCCAAATTATGCCTAAGCTAGAATCAGTCGCCAGTGTCAACTATGAAGCCTTAATGTCAGATATCAGTGAGTTAACTCAGAGATGGATGTCACTACCAATGTCGATGATCGGGAGAATCAATATACTTAAAAGTAATATTTTACCTAAAATACTTTATTTATTTCAATACATTCCCTTATCACCACCTTTAGATCTATTCTCAAGAATAAAAAAAAAGTTAGTGGAATTTATATGGAACAACAGGAGGGCTAGATTACGTTTGTCTTTATTATATTTACCATTTGATCGTGGAGGTCTGAAATGTCCAAATTTTATGTTGTATTTTTCCTTTTTTTTTTTTTTTTTTTTTTTTTTTTTTCCTTTGAAAGACAAAAGTAAAATAGAAAGATGTCTTTACCTTCTTTACATGTTTCAACTGCACTGCAGCCTTCATCAGAAGAGTCAGCTGATTGCTGCCAGGTGACATTTATCAGCTGATTTTCGTAGGCGGGGCCAGCTCAGCAGATCTGTCAGATCCACCGAGCCGGCCCCGCCTCCCGCCGTCAGATGGTCTCTGGAGAATGTGGTCCCAGGTGTGAGAAAGCATAAAGGCCCCCTCATCTCGGTTCATGGTGTCTTTTCCCCGCTTTCTGATCTCTATTGCCTCCTTGATCCAACGTTTGTGTCTGTTGCTCTCCGATCCAATAATTTTTGTGTTGTCCCAGTCCATGATGTGATTATTTCTTTTGCAGTGGTCCGATATAGCTGATTTTAATGTTTCTTGTTCTGCTTTTTCTTTTTGTGATCTTGTGAGTCGTCCTTGCGTTTCCTTCTCACATTCCTTTTGGTGTTCTTTTTTTCTTGTGGTGAATAATCTTCCGGTTTCTCCAATGTAGGTTTTGTTACATGATCTGCATGATATTTCATATAATACATTGCATTTATTGTCTTGTTCTATTCTGTCCTTGGGGTGTACTAATAACTGTCTTAATTTTTTGTGTGGTTTGACTGCTGTGTTTATTTTGTATTTTTTCATGATCCTTTGAATTGGTTCCGTGATCCCTCGTATGTATGGTATAGTTATGGTTTCCTTGTTTTTGATTTCAGCTTTTGTTCTGTGTCTTGTGTCCTGTTTATTTTCTTTGTTTTTGACTTGCTGTTTCCCTTTGTTTATGGCCCATACTGGATATTGGCAGCGTATAAGTGCATGTTTTATGTGTTTTTCCTCTTCCTGTCTGTCTTCTTGTTCCGTGATGATGGTGGCTCGTTCATATAATGTCCTGACGACTGATAGCTTGTGTGCTGTGGGGTGTTCCGATGTCCAAAGTAGGTATTGATCTGTGTGGGTTGGTTTCCTGTAGACTGTGATTTTTATGCTGCCATCCTCGTTGTGGTGGATTTTCATGTCCAGAAAGGCTATGGTGCCATTTTCCTCCTCTTCGTGTGTGAATTTTATGTTCCCCGTACTGTCTGTACTGTTCAGATGGTCAGTGAGTTCTTGTGTATGTCCTTTCCTTATTTTTTCCAGAATGTCATCTACGTATCTCTT
This sequence comes from Pholidichthys leucotaenia, assembly GCA_020510985.1. Lineage (NCBI taxonomy): Eukaryota > Metazoa > Chordata > Actinopteri > Cichliformes > Pholidichthyidae > Pholidichthys > Pholidichthys leucotaenia. Next base: position 378,737,312 of record CM035840.1, on the reverse strand, counting down.
CCAAAGGGTGGGTTTGCATATTGTGGGTGCTGTGTTGATGGCTTTATTTTCCAGATCCTCCATAAAAAAACTGCTCATGATGGCTGATAGTGGGTCTCCCATTGCAAATCCTTCTTTTTGTTTGTAGATTTTTCCTCTGAATTGAAAATAAGTGGATTTTGCAACAAACTGTAGTAATTTGGATATGTCATGGACTGTGAGGTTGGTGCGTCTTTTTAGGGTACTGTCCTTGTTGAGGCGTTCTTGCACTATATGTAGTGTGACGTCAATAGGAGTCTTTGTGAATAAAGAGATGACGTCATGTGAGATGAGGATCTCGTCTGATTCTATTTTTATGTCTTTGAGTTCTTGTGCCAGCTCTTTTGAATTTTTACAGTGAAAGTCTGATAGTCCAAGGAGGGGTTTGATGATTTCAGCTAGGGCTTTTGATAAGTTGTATGTGACTGATCCAATGCTGTCTATTATTGGCCGCAGTGGGATATCCTTTTTATGTATTTTCGGTGTTCCATAAATCCGAGGGGTGATGCTGGCTGTGGGGATCAGGTGATCATATGCGTCCTTTGTGATTTTATTGCTTTCTAATAGAGGTTTTAGAAGGGCTTTGAGCATTTTTTTCTTTTCTTCTGTCGGGTTTGTTTTAATGATTTCGTATGTGTTACTGTCTGCCAACATGGTTTCCATCTGTTTTTCGTATGTTTCCGTGTCCAAAATTACTGTTGTTCTGCCTTTATCTGCTGGGAGTATTGTGATCGTTTTATCTGTCTTGAGTGAGTTTAATGCTTTTTCTTCTTTTCTTGTAACGTTGCTTTGTGGTAATTTGGCCGTTTTGAGGATTCCTGCGACTGCGTTCCGGAGTGCTGCTTTTTCTCCTTGGTCCTGGATTTTTTCACATGCCAGTTCTGTTGCGAGGATGTATTCTTCATGGGGGATTCTGGCTGGTGTGATGGCGAAGTTCAGTCCTCTGTTCAGCACTGTTTTCTCCGTGTCCGTGAGTGTGCGTTGTGATAGGTTTTTGACCCACTTATCGTTCTTTTCCGTGTGTGTTTGTCTTCGTCCGTTCTTTCTTTCTGTGAGTTTTTTTAATTTTTTCAATTGGCGGTTTTTCGTTGTGATGAATTCTTGTTCGTGTGCGTGTTTCAGTTGTGCTTTTATCTGCTCCTGCGTTTTCTGGTCCGTCGGGTAGCGTTGCTTAAACATGTCCGTTTCCTCTTTGATTTGGTTGTTTATTTTGTCTACTTTATTTGCCGTTATTCTTATACGTTCTTTTATAAGGTCTTTCCGTGCTTTGTTGATGATTTTTTCTGCGTTCTTGGTCGGGATTGGATTTCTTATATTGAGGCTTTGGGGTGTGACCTCCTCATCTCTGCAACGGAGGTTGAATCGTAGGTGGTTTCTGAAGCGTGCCCGTGTTTTCTCCAATTTCTCCAGCCGGCGGAAGTCTTTAATGCAGACTTGTCCATAACTTCCACGTAATACGTCAAACAGGTTCATTTTGTCTTCTTTCAATTATTTTTCCTTTTTTTTTTTTCCTTTGAAAGACAAAAGTAAAATAGAAAGATGTCTTTACCTTCTTTACATGTTTCAACTGCACTGCAGCCTTCATCAGAAGAGTCAGCTGATTGCTGCCAGGGCTCGGTGGATCTGACAGATCTGCTGAGCTGGCCCCGCCTACGAAAATCAGCTGATAAATGTCACCTGGCAGCAATCAGCTGACTCTTCTGATGAAGGCTGCAGTGCAGTTGAAACATGTAAAGAAGGTAAAGACATCTTTCTATTTTACTTTTGTCTTTCAAAGGAAAAAAAAAAAAAAAAAAAGGAAAAATAATTGAAAGAAGACAAAATGAACCTGTTTGACGTTTTATGTTGTATTATTGGTCGGCACAACTGAGGTCTATGACATATTATTTTTCATCAAATGATCTCCCTCACTGGACTGAAATGGAATCATACAATTTACCTTTACCTCTTCCCATATTCATATACTCAGATTCGGCAAAAAAATTACAAAAACAAGTTAAAAATCCATTTGTAAAGCATATGATCAAAATATGGTGTGAAGCTAAAAACTATTTAAAAGAACCACAGTTATTGTCACAATTTAGTCCAATATGGGGTAATCAATATTTTAAACCAGGGAGAGCGGACGCTGTATTTAAAGTATGGAATTTAAAAGGGATACAAAAGATTCAGGATTTATATTTGCCAGGTGCAGACAACATAATGTCTTTTGAAGAGCTGAGGATCAAATTTAATCTCAATAGAACACATTTTTTTAAATATCTTCAACTTAGAAACTTTATTCGATCAAATCAAAATAAAGCTCTCACTCGACCTATTTATTCATCCTTGGAAAAAATGATGATGAAAGATAGTAAAAGAAAGGGTATTATTTCAGAGTTTTATAACTCATTGACACTATCTTCAAGTGAAAATTCACTGAAAAGATTAAACTACTGGAAAGAAGATCTGCAAATTGAAATTTCAGAGGAACAATGGGAATTGGCTTGTACAGAAGCTCAAACCAAATCAATAAATGCACGCCTTAAATTGATACATTTCAAATGGTTAATGCGGATGTATGTTACACCGGAGGAGTTAAATAGATATAACAAAAATATACCAGATACATGCACAAAATGCATGGAAAGTAAAGGAACCCTATTTCATTGTTTATGGGAATGTAGATTAATAAGAATGTTTTGGGAAGAGGTGAGGGTAACAATTGAAAAAATAATCTCAAAACAAATCATATTGAATCCTAAACTGTTTTTGTTGGGTCTGTACCCAGAAAAGCATAATTTTAATAAAAGTGAAAGAACATTCATAGACCTCAGTTTGCTTAATGCCAAAAAATGTATTGCACTATTATGGAAAAAGACTCATAGACCAGATGTGACTCAGTGGTTAAGACAGATGTTAACAAACCTTCCATTAGAAAGAATAACATATATACTAAAATCAAAGGAAATTGTGTTTGAGAATATATGGAGACCTTTTATTGATTATGTAAAAAATTTAAACATAACTCTTGAAGAAGAAGGTGAATGATGTGTGTGGACCTTGTAAATTCCAAACTGGTGAACATAATATGTATACTTATGTATTGGATTGTCTAGACTAAACAGAGGAGCATTGTTGAAGACTTGATTTTGTTGGTAGTTGTTGGTGTTTTTAGTGCATTTTTTTTTTTTTTGTAGTACTTTAGTGTTAGTGTTTGATTGTTTGTATCATGTTTGTTAAAAAAAAAAAAAAAAAGGTTCAATAAAGATATTGTGGAAAAAAAAAAAGTGCATTTTGTGGATAACAAACAATGCATAACATTTAACATTTGGTGTGTGTGTGTGTGCGCGCGCGCGCGCACAAGAGAAAATCACTTACGTTTGTAAGGGTTGTCTCACATTTCTTCTCCATCAAGTGGGTGAAATGGGTTCTGGATGGCAGCATATATTCAGGGTTGAACTGGTGAATCATTTGTTGAAATCCTTCCCCGTCAACCATGGAAAGTGGCTTCATGTCTTTGACCATAATGTTTAGAATTGATTCTGTAAGACCAGTAGCTTGTTGCGGAGTACATGTCTGCTTTTTCTGCAAAAAGCCTTCCATGGTCCCTGTCCTCTGCTTTACGCTGCATAAATTTTATAATGAAATTGTCAGACAAAATGACATTACTCTTTAAACTGTCATGATCCTCCACACACGCACCTACAGTAATAGGCTAGCTACTAGCATGGGGGCTAATTATCTTACCGAGGGGCATCTGACTCTTCCAAAACGTATTTCCTCTTCAAATGTTGATGCATCGCCGTAGTGGCCCCATGGTACGCAAGGCTCACTTTACAGAGCTTACATTGAACAGTTTTGTTGGCTGAGTCACGTACAAAATGTTCCCAAACTTTGGAACATTCGTTTCGCATGAGCTCCGCGTCAGCCTCCACTATGGTGCTGCTTCCCCTGCTCTGTTCCTGGTTACTAGCGCACATGCTCTGTCAGCACACCAAAGAGCTGGGAAAAGGACTTCCGGTTATGGCTGCCACGTAAGACGGACGTGTCTCACTCTGCTCTGCTCCTGGAGAAAAAAAAATCGGCAAATAACTCTCTCATTTGGGACAGAACGTATCCCAGCGTTTGGCCGAGGATATGTCGGCGAAGCCTAAGGCTGGAAAACCAGGTAAAGGAAAAAGCGAGCCGCCGAAACAGTCCAAATTAACGGACTTTCAGGTCTGTGACGCAGCAAATAAAACTCCATATATGGCGGAGGAGGCTGGCAACGGTGCGATATCTGCGGGGAGAGGCGCAGATGCGCTGATGGCTGCCATGAGTTCAATGAGAGCGGACTTTTCCTCTAGATTTGATGGGATTATGACAGCGTTGGAAGGAATAAGAAAGGAATTGGGTGACTGTGTAGAACGAACGGCGCAGATGGAGCTCCGTCTCGCTAGTGCTGAAGATGACGTCACCCGTCTTCAATTAAAGGTGCGCACTTTGGAAAAAAAAAAATAAATCTCTGGAAAATAATATTTTGGATTTGGAATCTCGGTCGAGACAGAATAACTTGAGGCTGGTGGGTCTTCCAGAGGAATCAGAAGGTCGGGACGTATGTTCCTTTCTGGAAAAGTGGATTCCGGAGGTGCTGGGCAGCGAGGAGTTGCAATCAGCAGTGGTTCTGGAAAAAGCACATCGTATTGGCCCACGGAGAGATAAGGGACCGCCGAGGACCTTAATTATGAAGTTTCTCAGCAACAGAGACAGGATGAAGATCTTCAACGCTGCACGAGCTAAAGGAGAGATTAAACACCAGGATCAGCAGGTGCGGTTCTACCCAGATTTGGCCACAGGAATCCAACAATTGAGGAAGCAGTTTGATCCCATACGTAAGGAGCTGCGCAACCTTGGGATTCGTCATGGTGTAATCTATCCTGCGAGACTGCTGACCACGTATGAGGGCAGAACCCACATCTTCAAGACCCCAGAGGAGGCGCAGGAGTTCATCAAGAAGATCAAAGAAGAAGAAGACTGGTGGGAGCTAAGCATGAACAAAATATAAGGTAGAGTAATTAAGCATTTGCACAGGCATCTGACTGACTTGAAGTAAATAGTAAGTTTACAAAATATAGATTGTATTATATATTAAAAAAAAAAAAAAAAAAAACTATGATGTACAAAGTTGTTAAAAATTTTGGAGTTAAGTTGGAAAACTACAGAGGAGAGTTAATGTTACGTCATTAAAAGCAGTAGAGTTAGGGTGATTGGGAGGATGAAGAAGGAGTGGCTTAGGCTGTTCCCCGTGGGTGTGGAACGGTCGATGGCTATATCGGGAGACAGAATTTTTCTTTTGATTTTGGGGGGTTTGCCACAAGTGTGGGAAGGGGAAATTTGTTTGTGTGTAGTTTGTAGGATGAATGTTCAACCACTCATGTTTTTGCTTCTCTGTGTGAGCATGTTTACACTGCAAGGTAATCCCAAACTCTCTATTGATCATAAACCAAAGTGTTAATCTTAATTTAACTTCATGGAATTGCAGAGGTCTACAAAATTTAAAAAAACTTAAACAAGTTATGAATAAAATAAAAGACATGGGTTCAAAAATTGTGTTTTTACAAGAAACTCATTTAATAGAGGAGGATATAAAAAGAATTAGGAGTAGATGGCAAGGAAGCGTCTTCACCTCATCATTCTCATCCCGGGCCAGGGGAGTTATGACTCTCATACATAAATCAGTTCCTTTTCAAGTGAAAAATGTAATTGGAGACAAATTTGGAAGATATGTAATCATTCAAGGTTCTTTGCTATTAGAAAATATAAATCTTGTGAACTTATATGGTCCCAATATAGATGATCAGAAGTTCTTTGCTAATTTATTTCTTATCTTATCATCACTTACAGGGCAACATATAATAGCAGGGGATTTTAATTGTACATTGAATCCAGGTATAGATAGATCAACAGGACTGGATTGCACGCACATTGGATGTAGGATGACTATTAATCATTTTATGAAAGAATTGAGATTGTTAGATATATGGAGAGAAATGAAACCACAAGTTAAAGCCTATTCTTGTTATTCCAGTACCTACAAGACATTCTCACGTATTGATTATTTTTTGATTTCCACAGAATTAAGGTCCAAGATTCAAAACTGCTTTTATGATAACATCGTGATCTCTGATCATGCACCCTGTTGTCTAATATATGTAGATAAAAAATTGACAAAGGAATCAGGTAGATGGCAATTTCAGCATAAATGGCTTCAGGATGAGGAATTTGTCAAGTATATAGAAAAACAGATAGACGAGTTCTTTGACATCAATACTACACAAACATCAGCATGTGTAAAGTGGGAGGCTTTCAAAGCTTTTATTAGGGGACATATTATTAGTTATACAGGATCAAAATCTAAGAAGACTCGAGAGGAGAGAGCTAAATTGGAACATAAAATAAAAAGTCTTCAGGAAAAAGTGTATGCAGGAAGTGACCCAAGGTTGGAGAATGAATTACTGATTTTGAGAGCTGAATACGACAAAAAATCAGCGAATAGAGCTGCCTCGAGTCTTCTAAGATTGAAACAATCTTTTTATGAACAAGGTGAAAAATCAGGAAAATTATTAGCATGGCAGATTAAACAATTAGAAATTAAAACACCAATTACCAGTATTATAAGTAAGGGACAGGTAGTTATAGATCCTTTAGAAATTAACAGAGCCTTTAGAGATTACTATGAAAAATTATATGATACCAAAAATGAATCTGATTTAACAAAACTAAATGGGTTTTTGAACGAACTATCTATACCGTGTATTCCAAATGAAAACAGGGAGATATTGGAGTCTAAAATTAGTCAAGAAGAAGTTGGGCTAGCCATTGATAATATGAAATCAGGAAAAAGTGCAGGACCAGATGGTCTTCCAGTTGACCTTTATAAAAAATTTAAGAATAAATTAATAAAACCTTTTTTGGAAATGGTTTTAGAAGCATTTCAAAATAATAATTTACCATCATACATAAATAATGCCTTAATTATACTGCTGCCAAAACCAGGTAAGCCCTCTAATAAATGTGAAAATATGAGACCAATAAGCCTATTAAACGCCGACCTTAAGATAATCTGTAAAATTTTAGCAAGACGAATACAAGAAATTTTACCAAATATTATTAATCGAGATCAGAATGGCTTTATAAAGGGTAGACAAGGCTTCCATAATGTAAGAAGACTATTTAATATTATTTATTTTAATAAAGAAGCACCGGATACAGCTCTCCTATCACTGGACGCCGAAAAGGCCTTTGATAGAGTTGAATGGCCCTTTCTTTTTGAAGTCCTACAAAGGTTTGGACTTGGAAATAATTTCATAAAATGGGTTCAAATAATATACAATAATGCTACAGCAGAAATCCTAACAAATAACAATATTTCAAAACCAATAAAAATCAATAGAGGATGTCGACAAGGCTGTCCACTTTCACCTTTACTGTTTACTATGGCAATTGAACCTTTAGCGATGGCGATACGTTTACATTCACAAATATATGGAATTAAAGTTGGACCAACAGAACATAAAATCTCCCTGTACGCCGATGACATAATTTTGTTTATGTCGAATCTAAAAAAATCAATTCTAACCTTGTTGAATTTAATAAAGAATTTTGGGGAAATATCAGGATATAAAATAAATAAAATTAAATCTTCAATATTAATGCTAAATGAGACCCAGAGAAAATACCCAGCCCCTGAGGTAAATCAATTCAATGTTGTAAATCAGTTTAAATATTTAGGAATCCAAATTGTGCCTAAGCTAGAATCAGTCGCCAGTGTCAACTATGAAGCCTTAATGTCAGATATCAATGAGTTAACTCAGAGATGGATGTCACTACCAATGTCGATGATCGGGAGAGTCAATATACTTAAAAGTAATATTTTACCTAAAATACTTTATTTATTTCAATACATTCCCTTATCACCACCTTTAGATCTATTCTCAAGAATAAAAAAAAAGTTAGTGGAATTTATATGGAACAACAGGAGGGCTAGATTACGTCTGTCTTTATTATATTTACCATTTGATCGTGGAGGTCTGAAATGTCCAAATTTTATGTTGTATTATTGGTCGGCACAACTGAGGTCTATGACATATTATTTTTCATCAAATGATCTCCCTCACTGGACTGAAATGGAATCATACAATTTACCTTTACCTCTTCCCATATTCATATACTCAGATTCGGCAAAAAAATTACAAAAACAAGTTAAAAATCCATTTGTAAAGCATATGATCAAAATATGGTGTGAAGCTAAAAACTATTTAAAAGAACCACAGTTATTGTCACAATTTAGTCCAATATGGGGTAATCAATATTTTAAACCAGGGAGAGCGGACGCTGTATTTAAAGTATGGAATTTAAAAGGGATACAAAAGATTCAGGATTTATATTTGCCATGTGCAGATAACATAATGTCTTTTGAAGAGCTGAGGATCAAATTTAATCTCAATAGAACACATTTTTTTAAATATCTTCAACTTAGAAACTTTATTCGATCAAATCAAAATAAAGCTCTCACTCGACCTATTTATTCATCCTTGGAAAAAATGATGATGAAAGATAGTAAAAGAAAGGGTATTATTTCAGAGTTTTATAACTCATTGACACTGTCTTCAAGTGAAAATTCACTGAAAAGATTAAACTACTGGAAAGAAGATCTGCAAACTGAAATTTCAGAGGAACAATGGGAATTGGCTTGTACAGAAGCTCAAACCAAATCAATAAATGTACGCCTTAAATTGATACATTTCAAATGGTTAATGCGGATGTATGTTACACCGGAGGAGTTAAATAGATATAACAAAAATATACCAGATACATGCACAAAATGCATGGAAAGTAAAGGAACCCTATTTCATTGTTTATGGGAATGTAGATTAATAAGAATGTTTTGGGAAGAGGTGAGGGTAACAATTGAAAAAATAATCTCAAAACAAATCATATTGAATCCTAAACTGTTTTTGTTGGGTCTGTACCCAGAAAAGCATAATTTTAATAAAAGTGAAAGAACATTCATAGACCTCAGTTTGCTTAATGCCAAAAAATGTATTGCACTATTATGGAAAAAGACTCATAGACCAGATGTGACTCAGTGGTTAAGACAGATGTTAACAAACCTTCCATTAGAAAGAATAACATATATACTGAAATCAAAGGAAATTGTGTTTGAGAATATATGGAGACCTTTTATTGATTATGTAAAAAATTTAAACATAACTCTTGAAGAAGAAGGTGAATGATGTGTGTGGACCTTGTAAATTCCAAACTGGTGAACTGCCGCAGGCATGGGCAGCCCCTCACAGCACCAGTAAATATACAGGGAACAGACATCGAGATGGTGACATCCTACAAGTACCTGGGTATTCATCTGAACAATAAACTAGACTGGTCACACAATACTGACGCACTCTACAAGAAGGGACAGCGCAGGCTGTTCCTGCTGAGGAGACTCAGGTCTTTTGGTGTACAAGGGGCGCTGCTGAAGTCATTCTATGACACGGTGGTGGCATCAGCCATCACTTTTGGAGTGGTCTGCTGGGGCAGTGGCATTACTGCAGCCGATAGGAAGAGACTGAACAAACTGATTAAGAAAGCTAGCTCTGTCCTGGGGCAACGCCTTGATCCGATGGAGGAGATAGGAGAGAGAAGGACGGTGGCTAAACTGTCATCTCTGCTGGAGTCCGAGTTCCACCCTATGCAGGACATACTGGATGCTCTGAGGAGCTCATTTAGCAGCAGACTACATCATCCCAGGTGCACAACCGAGAGGTTTCGTAGGTCCTTCCTACCAACGGCTGTCAGACTGTACAACCTAAGCAGGGCTGCTCGCAGAGATAGCAAAAAGACGTAACAAACTAATAGTTGTTTTTTTTTTTTTGAATGCAAAAGATGCAATAGACTTACACAATGGTCCTCTCCGGCATACAACTAGGAACATACCGGTCGCTATGGAGGGTGAGAATATGTATGGGCACATAATCATACCATGTAGGATAACTAAATAGACGGTTATGCTGTTTCATCCCACCTAGCAACAATGCTCTGCACTGTGTGTGTTTATATATTTACATATTTATTCCATCTAGCTACAATGCTCTGCACTGGGTGTGTTTATATTTATATATCTATATATTTATTCCATCTAGCTACAATGCTCCGCACTGTGTTTTTATATATCTACATATTATTCCATCTAGCTACATTGCTCCGCACTGTGTGTGTTTATATACTTGCATATTTATTCCACCTAGCTGCAATGCTCCATACTGTGGGTGTTTATATATTTACATATTTATTCCATCTAGCTACAATGCTCTGCACTGTGTGTTCATATATTCATATATTTATTCCATCCAGCTACAATGCTCTGCACTGTGTGTCTGTGTGTGTGTGTGTGTGTATATATATTTTATAGTAATATGTACATATGTATATTAGCTGCTCTTGCTTGCTTGTTTTTTCTTGCCTTCTGATTGTTGCTCTGAGTGTTGCTATCCCTGTGCTGTTGCAATCCTGGAATTTCCCCGTTGTGGGACTAATAAAGGCTTATCTTATCTTATAATATGTATACTTATGTATTGGATTGTCTAGACTAAACAGAGGAGCATTGTTGAAGACGATTTTGTTGGTGGTTGTTGGTGTTTTTAGTGCATTTTTTTTTTTTTTGTAGTACTTTAGTGTTAGTGTTTGATTGTTTGTATCATGTTTGTTTAAAAAAAAAAAAAAAGGTTCAATAAAGATATTGTGGAAAAAAAAAAAAAAGAGCTGGGAAAAGCGTGACGTCTCACGCTGAGCTACTTAAATTGGCTACGGTGAAACACTGTTCAGCATGGCATTGCATGCCATAGGATACAAACGATGACATCACTAACAGTGCGTCAGCTACTAAAGTAATTGTCGACGAATTTTGCCGTTGACTATTTGTCAACTAGTCGTTGCAGCCCTACTCCCAAGAAAGAGAGAACCTCCATGCCCAAGGTAAAAACTCAGTCAGTGGTCTATTATGGCAGTGGCAAATCAAAGGATGATTATAATCCACAAGAGAGCAGGCAGTCAAGTGACAGAGAGAAAAAATTCAAACATCAGTGTTTATTCTGCAAGGGTGTTATGCACTAGGGCTGCAACTGACAATTATTTTGGTAGTCTACTAATCTAACAACTATTTTTTCGATTAGTCAGCTAATCACAATTATTTTTCTCATGTCCACCATCTCTGCTTCCTGTTGGGGCTCTAGTGCATATTTTACCTCACCCCCTTGTTGTCAGTCTCTGCTTTAATATAACTTTTTAAAAGCAGTTTCCAGAGCTAAATACAAAAAAAAAAAATGAAAGCTGTATTATCACAAGTTTAAGGATATATATCACTTTATCACAGACAGCATAATGCCTTATGTCAAATTAAACAACTGATTAAATATCTTATAACTGAATTACTGATCTGCTCCAACCCACAAACTAACATAAGGTGGAAGTTTTCTATAAGTGCATTTTTTAACAGTATAATTCAAAAAGGTAAACCTTCATATTCAGTATTCACTGCACTTAAAAGTGATATTTCAAGCCATTTGATTTAATTTTGATGATTATGGTTGTAGATTTTTATTTATTAAATTACAAATTGGGATATTCTAATTAACCCAGATGCACTAATATTCAGAATGAGGGCAGCTCCCGGGTGCCGTCGTCTCAGATGCTCAAGCATCACTGTAGTGCTGCCATGATAGGAAAGCTCTGCCTTGCAAAGTCTGCATTTTACTTGTTTCGGGGGTTTTGTTTTTTTTTTTTTAATTTATTTATTTAATTTTTTTTTTGCTGTGAAATGTTCCCATACTTTCGAAAGTTTGGGTCTGCTTTTTTTTTTTTTTTTAGCTCCACCTCGAATTGTTTATCTTTTCGCTTTGCCATGCTGTGCTCTCCTTCTTTGCTAGAAATTGTTCACGCATACCGAACAACAGAGGCGCTACTGCCCACAGCAGTTCTGGTTGTGCATTGCAGTTACAACTGAACATTTCCACGGCATGCATATAAACTTCAAAATTAAACGATTTATCGACAATAAAAATATGCATCGACTAATTTTTATTGTCGACGTTATCGACAGTGTCAACTAATCGTTTCAGCCCTACTCTGTAATTGGTCTCAGGCTGGAGACCTTGGAGTCTGTGGTGGAGAGGAGGACACTGAACAAAACTGCGATCCATCATAGACAGTCCTGATCGCCCCCTCCACCATACACTGGACAGACAGTGGAGCACTTTCTCCAGCAGACTGCTACAACTCCGCTGCCGAACAGTCAGGTTCAGGAAATCTTTTCTGCCACATGCCATTTCACTGTACAAAAACTCTCTCTAATGTTGAATTTTGGTCATGACAATGCTTCCATACTGCATCTTATAGTCTAATTGGTACCTCACATTTCACCCTGCGCCTTATAAGCCTTCTTTGTACAGTCAGTACTATCCATAGATTCATAAGGATCATCATCTGTTTAACCTAGTAGTAGCCTATGTAGTATATAAGATAAGATAAGCCTTTATTAGTCCCACAGTGGGGAAATATAAAGTTATCTGAGCATTTTTACTTCCCTGGGTAACGCCTTTTTTCTATTATGCTGTGTGTATTTCTGTTGGTTTGGGTTGTCTACTGTGTCATGCTGCTGTTACACTGTAACTTCCCAATTTGGGATCAATAAAGTACATCTGTCTATCTATTAATTTGACTTGTGAACACATGAGATGTCATTGTCAAGCTGTAATTGATGCTCAAGGGCACATGACAAGTTATTGAGACATTGACATTTGTTGTTGTGGTTTACCCACCACTGTTGTTGGCTTTTGTTTCAGTAAAAAAAAATTTTTTTTAGATTTAGTATACTTTATTGATCCCCAGAGGGGAAATTGAGGGTCATCCACCACCTGGATGGATGAAGCAGCCACGATACGGCGCTATCCCTTAACCATTCACACACACATTCACACCTAGGGCCACTTTAGAGTCTCCAATTAACCTAACCTGCATGTTTTTGGCATGTGGGAGGAAACCGGAGAAATCCCGGAGTAAACCCACGCAAACACAGAGAGAACATGCAAACTCCACACAGATCACTGTTGGTCAGGGGCTGAGATCGAACCCACGATCCCCCGGCCAAGGGTAAACTGTGCTGCCGCAGTGCTAACCACTGCACCACTGTGCAGCCCATTGTTTGCAATGAAGAAATCACCATTGCATGCCTCTACTTAAATGCCCTACTTTCATGACATAAGATCACTGTAGTGTGAACATTTTACATAAATTTCACCTGAAAGACAAATATCCCTAACTTTTTGTGAGTAGTGTATCTTGTTAAGATAGCTTTTATTGTCATATATGAATGTATACCACCAGAGTGGTGGCTTAGGGATAGAGCATCCGCCCCACAACCTGGAGTTCAGGTTCAAGACCCGGCTGGGTCATGCCAAAGACCATAAAAGTGAAACTTCCTGATGTCCAGCTTGGTGCTCAGCAAAAATGGAATGGAGGAGGGAAATGTGGGCGGCAGTGGCTCAGGAGGTAGAGCGGGTCGCCCAATAACCAGAGGGTTAGTGGTTCGAATCCCACTCTCCCCAGTCATCCTGCTGTTGTGTCCCTGGGCAAGACACAACCCAGGGATCGCCCTTGCCTCCAGTGTTAATGACACTGGATATGAATGTGTATAAATGTTCGGTAGTGGTCAGAGAGGCCATTGGCGTGGATTGGCGGCCACGTTTCTGTCTGTCTGCCCCAGGGCAGCTGTGGCTACAGTGGTAGCTTACCACTATCAATGTCTGTCTGGAGTGAATAAATAATGGACTCAATGTAAACGCTTTGAAATGTCACTTGACATGTAAAGCACCATGTAAATCTAATCCATTATTTTATCATTATTTTGTAAAAAATAATTTTTATTATTATTTTAAATATGTGATTTGGCTTCATTTTCAAGCAGTTTTTCTTTCATTTGAATTTTATGGTAACTTCTATTTTATTGCTGTTGTAAGTGAATTATATATAAGATGGGTGATTTTTTTTTCTCTTTAGCTCTTTTTGGTAATATGGCAGTAATAACCACACCTGCAAGTTTCCCTAAGTGTTTGCCATTATGATACATGCAGTCCATAATGCCTCATTCAGAGTGCAGTAACCCTTCCCAGTTTGAGATGGAAGCTTGCATTCCTGTTTTATAACCAGCAGGGTGTTTTGCTGAGTTGTACACCAGAAATTTATTTTTAAGTTGTCTTTACTTAACCTTTGTGTTGGATGGCTTCAGCATAATATAGTGGAATGAATATGACTTTGGGTAAAATTGCTTCACTTTGTAATGCCTCTTTTTGCCAGGCTGCAAGAGGATCCTCCAGCTGGTGTCAGTGGGGCTCCATCAGAAAACAATATCATGGTATGGAACGCAGTCATTTTTGGGTAAGTTGGTGTGGTACGAAACTATAATAAAAAGCCATTTTAGCAGAATATGGACATTAAATGAAATTTAAAATGTAGTTTGTTGGCATTTTAAAGAATATGAAAATGGTTTTGGGCAGCGCGGTGGCAGAGTGGTTAGCACTGCAGCAGCACAGCAACTCGCCCTTGGCCGGGGAATCCTGGGTTCAATCCCAGCCCCCGACCAACAGTGATTTGTGTGGAGTTTGCATGTTCTTCCCATGTCTGCGTGGGTTTACTCCGGGATTTCTCCGGTTTCCTTCCACATGGCAAAAACATGCAAGTTAGGTTAACTGGCATCAAACTGTGGATTCTAAATTGTCCTTAGGTATGAGTGTGAGAGTGAATGGTTGTCTGTCTCTCTGTGTTGGCCCTGTGATGGACTGGCGATCTGTTCAAGGTGTACCCTACCTCTCGCCCAAAGATGCTGGGATAGGCTCCAGCCCCCCCACCCCCATTACCCAAAAAGGATTAAGCAGAAGAAGATGGATGAAAAATGGTTTTGTGCCTTTTTGTCTAAATGATCATCTGTAACTCGTGTTTTGCCTCTCTTTCAGCCCGGAAGGAACGCCTTTTGAAGATGGTGAGACCTCTGACATTTTACCCCCAAATTATTCATCCATTCCCAAAAACATGATCAGCAATGATTTATGGTTAATCAGTATGTTTCCATGGCATTACAAAAAGGGATTTATTTGATTAGTCCGACTAAAACTAGAATTTTAAAATGAATGTAAAAATTTTGGTCTGACTGAAATTGTATTATATCTGATTTCTCAAAGTTGAACTAATATACCTAGATAACAGGATTCAGAGTGGAATTACTCCTACATGTAAACATCATTGGTGTCAAACTGTCCTAGGCGCTCCACACAAGAAAGTCTTAAGTCTTTTTTATAAGACAGAAGCTTGATGTGGGTTTTTTTTTTCCCACATAAGCTAGATTCAGGCCTTGTCCACACATACATGGGTGTTTTCACAAAAATAAACTTTTAAAAAACTTATGGGGTGAAGGTTTCACTGCGGCAGTGACGTGTGTGGATGGGATAACCGGAGTTTTTCTTGGTTGTTTCTATGGCAGTGGGTGACACAGCCAAGACTGTGCTGCAGTTTTAACTTTAACAATGTCACAACCCCAAGCTCCAGAGGTCTGACAAAAAGGGAGTCCACACTTAAAAAAGTGTTAACAGTTATCTTTATTAAGTGGAGAATATGCAACCAAGGAAAACCAGTGCCAAAAAGAGATCTAGCCAAGGAGGTGAGAGAGAGAGCTTCACTGCAGGGGAGCCTTTTAAATCTCCCAAGACTGGCCAGTTCAGGTGCTTCAGATTCCAAGGCTACATCCTCTCAGCCTGCACTTAAAACACAAAGAAACGTAGAAACTGCAAACAAAAACTAGGGCTGAGTCCGTCACAGCAAGGGCTTTTCACATTTGCACTAGTGTATCCAGTAGAGCTGGACAGTATTGCCTAAAAATTATATCATGATATCTCTGTGAATTTTCATGATAATGTGTTTTTTTTTCCCCGCAATATTACAGAATACTTTTTTTTTTCCATTTAAATTTTTGTGAAAAGGACAGTTTTACAGGCCAGCGTTACTGATCTTCAACATATTCAGGAAAAACAAAACAAAAACTCATTTCTCCAGTTTATAAACAGCAGCTTGGATTTAGTTTAAAATGTTTTTTATTCTGTATCAAATATTACCAGAAAGTAATATAAACCATGACATCTAAGTGCACACAGATGCTGGGTTTTATGCCAAATCACTTTACCTGCATTGTAACTCTCGTTGCACAGACCTGTCCTGGAGCTTTCTAGCTCTCGTTGCACTGAACGGATGGTTTGTTTTGTTTTTTTCCCCCTCTTCGGGTGGTTGAATAAAATCAAGATGAAGGAGCCAAAATGGAACAAACATACAACTACATACACTTGACCAGCACATTTCTGGGGAAAATGCTGGCAGATTATCCACACTGCTGCACCGTTTTTGTTTTTTTTTACATGATAGCAGTCTGAAACAGAAACTGAAACTTAAATATTTCCACTCAACTGGATGCAGACAGAGTGGCAGCTTTCCCGTGCCACGTTTGTTTTGCTATTTCTATGGTGATGCGTAACTTCCGTCGGCAGCGTATCTGTGTGACATCATCACGCAGCAGACTCCAAATATTGCGATATTCATTTTTACACCGGTATCAACATTTATACTGGTATTATTGTGAACGATATGATATGGCACACCCCTAGTATCCAGTAAGTTACAATATTGTGAAAAGTTAAAGGTTTTTTTGCAATTCAAAAAGATAAATGTGTATGTATAGAGGGTATGCACATGATGTTACACAACAGAACTCACCGCAGTTAAAAAAAAATGCTGAGTGGCAAAAATGGGTGGCAGTATGCAGTGAGACACAAAGTATTCAGTCACAGTAGTTGAGTGCTTGTTTGCATTGCGAAGAGCTAATCTTATCATTCCATCTTGTATTAATTGACAAAAAATAAATAATTAAAGGCTCAGAACCAGTTCTTCATTAATGGATGCTCTTGCCCACACATCACTACGGTCAAGTCAATGAGATATTAAAGGGGTCATTGACTGCACTTTTTCCACATTTTAATAGCTCCCACCAGGGCTGTGCGATATGGAAAAAAATTCATATCACGATATAAGTCATCTTATATCATGATAATAATATATATCATGATACATATTTTCTGTAAATTCTAGTTTATATAATCATATAAAAGGACCATCTCTTTTTTTTACATGTACCATTTTCCTTCATAATTTTGCAGTGTTATAAAATAGTTTTGTAATGTGCCTTTGAGACTTGATTCTCATAAATTTCAGGTTTTTCTTCTAAATCATATAGGAATAAAAAGTAAACATCAATAAGTTAAATATTTCCTGAGCCAAAGGCGAATAGCCAAAAAAAAAAAAAATGTAATAATAACATAAAAAAAAGTCTGAAAATGAGAAAGTTACCCATGGCTGCCATCTACAGATATAAATTAGCTGTTAGTTTAAATCAATGAAAATTTAAGTGTAAACCTGCAGCCTAAAGACTGCCATTCTGGCCTGATTTAACCTGTTTGCTTCTTAGTAAAAATATTTCAGATTGGTCATGATCTGAAAGTCAAAGACACAAAGGTAGTGTAATAAAATACATGTGATGACTTTAACTTTATTCATTATCACTACTTGACTAATTAAAATGATTAGAAATCAAATAAATTACATTAAGAGCCAACTTGCTCCTCCGACCAGTTTTAATTTATTATTTATTTTGCATGTATGTGCCGTCATACACTTTTGCAGCTATAATAAAAAAGATTTCAGACAAAACTAAGAAACTCAGCAGTAATTTACCAAAAAAAAAGCAACAAAAAAAGATGGTCTGCTATGGTTTCCAGTTAGCACAACTTAGCTTAAATGATGATCATTTTGCATTTTATAATTAGACATGGTGTTAACGTTACTTACCTCCTATTAAAACGAGGTTAGCGAACTATCTTCTCTGACGCAGCACGATGAAAAAGGTCCCACATCCCTGGCAAACAGGAGTAGCAGCTATCTGAACCGGAATCTTGGAGTTAGCATTAGCAACCATCAGACTGAAGCCAAGCCACCCACCACACCTGTTTCGCTGCGCACAGTCGCACACTGCAAGGAAGAGACGGGGTGCTGACAAGTAGTGGTGAGGTAGGAGCTTTACTGAATAAATGGGGGTATGTGCATTTTAAATACAATATAAACAATAGTGTATTCTACGAAACGACAGACATTTTTATATTGTCATCTGATATATATCATCATGTCGCACAGCCCTAGCTCACACATGTCTTAATGAAGTGTTTGTGACATATTTTGTTCACATTTTCTTTAATTTTTTTAATTATTGAAGCAAATTTGTTTGGTTTTTTTCCCCTGGCTTTCTTGAAACGCTCTGATTTAAAGCCTGCCACTTTAAGAAACATTCTTCAGCTGTTCAACTTTGCCCTCCCTCTTACATCAGTTAGCCATTAACTGAGTAGCTTCTAGTCTCCTTCTAGCTTGGATGAGTAGCACTGGTTCACTGATCCACAGTCAGTTGTGTGTCATTCCGGCCCATCTCACTGGGATGCCACGCCGATCACCACAACCCGAGCCGAGCTGCTGGATCTCAAAGTGCAGTGTCTCGCTCCGCAGGACTCCACTCCTCTCCCACAGCCAGCTGGGGGATGTGCCGTCACAAAGCGGCTCCCCAACTTTGCCTGTGGGGTGGAGTGGAGTCGCGCAGAGCCCAGAGGATGATGTGGGAGCTCTGGGGGTGCAGCCTCGGGTCGCGACGGTGCCGGCTGCAGGGTCACGGCGGGACCACTGGGGGTTGGGCCGTAGCGGCACGGAGTATATTAAGAATGGGCACGTGACGTCATCCGACAGAAAAACCACAAGGAATTGTAGGAAAAGTGTCCTGCCTGTCTGTGCTTAGAAGTGAGCAACGAATGCGGTTAAGATGAAGTTTTTGAGAGGGTTGCTTCAGTCTGTTATTTATTTGGATAAAAATGACTGAATATGGTATACAAACATAGGAAATGTAAATATACATATAAAACGTCATACAAAATCCAGGATGACACATGAAATTGAAAACACTTATTTCCAATGTGGTCCTTTCAATCACATTATTAGTCATCCGAATACCACGCAGCGTTAGAATGGGGAAGTTTTGCTGCATTATCAAATGCAACAACTGCTGTCACGATTGGTGTGGGAAAAGATTAATAATGGCGTACGCTTTTTTAAACTTCCTGACTTGGAAGAAAAGTGAAGAGAATCGGGTCTCCGAAGTAACAAAGAGGTGTCAGATGGAATGGATTGTAGCAGTCAGAAGGAAAGACATCAGCTTGGAAAATATTCCTGCACACATGGTCATGTGTTCACGGCATTTTCACAAAGATAAGTTGTAATTTAAAAAATAAAGATGATATGCACATCACACAGTCCATCTGGTCGGGTGCAGGACCCCAAAAAACATCAAAAAAATCAAAGACAATCTGCACTTCGAAAAGCTCCCATTGTTTATTATTTATCAGTAACGTTTCGGGCCACCTGCCCTTCCTCAGAGCGGTTGGACTAAACAGCCAAACGGACCGAACGGGGCCCAACCCCCTAGACAACATCCAAATAATAAATCATTTTTTATGGGACACCAAAAGCCCACCAAACACCCCAAAAATCAATTAAATCATTTTTATTTTAATATTTAACAAGTGGCCATTCTTGTAGTAACTAACATTGCATAAAATGCCCAAATAGCATATTAAATTATATCTAATGGGACCAAGTGACATCAAGTCAACTAACGGGACAGGTCTACAAATATTCAAGACCCATTGTAATATATTCCTTGAAATTTAATAATTTTGGTGTTTTGTGTCCCGTTTGGACACGTTTGTTATTTAATCCAAATACTAAACAGACATTTAAAAAGCCATCATTACATCTTGGTCATGAAGTAAAAAAAAAACGCACACTGAGCAGTCAGCGATGATTGAAGCTGCACCACCAGTTGTTGCCGAGCAGAGCTCACAGGTACTAGGGATGGGCATTCGGTGAAATTTTCTTCACCGATCGTCGGGAGAATTAATGATTAATAATCGGTTAATCATTAACATTTTTAGGTACGTAACAAGGCAGGTAGACTACATTAGACCATCAGGAATCAGCACGGAGAGCCCTCGGGAATCTCGCAAGCTGATTGGCCGAGACGTTTCACCCCGCAAGCTGATTGGCCGACTGTCCCTGCCGAGCGGCCACCCAACAAACGAAGACCGCATTCATTGCTCTATCGCTCGTGTTACTTAGTCTAGCCGCGCAGAACTTTTTGCTGTTCTCTTGTGCCATTTTGTGCGAAATAGTCTTCCCGTCGAGCCACTACGCCGCCTCTTGCAGCTTCCCTCGACGTGTGTACACCGAATCTTCATGACCTTCTCAATAAAGTTTCTGAAAAAAAAAAAAGAATCTTCACGACCGCCATTACTCAGCGCGCAACCACTGTTGGCGGTTTCTTCGCGTAATAAGGGTGTTCCATGGACCCTGTCGATGAGGTATATTTGTATGCTGCATTGCAGTGATTGCAGTACACCTGGTCATTTTTTAAATTGAAATGGTCCCACGCAACACTTCGCCGTAACCGCTTCATGATTTGGCGATTGCCCTACGGAAGCCCGCATGTATCAACTGAGGCACGCCAGGGTACGGCGATGGTGTAATGTTGCCCCCTGGTGCCCAAATTTTGCCATTGCATTGTTTGAGGACGGCCGTGCACTAGGCCTAATAACCTCGGATTGTTTAAAAAAAAAAAAACGGTTTGTCGACGAAAATGAACTTCCTCGGTGAAATTCTTAATGATCAATTATCGGTTAATCGGTAAATTATGCCCACCCCTAACAGGTACATAAAGCAATGCTGTATAAAACTATCTGCTGTTCTATCAAAACTATCACAAACAAAAAAAAAACCTGGACACAAACCGCAACATGCAGCTGCACTGGGGTTCCACTTCTGTGCGCACTAGAAGGGCGCACGTTGCCTTCATTATGCGTGGATTTAATATCAGCTGGGGACTGAAGTCCATAGAATGGTTTGGTATTGTTAAGCAGATCCTCCTCTTTCAGGTGACTATAAAAAGGTCACTGTCCTGATTTAGTATATTTTATAGGAGCTAATTATAAATAGAAATAAAGACATCCGCACACTTAGTCAGTGTAGTTTCCACTTTAAAGTGGAAATTGCACTGACTAAGTGTGCGGATGTCTTTCTTTCTGTTTATACTTGGTTGGTTGTCCAGCACCTTACAAAGTCCTCAAGCTGGGTGGAGCGGCAGCCTTTCGCGACATTCATTCATCTTCTTCCGCTTAATCCCTTTTGGGTTGCGGGGGGGGCTGGAGCCTATCCCAGCATCTTTGGGCGAGAGGCAGGGTACACCCTGGACAGATCGCCAGTCCATTGCAGGGCCAACACAGAGAGACAGACAACCATTCACTCTCACAGTTATACCTAAGGATAATTTAGAATCCCCAGTTTGATGCCAATTAACCTAACTTGCATGTTTTTGGCATGTGGGAGGAAACCGGAGAAATCCCGGAGTAAACCCACGCAGACACGGGGAGAACATGCAGACTCCACACAGATCACTGTTAGTCAGGGGCTGGGATCGAACCCAGGATCCCCCGGCCAAGGGTGAGTTGCTGTGCTGCCGCAGTGCTAACCACTCCGCCACAACGCCCCCCTCCTTTCGCTACATAGTGGCTAATTATTCCAGTAGTTTTTTTCGGTGCGCCAGTGCAAACATTGGGTTTAATCACATTGCTGGATTAGTATGTCATGCCCTGTTGGTAGTAATGTCTACAGTGGGGCAAAAAAGTATTTAGTCAGCCACCAATTGTGCAAGTTCTCCCACTTAAAAGATGAGAGAGGTCTCCAATTTTCATCATACGTATACCTCAACTATGAGAAACAAAATGAGAAAAAAAAAATCCAGAAAATCACATTGAAGGATTTTTAATGAATTAATTGGTAATTTCCTTGGTAAAATAAGTATTTGGTCACTTACAAACAAGCAAGATTTCTGGCTCTCACAGACCTGTAACAACTTCTTTAAGAGGCTCCTCTGTCCTCCACTCGTTACCTGTATTAATGGCACCTGTTTGAACTCGTTATCAGTATAAAAGACACCTGTCTACAACCTCAAACAGTCAGACTCCAAACTCCACCATGGCCAAGACCAAAGAGCTGTCAAAGGACACCAGAAACAAAATTGTAGACCTGCACCAGGCTGGGAAGACTGAATCTGCAATAGGTAAGCAGCTTGGTGTGAAGAAATCAACTGTGGGAGCAATTATTAGAAAATGGAAGACGTACAGTGGGGTAAAAAAATATTTAGTCAGCCACCAATTGTGCAAGTTCTCCCACTTAAAAGATGAGAGAGGTCTCCAATTTTCATCATAGGTATTCCTCAACTATGAGAGACAAAATAAGAAAAAAAAAATCCAGAAAATCACATTGAAGGATTTTTAATGAATTAATTGGTAAATTCCGAGGTAAAATAAGTATTTGGTCAATAACAAAAGTTCATCTCAATACTTTGTTATATACCCTTTGTTGGCAATGACAGAGATCAAACGTTTTCTGTAAGTTTTCACAAGGTTTTCACACACTGTTGCTGGTATTTTGGCCCATTCCTCCATGCAGATCTCCTCTAGAGCAGTGATGTTTTGGGGCTGTCGCTGGGCAACACAGACTTTCAACTCCCTCCAAAGATTTTCTATGGGGTTGAGATCTGGAGACTGGCTAGGCCACTCCAGGACCTTGAAATGCTTCTTACGGAGCCACTCCTTCATTGCCCGGGCGGTGTGTTTGGGATCATTGTCATGCTGAAAGACCCAGCCACGTTTCATCTTCAATACCCTTGCTGGTGGAAGGAGGTTTTCACTCAAAATCTCACGATACATGGCCCCATTCATTCTTTCCTTTACACAGATCAGTCGTCCTGGTCCCTTTGCAGAAAAACAGCCCCAAAGTATGATGTTTCCACCCCCATGCTTCACAGTAGGTATGGTGTTCTTTCTCCTCCAAACACGACAAGTTGAGTTTTTACCAAAAAGTTCTATTTTGGTTTCATCTGACCATATGACATTCTCCCAGTCCTCTTCTGGATCATCCAAATGCTCTCTAGCAAACTTCAGACGGGCCTGGACATGTACTGGCTTAAGCAGGGGGACACGTCTGGCACTGCAGGATTTGAGTCCCTGGCGGCGTAGTGTGTTTCTGATGTAGCCTTTGTTACTTTGGTCCCAGCTCTCTGCAGGTCATTCACTAGGTCCCCCCATGTGGTTCTGAGATTTTTGCTCACCGTTCTCGTGACCATTTTGACCCCACGGGGTGAGAACTTGCGTGGAGCCCCAGATCGAGGGAGATTATCAGTGGTCTTGTATGTCTTCCATTTTCTAATAATTGCTCCCACAGTTGATTTCTTCACACCAAGCTGCTTACCTATTGCAGATTCAGTCTTCCCAGCCTGGTGCAAGTCTACAATTTTGTTTCTGGTGTCCTTTGACAGCTCTTTGGTCTTGGCCATAGTGGAGTTTGGAGTCTGACTGTTTGAGGTTGTGGACAAGGTGTCTTTTATACTGACAACGAGTTCAAACAGGTGCCATTAATACAGGTAACGAGTGGAGGACAGAGGAGCCTCTTAAAGGAGAAGTTACAGGTCTGTGAGAGCCAGAAATCTTGCTTGTTTGTAGGTGATCAAATACTTATTTTACTGAGGAATTTACCAATTAATTCATTAAAAATCCTTTAATGTGATTTTCTGGATTCTTTTTTCTCATTTTGTCTCTCTTAATTGAGGTATACCTATGATGAAAATTGGAGACCTCTCTCATCTTTTAAGTGGGAGAATTTGCACAGTTGGTGGCTGACTAAATACTTTTTTTGCCCCACTGTACAAGACCACTGATAATCTCCCTCGATCTGGGGCTCCACGCAAGATCTCACCCTGTAGGGTCAAAATGATCACGAGAACGGTGAACAAAAATCCCAGAACCACACAGGGGGACCTAGTGAATGACCTGCAGAGAGCTGGGACCAAAGTAACAAAGGCTACCATCAGTAACACACTACGCCGCCAGGGACTCAAATCCTGCAGTGCCAGACTCGTCCCCCTGCTTAAGCCAGTACACGTCCAGGCCCGTCTGAAGTTTGCTAGAGAGCATTTGGATGATCCAGAAGAGGACTGGGAGAATGTCATATGGTCAGATGAAACCAAAATAGAACTTTTTGGTAAAAACTCAACTTGTCGTGTTCGGAGGAGAAAGAACACCATACCTACTGTGAAGCATGGGGGTAGAAACATCATGCTTTGGAGCTGTTTTTCTGCAAAGGGACCAGGACGACTGATCCGTGTAAAGGAAAGAATGAATGGGGCCATGTATCGTGAGATTTTGAGTGAAAACCTCCTTCCATCAGCAAGGGCATTGAAGATGAAACGTGGCTGGGTCTTTCAGCATGACAATGATCCCAAACACACCACCCGGGCAATGAAGGAGTGGCTTCTTAAGAAGCATTTCAAGGTCCTGGAGTGGCCTAGCCAGTCTCCAGATCTCAACCCCATAGAAAATCTTTAGAGGGAGTTGAAAGTCTGTGTTGCCCAGCGACAGCCCCAAAACATCACTGCTCTAGAGGAGATCTGCATGGAGGAATGGGCCAAAATACCAGCAACAGTGTGTGAAAACCTTGTGAAGACTTACAGAAAACGTTTGATCTCTGTCATTGCCAACAAAGGGTATATAACAAAGTATTGAGATGAACTTTTGTTATTGACCAAATACTTATTTTAGCGAGGAATTTACCAATTAATTCATTAAAAATCCTTCAATGTGATTTTCTGGATTTTTTTTTCTCATTTTTTCTCTCATAGTTGAGGTATACCTATGATGAAAATTGGAGACCTCTCTCATCTTTTAAGTGGGAGAACTTGCACAATTGGTAGCTGACTAAATACTTTTTTGCCCCACTGTATATACTTATCAAGCATCATATGACTAATTTGAACATAAATCCAACATTTCACCGCTGGGACTTACAAATGCCTGTAGTTGCAGAGACGCATGCTAGTGCAGAAAACTGTGTAGAAACAATGGCTGCTTACCTTTGTGCAAACGGTCGTTCACCTGGAAGATTTGAGGCGGGTGGGCCCATCCATTGGTGAATTGAACATGAGCCTCTAATGATTTATAGTTTTTAAATTGCTCATGGCTTTATGCGCTCACCCCACAAATCAGGTAGGCAAACACATCTGACAGTGTGTCTCGAGGCAGTTGGTCGAGATCCGTGGTCCCTTTTTTGTGCTCATATCAATCAATCCCGTTTATTTCTTAAATTTTTTGGAGGTAGCGCTCCTTTGCTTCCTTTTTCAGCTTCTCTGAATAAGGAATTTTAATTTTCTGTTTGTTCCATTCCATTGCACGTATGTCTGTTCATGTTAGCAGTTGCCTAGACTGCAGATAAACAAAGAAGCCAAACCATGACGATGGTGACAACGGCCCAGAATGCAGCGCATAACGTCAATGCCCATTCTCTATTGTGGACTGTGGACCAGTGAACCAGGTGGTAACAGGGATGGTTATTAAGGTGACAAAGATCTGAAGAAAATAATATAAGCCGCACTTGGTTCGAGCTTCCTGGTATTAGCTTGGGGGCTAATAGGCTACCTTTAGCACCCCTCCATCTACATGACAGACAGCTAGACAGGCCAATAATAAAGCAGTGGGCTGGTCTCAAGGACAGCAGTGGGTGGGCTTTTGGATCACTTGACGTAGAAGTATTACCAGGAAGAGTCAAAAAACATTTTGGGGAGATTCTAAGAGAAAATCAAGATAAAGGCAGTGTGCTTTTTTTCAGATTGTTGACTCTTTGGAAAATTACGTCACCAGTTGATACATTTGAGACAGTTAAAACCTACAAACACACCATTTTTCAGTCAGTGACCCCTTTAACATCTTAAATAAAAAAGGGCACTTTGCTGCTGTGACTGAATAGTTTGTGAATTTTTTTTGTTTTGTTGCATAAAAACTAAAGCTGTCACGTTTACCACTCAAACACGTGACAGCTTGTGTAACAAGAACTGTCCTGTAACTGCAAAGAATTCTTTGTCAGTGCATACCCTCTATTCAGTATTGATTACAGAGATATTTCAAGCCTTTTTGATTTTAATTTTATGGTTATAGTTTTTAAAATTAAATTAAAACTCATAATTTAATCCCACTAGTAAATGTACAGTAATTCATCCATTATATTGCGGAACGGAGGTACCAGAACAATGTTTGTGCATTTTCATGTAGACAGGGTTTTTTGTTTGTTTGTTTGTTTTTAAGCAGTGCTGTCTGTATGCAACTTTTTAATAAATGGCGGGGAAACCCATTTTTAAAAATGGCCTTGTAGGTGTGGACTAGGCCTCAGCCATCAAATGTATTTAAAAATTTCCCCCCAAAAAAGCAGAAAAGAAATTGGCACTATATAACAAACTATTACTGCAAAAACTATTAACTTTGAATCTCTTTATTAATATTAGTCCCATATGGTCTAGCGGTTAGGATTCCTGGTTTTCACCCAGGCGGCCCGGGTTCGACTCCCGGTATGGGAACAGTTTTTTGGGCTGCACGGTGGCGCAGTGGTTAGCACTGCGGCAGCACAGTTTACCCTTGGCCGGGGGATTGTGGGGATCGTGGGTTCGATCCCAGCCCCCGACCAACAGTGATCTGTGTGGAGTTTGCATGTTCTCCCCGTGTTGCGTGGGTTTACTCCGGGATTTCTCCGGTTTCCTCCCACATGCCAAAAACATGCATGTTAGGTTAATTGGCTGTTCTAAATTGTCCCTAGATATCTGTTTCCTATAGGCCCTTAGAATAGAGGGTTAGTATTAATGAAAGCGCTTTGAGTGGTCTTTGTGACTAGAAAAGCGCTATATAAGTGCAGGTTAGTTAGTTAGTAGTTAGTTATTTCATAACAGTTAAAAAACATGCATTATTTTAAAAAGTACAGCTTAAAAACAGCACTATGTAACTTGCCTGTACCTGGTAGGACCTAGACCTAAACAATTTGGAGATGTTGCTTCTCCCTTTGCCTCAATTCCAGTCAGTCACAAAAATGTTCAAATTCACAGGTGGAATAGTTAAAATAATGAATTAGATTTGTGAAATGTGAACTTCCTTTTAGTCCACTCTTTGGGCCGCTCATCATGAAAAAAGTTTAAATATTGTACCCATTAATTTACTCGCTGAATTTTGTTGCACAGTTGGTTTTGGCTTGGTGAGAAGTCTTGATTTTCTCTTCTTATTGTATTTTTCCTTTTTTTTTGTAACTGCCACAGTCAAGACAGAATACTCTAAATGCATTTGAAATTTTTCTGTTTGATGGACGCAAACTCAAAATGTCACTCATTGTGTTCTCTGTAAGCTGGCAACTGAGCTTAAAACTTTAAATTGCTTTTGGTCTGTTGATAAAATTGATTACATGGAGTTCCTTTTGGCTAGATTAATTTAACACACTGTATTATATTTATTGCAGCAACACATACTGTACTGTTACAACTTTCTTTTCAGGAACCTTCAAACTTACTATTGAATTCACAGAGGAATATCCAAATAAACCTCCAACAGTTCGATTTGTCTCCAAAATGTTTCATCCAAATGGTATGTGCTACCTAGTGAAACAAGCATATTAAACATTAACATTTTCTAACTCCAATAAAACTGGCCAGTTGTTAATGGTTGATCATCGTGAATGATCTTTGCAGTGTATGCAGATGGCAGCATATGCTTAGATATTCTTCAGAATCGCTGGAGTCCAACCTATGACGTCTCTTCAATCTTAACTTCAATACAGGTAATCTTCAACTCCTGAGTCAGCTCAATATCCTACCAATGACTGTCTGCCAATGACTGTTTAACCCTAAATGGGGGTTTGTTATACATTGTAAAACTTTATTAACCTACTGACATTCTCTGTTGTGTATTTAAAGTCTTTACTGGATGAGCCAAACCCAAACAGCCCAGCCAACAGCCAAGCAGCCCAGCTTTACCAGGAAAACAAACGGGAGTACGAGAAAAGGGTTTCCGCTATTGTTGAACAGAGTTGGCGTGACTGTTGACCAATATTATGGTTGGAGTATGAACAGTATCCGGCCCAGAATCAAGAATCCACTGATCAAGAAAACTGCTGATCTCACAAAATTAAAATTCTTCAGTATATCTGTCCCCATAACTGTCGCTGAGATTGTACGCCATTGTGTTGTGGCATTCACTCCTGCCGAATGCTATTGTTTGGCAATAGCGTGTTTGGTAAAAGTTAATGTACCTTGTTATATCTGGGTTACTTGGTACATGCCCCAACTGTTTTCTTTTGTTTTGAAAAAAAAGGCAATAGCCATTCTGAGTTGCTATCTTCTTACCCATTTATTCACACAGTAATAAACGGATTTGGTGACAGGTAACTATACCTGCTGTGTGGTTTGCTGTGTAGATTCAGGCAGTTTGTATTTAGAGGGGGTAAAAAGCAAAGTTGTTTGTTTTTCGTGTTTCTTTGGGCTTATTCCTTTTTTGTTTGTTTGTTTCTGCCCATTAAAAGGCCTTTCTGGGGGATTAAGGAAAAAAAAATGACCTGATAAGGACATGTATCCTATCAACTTAACAGATGCCTTTCAGGGGTC
Organism: Pholidichthys leucotaenia; assembly: GCA_020510985.1. Classification (NCBI taxonomy): domain Eukaryota; kingdom Metazoa; phylum Chordata; class Actinopteri; order Cichliformes; family Pholidichthyidae; genus Pholidichthys; species Pholidichthys leucotaenia. The sequence goes on along the minus strand of CM035840.1, from coordinate 378,708,568 downwards.
ATTTCTCTCTTGGCTTTACTTCTAAAGCCATGCCTTTTTAACTTCCCTCTTCCATACAGAAGACATTGAAGTACTTGGGTTCATGCAGATTTTCATAATGCTGTGTGAGAACATTTTTGTGCTGTTTTACAATCTTGGAAATCAGCTTTCATAAAATGCTGATACAAATAGAATGGTGTCAGTTTTCATATTAGACATTTTCACCAGTAACCCGTGTAACAAACTGTACATTTTCTTGTAAATAAAAATATATACACCACTTGTTTGTTGACTTGTTACCCAAAAAATTCAGCCTGCTGATGGTTGTCATTTTATATTTATTCAGATATTACAGCTGTGAAAACAAGCAGACACCTTAACTGTACTCACATAAACCAACACATCTGACAAAGAATACAGGGTACAGTTTCAGTGTGGAGATTTTCTGCTCAAGGATGCAAGTTGTATAGAATGTGTTAAACAGCATTGCAGGTATTGCTGAATACAAATGTTATCACTACAGTGAGACTGGTATGAGCGCTTGGCTACAGTTTAATGCCACGATAATCCCAGTTAAAGTAAACCATCTACAACGTGCACAGACAAGCGGTGATAAAAAGCTGCATATTCTGCCAGGTTCCTTAGCCACAAAACAAAATGGAGTTACAAAAATGTCACTCTTAACTGAAATAACTAGTTATCGTTGATACATATCACAAAGCACTGACCACACACTCGTGTGGAATGACTGGAAACACAAAAAGATCATCCTACAATCCTTGCTAAAGCCTAAATACACTGTGGCAAAGGAATGCAGAAACCACAAATACCTGAAAGATTCTCATTTATTAACATGTGCTGCAAATCTGTCACACCAGTATAAACAGCATACTTGGGTGTGATATACTTTGAAGTCCAAACTAATAACAATTTATCATTTTTCTTCCCCCCCCCCCATTTCTGCATGCAAGTTAGTGTGAGGCCTGAGGTTTCACAAGCTCATACCGGCCCACCTGCCCTTCCTGTAGAAGCTGGCCAATCAGCTGGTCTGTCTGTACTTTGCGGCGGACAACCAGGAACCGTTGTCGCCCTTGTCCATATGACTTACTCCGTAGGCCGTATTTCTGGGAGATTTGGTGGATCTGCTTGCGTTCATCATTGGTGAGGTCAGTGGAGAAGCGGAGGTCATCTTGGCGGTCTGAACTGGCATAATTACGAATTATGTCTTCAATGTCACGTTTGCTGAGCTGACTAGAATTTTTGTCTGTGTCCATGCCCAAACCTTCTCTTGAGAACTGTTCCTTCACTCTGATTGGTTCAGCAATGCCCTCCCCATCGCGGCCCAGACCGCCTCCTTTCCAGCCCATCTTCCGGAGCAGCTGATTTCCAATGTTATCTTCCTTGATCTCCTGTCTTGTGGCCTCCTCAGAGCATCCCATGATCTGAGAACGGGATATAGCATCACTCTGACCTTCTTTTCTTAGGTTGGATTTGACCACAGCCTGTGTCCGTCTCAAGGTGGCTAAAGCCTCTTTTGCTGCAATGTGTTTCACAATTTTCTTTGGCCCGATTCCTGCAGCAACATACTGTCCTTCTAAGTAAACTTCACACTTCCACCGATGATCAGGCAGAACAGAGAACTTATAATCAGCAGTCACTTTATTAAACTGAGCGGTGTCGTTAATAATGCAGATTGCATTGTTCGAGTTTTCCAGGACAACCAGTTCACTCAGATGCTTCTTTTTGACACCTGGCGTTCCAAAGCGTCCACCAGAATCTACTTGATTAGTTCCTCTTGAATACTGTGACTGTAGTTGTTGCTGCTGTTGTTGTTGCTGCTGGTGATGATGCTGCTGGTGCTGCTGTTGTTGCTGTCGATGTGCCTGGTTCATGCGAAGTTTTCTCACTGCCTCTTCAGCTGCTGCATGCTTAGAGCTCTTTTTTGTACCAGTAGCCTGTGCTATAAGCTCATCCTGCACATAAACGCTGCACAGCCATGCACCATTGGGGAATAGATCAAATTTATAGTCTATCTGCATGCGACTGTAAGCTGCGGAGTTGTTCAGAATGCAGATGGCATCATGGGCATTGTCCATAACTACAAACTCTGTCCAGTGCTTACGTTTGTCTGGCTCATATTGCCCTTTGGCGCTGGGAGCGGGTTTATCTTCTGGATTGCGAAGTGCAGGTAAAAATGCTGGTGTTGGACTGTGCATTTGGCACACAACCATGTCATTAACAACTAAGTGCCTGTATTTCCGCTGCACAACACGCACTTCCACTGGTTTTAAGAAAAGTTTCACAGCCTGCTCAGAGGCCCTATCCCTTGCTCCATTTTTACTCCCAGAATATCCAGTGGCAAGATACACACCCTGGCATCTAAGTTCACAGGCATAACCATCTGTAGGTACTTTCCTGTTCTTCGGTAGGTCAGCCAGAGGAATATCCCTCAAATTGACATAAATATACTCTGGATTGGTTTTGCAAGCCTGTATGCTGCGACTCAACATGAAATTGTAGTTTGGTGACTCACTTCCAGTCATGTACATCGGGTCACTAAATGCTACAGCCATCGCAGATGCTACACTGGCAATCAGCTTTTGTTTGTCATCTACAGTAGGCTGAGATATTGGAAGAGGCTGTGATGAAGACCAAGACTGAGAAAGATTAGGACTGCTCCTGCTGGGGCTGTTATAGACCCTGCTAAATGGCCTGCTTGATGTCGGCCTGTCCTGTTGGCTGTACCCCAAACCCTGTCGCCCTGAATCCCAGCCCCCTGATCTGTTCCCTCCCCCATATCCATTGTATCTGTGAGGCTGTGAGTAAGAGTCTAAATTGCGAAAAGAGGTGTGGGCTTCATACTTCGCTGTGTATTCCTGTTGTGTTTTTGCCATGAAGTTTGAAGACAGCCCATGACCTCCATAACCCAATCCAGTACCCAAAGAACTCTCTCTGTCTCTATCTCGGTCCCTATGGGGACCCCAAGAGTCAGACATGTAGGATGGCATTCTGTCAAAGGCCGATCTCAGGGAGGATGATCCCTGCATTCTGCTGTGTAAAGAGTGGTCAGAGTCCCGCT
>CM035840.1:375683010-375700510 GCA_020510985.1 Pholidichthys leucotaenia | reverse complement strand
GTATGTTGGCCATTTTTTTTTTTTTTTTTTTTAAGACAGCCGTGAGGAGGAACTAAGCGGTTGTGTTTGGAGGTGTTAAATTCTGCAAATCTGCATTCATCGGCTGCGTTACCTACGTAGGGTCAGTTTGTATTTATTTGTGCTAAAAATATTTATCCATATTAATAAAATGAGTAATGCATATAAAGTATCTGATCAAATTTCAGTAACTAACACATTACTAACTAACTACTAACTAACCTGCACTTATATAACGCTTTTCTAGTCACAAAGACCACTCAAAGCGCTTTCATTAATACTAACCCTCTATTCTAAGGGCCTATAGGAAACAAATATCTAGGGACAATTTAGAACAGCCAATTAACCTAACATGCATGTTTTTGGCATGTGGGAGGAAACCGGAGAAATCCCGGAGTAAACCCACGCAACACGGGGAGAACATGCAAACTCCACACAGATCACTGTTGGTCGGGGGCTGGGATCGAACCCACGATCCCACGATCCCCACAATCCCCCGGCCAAGGGTAAACTGTGCTGCCGCAGTGCTAACCACTGCGCCACCGTGCAGCCCCACATTACTGAATTTTTAAACTGTAATTTCGTTACACAGCACATTACTGCAAAAGTAGTGGCGTTACTCCCAACACTACTGACTACAATAACATATATTAGTTTCCCCTCAATATTTACTCTGAAGAAAATGTTCTAGTTATTGTCCCTCCCAACAAGGAAATGAAATATTTGCCCATGGACCATGTTAAGCACTGCTTTGGACCGCCTGTCGACTGGAAAAAAAAAATAAAATAAATGCGGACCCCTGGTAAAAACATTTGAGGACCCCTGGGGTAGGTGGATAGTTTGTATTTAATTGCCCTGATTAATACATCTAACAGAAAAAAAACCCAGCTGAGTGTGCATTTTTCGTCACCCCAGACAAGAACAGACAAAAGATCAATTGAAGGAGATGACTGAGGATACACAGACATTATAGATTATATGTGGACAGTGTTATGTACTGCCATAACACTATATACGGCAGGGACGTGGTGGCGCAGGCATGGGTGATGTCATCACGCCGTACCTATAATAAGAGACAGATGGCAGCAACCCGGGTCTTATGGTGCTCTGCCTCTAGTCATACACAGGCAACACCCTGCTAATATTAGCTTGTTTTATTTCTTCCACGTGCTACTAGTTTTGGCTAATAAAAGGCACCGTTCAATACTGCCATCATCTCCGCTGTCCCTCATTTGCAGACACAACAATGGTGATGAGGATGACGCACGCAACACTGAGCATAATGGCGACTGAGCTGCTGCGTTTCGCCGATAGGATAATGGCCCGAAGAATCAAACACTGCCAATGCCACCAGGGAGCAGGAGAAACAACCCAACAGTGCATCGCGGACCTCTGCTGTCGGGCGAGCACGTGCAGGTTTGAGCAGCTAGAGGACGGAATGGTGCGGGATCAGCTAGTGGAGCACACCCACAACCCAAGGCTGCAGGTGAAGCTGTTAATGGCACCAGACAAACTGCCGCTGCTGAAGGCGATGGAGTTAACGTTCCAGCTGGAGGCCACCACCCAGCTAACATCACAGCTTGGTGCTTCACAACAACAAACCCCGCTAGCTCATGCTGTTACCCCAGCAGAAGTACCCGTTAACACCATGACCTGCTTGGAGGACGACGAGGTGAACACCATGGGACAACAGAACATCATAGGACGCCGAATGTGTGGTAACTGTGGTTTCCCTGTGCACCAAATGTGCATGCGCTCCTGCCCAGCCAAGGGGCAATGATGCCAGCACATGGAGAGAGGGCATAAACTGGACTTTTCTCTGATCCTCGCTCAGCATAAGCCTCATGGAGCCGCCACACCACTGCAGAAGAGAGAGTTTGTGGCCAAGCAGGACCCCGGTCAATGATGACAACCTGGAGCATATCCCACTGCAGGTGAGGATGACATGCTGCCACAACCACAACTAGCATCAGAGAAGAGAGGGCATAAACTGGACTCGTCTCTTATCCTCACCTGGCATAAGCCTCAGGGAGCCGCCGCAGCACTGCAGGACAGTGAGTTCATGGCCAAGCAGGACCCCGGTGAACAACGACAACCCAGCACCCATCCTGTTGCTGGCGAGAACAACACACCGCTGCAACCATAACAAGCACCGGGAGATAGAGGGCATAAATCGGACTCATCTCAGATCCCCGCTCGGCATAAGCCTCAGGAAGCCGCTGCAGGAGAGGGAGTACATGGCCGAGCAGGACCCAGCAGAACAATACCAATCCAGAGTATGTCTTTCCGCTGGCGTGAACAGCACGCCGCCACAATGGCAACCAACATCGGGCATGAGAGTGCAGCCGAATAGATCGCCACTCGCAGTATTCAATTGGGTTTGGGAACATGGACCCAAACACCTGGACCTGCAGACGCTCCAGTCACCGCCAGTGATGATCACTGTGCAGTTGGGCCCAACCACCTTCCAGATGGCACACCAGCCATCTGCAAAAGGTAAGAGCAGCTGCCCCAGACCAAGTCGCGACACTGGAGCAGACCCAGCCAATGTGGGACCCAGACAGGGACTTTGCTGACGAGAGAGCGACATCAGCAAGAGAGCACCCAGGTCCGCCGCAACCAGCACCTCCAGGGGCGCCCCCGCCGCAGGCTCGCCAGAGGCCCCTGAGGTTGAACTGAGAATAACTCTGTTTCGAAATGTTTAACAGAACATGGTTGGAAACACAGTGGTAGAATAACCCACTCAACCATGGAGAGCTGTGATGGTTGTATCAACAGCCACACAATGGAACTGATAATTTGGTAATATTCACCCAACTAGCACACTTAATTTAGATATATCCTTGAACCATGATTCATGATTTGGATTAAACTAAATGGAACACCTGAGCAAGCAAAAAGTATAATGATCAGAGATGCTACTGACTTAGATAAATACAGATGAACACTGACTATGAAACACAGAGTGAGGAAACTCAAACTCTAAAAATATGCCACTATGCTGAACATAAACCACAAGAGATGGAGAATGATATTGATCCTGATAACCACTTTTTCAATAATATTCATAACCACTGTGAATATTACACTGAAAAGCAATTCAAAAGTCAAGTGCAATTAGATGGTAAACTGTCAATAATACACTTCAATAGCAGAAGTCTTAACAAAAACTTCTCACAGATTCAGGACTATTTAAAACAGCTAAACAGAAAATTCACAGCTATAGCAGTCTCTGAAACCTGGCTTAATGAAGACCAGGCTCCCCTGATGGCAATAGAGGGATATCAGATGTTTAACATTAACAGATCTCAAAAAAAGGGTGGTGGTGTTGCACTGTATATTGATGACCTATATAGATGTAAGCTTGTAAATGAAATGTCCTCAGCACTACCAGGGATTTTGGAATGTGTTACTGTTGAGATTGACCTAGACAAAACAAAAAATCTAATCATAAGCTGCATAACCATGTTTCACTGTCTCCCATTCTGCCCACTTTCACCCAGTATGTCACATGCCACACTAGAGACAATAAAACACTGGATTTGTTCTACGCAAACACTAAGGAGGCGTACACCTCATCACAACTCCCCCCACTTGGGAGATCGGATCACAACTTGGTTCATCTCCGACTGGTGTACAAACCCCTAGTGCACAGACAACCTCCGGCCATGCACACTGTGGAGTTATGGTCTGAGGAGACAATGGACACTCTAAAGGACTGTTTTGAAGCCACTGCCTGGAAGCAGCTCTGCGATCCACATGGTGAGGACATCGATGGCCTCATTCACACCTTCACGGGCTACCTCAGCTTCTGTGTGGACAAATCCGTTCCCACCAAGACCATACGGCGTCACTCAAACAACAAACCCTGGATCAACCCTGAGATAAAAACACTTCTGAGAGAGAAGAAGAGGATCTTCAGGTCGGGGAACAGGGAGATGCTGAAGTCCGTACAGAGGGAGCTGAGGAGAAAGATCAGAGAAGGCAAGGACAGCTTCAGGAAGAAGATGGAGGACAAGCTGCAACAGAGTGACATCAGCGGGGTCTGGAGAAACCTCAAAACCATCTCGGGGCTCCAGAATACCTCCCCCCAGGCCACGGGGGGCAGGGAGTGGGCGAACAACCTGAATCTGTTTTTCAATAGATTTGACCAACCACCCTCCCCCCTGTCTGCACAACAACCACTGCTGCCTCTAAGAAATCAAGTCCTGCTGCCCACTCCCCACTCCACCGACACCCCCCCCACTCCCAACACACAGCCCCCCATCCTGACCCTGACCAAGACCCAGGTGAGGACGGAGCTGAGGAAGATCAAGGCGAGGAAGGTGTCGGGACCGGACGGCATCAGCGCAAAGCTCCTCAAGTCCTGTGCAGACCAGCTGTGTGGGATTGTGACGTATATCTTCAACATGAGCCTGAAACTGGGGAGGGTACCACAGCTGTGGAAAACATCTTGTGTGGCACCTGTACCAAAAACTTCCCACCCCAAAGACCTGAACAGCTACAGACCGGTGGCCTTGACGTCCCACTTGATGAAGACCCTGGAGAGACTGCTCCTTGCTCATCTCCGCCCCCTAGTGGAACCAGCGATGGATCCACTCCAGTTCGCCTACCAGCATGGCATTGGGGTGGAGGATGCGGTGATCTTCCTCCTTCACCGTTCTCTGTCCCACCTGGAGAAGCCCGGGAATATGGTGAGGATCATGTTCTTTGACTTCTCCAGTGCTTTCAACACCATCCAACCGATGATCCTGAAGGACAAGCTGCTGCGCGCAGGGGTGGACCAGCACCTGTCATCATGGATCCTGGACTACCTCACGAACCGGCCTCAGTTTGTGAGAACCCGGGACTGTGTTTCCGACACGATCATCAGTAGCACGGGGGCCCCCCAGGGAATGGTGCTGGCTCCCTTCCTGTTCACTCTTTATACTGCGGACTTCTCACACAACACAACACATTGCCATCTACAGAAGTTCTCTGATGACTCTGCGATCGTTGGTCTCATCTCCAACGGAGATGAAGCTGAGTACAGAGGGCTTATCCAGGACTTTGTGGACTGGTGCCATCGGAACTGCCTCCAGATCAACGCGAGGAAAACTAAGGAGCTGATGGTGGACTGCCGCAGGCATGGGCAGCCCCTCACAGCACCAGTAAATATACAGGGAACAGACATCGAGATGGTGACATCCTATAAGTACCTGGGTATTCATCTGAACAATAAACTAGACTGGTCACACAATACTGACGCACTCTACAAGAAGGGACAGCGCAGGCTGTTCCTGCTGAGGAGACTCAGGTCTTTTGGTGTACAAGGGGCGCTGCTGAAGTCATTCTATGACACGGTGGTGGCATCAGCCATCACTTTTGGAGTGGTCTGCTGGGGCAGTGGCATTACTGCAGCCGATAGGAAGAGACTGAACAAACTGATTAAGAAAGCTAGCTCTGTCCTGGGGCAGCGCCTTGATCCGATGGAGGAGATAGGAGAGAGAAGGACGGTGGCTAAACTGTCATCTCTGCTGGAGTCCGAGTTCCACCCTATGCAGGACATACTGGATGCACTGAGGAGCTCATTTAGCAGCAGACTACATCATCCCAGGTGCACAACCGAGAGGTTTCGTAGGTCCTTCCTACCAACGGCTGTCAGACTGTACAACCTAAGCAGGGCTGCTCGCAGAGATAGCAAAAAGACGTAACAAACTAATAGTTTTTTGAATGCAAAAGATGCAATAGACTCACACAATGGTCCTCTCCGGCATACAACTAGGAACATACCGGTCGCTATGGAGGGTGAGAATATGTATGGGCACATAATCATACCATGTAGGATAACTAAATAGACGGTTATGCTGTTTCATCCCACCTAGCAACAATGCTCTGCACTGTGTGTGTTTATATATTTACATATTTATTCCATCTAGCTACAATGCTCAGCACTGGGTGTGTTTATATTTATATATCTATATATTTATTCCATCTAGCTACAATGCTCCGCACTGTGTTTTTATATATCTACATATTATTCCATCTAGCTACATTGCTCCGCACTGTGTGTGTTTATATACTTGCATATTTATTCCACCTAGCTGCAATGCTCCGTACTGTGGGTGTTTATATATTTACATATTTATTCCATCTAGCTACAATGCTGTGCACTGTGTGTTCATATATTCATATATTTATTCCATCCAGCTACAATGCTCTGCACTGTGTGTCTGTGTGTGTGTGTGTATATACAGTATATATTTTATAGTAATATGTACATATGTATATTAGCTGCTCTTGCTTGCTTGTTTTTTTTTCTTGCCTTCTGATTGTTGCTCTGAGTGTTGCTATCCCTGTGCTGTTGCAATCCTGGAATTTCCCCGTTGTGGGACTAATAAAGGCTTATCTTATCTTATCTTATCTTATATACAGAACGCTGGGAACTTGCATTGAGACATTCAGAGATAAATTAGTCGAGCTGTACAATAATATTACTAGTAAGAAAATGGTAGCAATTTGTGGAGATTTCAATATTGATCTACTTAATCCACATCAACAAAATGTAGTTACAGAGTTCATGAACTCTATGTACAGCATGAGTCTATATCCCACAATAACACATCCCAGTAGAATCACAGCTCACTCTGCTACACTTATTGACAACCTGTTTGTCAATGTTCTCGACAAGAAAATAGAAAGTGGATTATTGATAAATGATATAAGCGACCACTTGCCAATCTTTGCACTTATCCATGGCCACACGGGGCCCAACCCAGAAAAAATCTCAAAATCGTTCAGACACAAATCACCAAACGCAATCAGTTCTTTTAAAGAGGACTTGCTGAAGCAAGACTGGACAGAAGTCTATGTATCAGATGTAAATGAAGCCTATGACACATTTATAAACATTGTAACCACTCTTTATGAAAAAAACTGCCCATTAGTTAAAAAAAAGCTTAAACACAAATTTATTGACAAACCATGGTTAACCAAAGGACTACAAAAGGCGTGTAAAAAGAAAAATTTATTATATAAAGCTTTCATAAAGAAAAGGACAAAAGAAGCAGAGCAGCGGTATAAAACATACAAAAATAAGTTAACATATATAATAAGATGTAGTAAAAGAGACTATTACAGTAAAGAACTGGAAAAAAACAAAGACAATATTAAAAATACATGGACAATAATCAACAGTATCCTTGGAAATAAAAGCAGAAATACCAGCTACCCAACTAACATTCCAAAAAATAATAAATCGACTCCGAATGTGAATATAGCTTCACCTGCAGATGAATTTAATAATTTTTTTGTTAACATTGGACCTAAACTGGCCCGAGAAATACCCACTACGGTGCCTACAGGTGATTCAATATGCAATAACACTGCTGTAAAAGACACCATCTTCATAAAGAACACAGACGAAAGAGAGGTCATTGAAATTGTTAAATCGTTCAAAAGTAAAACATCTACTGACTGCGATGGTATTGACATGCTACTAGTCAAAACTGTTATCGAATGCATAGTGAAACCACTGACGTATATCTGTAACCTGTCTCTCCAATCAGGTATATTTCCCAATGCAATGAAAATAGCTAAAGTAATTCCGATTTACAAGACAGGCGACAGAGGGGAACTCTCCAACTACAGACCAATTTCACTATTACCGCAATTTTCCAAGATACTTGAAAAAATATTCTATGAGAGAATTGACAACTTCATACTGAAGAATGATTTATTGTGTGAGCAGCAATATGGGTTCAGACACAAAAGGACAACAGCATATGCCTTAATGGAATTTACAGAAAAAATATCAACAGCCATTGAAAATAAAGAGTATTCAGTTGGAGTATTCCTGGATCTTAAAAAAGCATTTGATACAGTAGATCACAATCTATTATTAAAGAAACTACAAAATTGTGGTATTAGAGGGGTAGCACTGTCCTGGTTAAGAAGTTACTTAAAGAATAGATATCAGTTTGCATGTGTTAACAACAAAAACTCAGAGCTACTGAAGGTCACCTGTGGAGTCCCACAGGGTTCAGTTTTGGGACCATTATTATTCAATATGTATATAAATGATATATGTAAAGTTTCAGAAAAAATGGACTTAATATTGTTTGCTGATGACACTAACCTGCTATGCAGTGGAAACAATTTGGAACAACTTCTGGATACACTCGGAAAGGAATTAGGAAAGCTGAAACTGTGGTTTGATTCAAACAAATTAACGCTCAATTTAAGCAAGACAAAATTTATAGTCTTTAACAACCATCACAACTACCCAGTACCCAAACTCAGTGTAAATGGTGTAGAGATTGAAAGGGTATCCGAAACTAAATTCCTTGGAGTAATAATTGATAACAAACTGTGTTGGAAGCCACATATTAATTATATAAAAGGTAAAGTATCCAAATCAATTGCAATATTACACAGAGTGAAAAATTTGCTGAATCAACCCACACTATACACCTTGTATCATTCATTAATACTCCCATACATGACATATTGTAATGAAGTATTTTTTTTTTTTTTTTTTTTTTTTTTGTTACTTATTTGTACCCGTAGGTAGACTTGGTTTGCAGTCTGGTGACAAGCCACCGGCTGCTGGTCGCTGCGTGCGCGAGCGCCCTAAACCTACATGTTTTTGGTGTGCGGGAGGAAACCGGAGAAATCCCGGAGTAAACCCGCGCAACACGGGGAGAACATGCAAACTCCACACAGCTCACTGTTGGTCGGGGGCTGGAATCGAACCCACGATCTCATGATCCCCGCGATCCCCCGGCCGAGGGTAAAACTGTGCTGCCACAGTGCTAAACCACTGCGCCACCGTGCAGCCAAGTATGGGGAAATACATATAAAACAAACATATATCCACTCTTTATGCTTCAAAAGAGAGCTATTAGAATAATCAACAAAGCAGCTTACAGGGAACCAACAAACCCACTTTTTCTTAAACAAAAAACTCTCAAGTTGAAAGATCTGATCGACTTTAAAACCGCAATAATAATGTTCAAAGTGAAGAATCTATCACTGCCCGCAAATATCCAAAAGTTGTTCCAAACAAGGGAGAAACGATATCACTTCAGAGGAACATGTATATTTCAAAAGCCTACAGTGAGAACAACCACCAAGCAACACTGTATTTCAGTGCAAGGTGTCAGATTATGGAACGATTTTGGACTTGAATTAAAATCATGTACAAAGCTTGGACAATTTAAACAAAAACTAAAGGAAGAAATACTCCAAACATATTTACAAGACGACATGTAAACTCACATAAGGATTGACATTTCCAGCCTGTGTTGTGTTATAGCTTAGTTTTTCTTTTTTCTTTTTTCTCTGTGACACTATGTCTTAGATTTGTTTTTGAATAGTAACCGCTTAACTTAGACTAGCTCAGTTTTCTTTTCTCTCAGTCATATTTTGTCTTAGCCTTGTTTTAAATTGTAATCGCTCTTGTCTTGTTTTCTCTTTTTTCTCCTTTGAATTCTTGGATGGAATATGGGTGGGCAATATAAGCTGCGGCTTCAGCCATCACCCATTTCGGATAACTCACGTGGAATTGTATAGTAGAAGGAGTCTTTGTCTAATTTGACCTTGATGTTATATTATACAGTTTCTTTTAACCTGTAATGTACTATCCGAAATAAATAAATTCATTCATTCATTCATTCAAAAAAAAACCATCTGTTGTGACAGCATGGGGGAAAATGGAGCTACTTTGTATTGCATTCCACTGTTATTTCTGTAGTTTCTACCTTTTAATTTAAGATGGTTTATTCTGTTGGTATGTAGGTTGAGTTTTTCCTCATTTACTCAGGTCAGTTTGTTGAGTTCAGGTCTTGCTATGTTGAGCCTTATTTTTTGAGTAGAGTTCTGTTTACTTGGTCTCTTTTAAACAAATGGACTGTTTTTATTATGTGTTTTTGAGCTTTCTGTCCACTTGGGTATAATAAAACCCAGATTCTGAGAATTATATCTGTGTCGGTATGTCTTTTGACTGCTTGGTCCCTCACATTTGGTGGCAGCAGTGGGGTCATTCAATTAAAAGGCACAGGTTTGTTTTTTAATTATTTTTCCCTGTTTTTTTTTTCTTCTTTTTTTTTTCCTTTTAACCTGTAAGCCATGCAGAGGGGTGAAAAAAGTGCAAAAGGAGCCCAAGGAGATGAACAAAACCAACAGATCATTTCAGAAAGGCAAACTAATGTGTAACAGGAGGAAAATGGAGCTTCTGGAGGGGTAGACAGCACTGGGGACAAAGGTAAGAGCCAGCCATATCAGACTTGGTTTCTCTTTTCTGCTCACATATGGAGAAACAGGAGGCCAGAGAGATCAGAGGGAGGAAAATGCACAGCAAGAGCAATGTTTTAGAGCACTTCAATCAGAAACTTCAAAGAAACAATCTTCATCAGTTTCAGCTCTTACAGGTTGAAGTACAGGCCCGCACTGCAGTGCCTGGACCTCAGTCAGTTGAACCACTTGATGTAGAGCGTCCAGGCAATGTTCCTCCTCCCCAAGCTGGGCCAAGTGAGTCAATCAGCACTTCAGGTCAATCTCATTTTTTTGAGCCCAAATTACAAAAATTTACAGATGAAGATGACATTGAACATTTTCTAATTACCTTTGAACGTATTGCACTGGCTTGTTGATTTCAGAAGAGTGACTGGGTTTTTCACTTATACCATTACTCACTGGTAAAGAAAGAAGTGCATATGTACACATAGACACTGATGATTCTTTGGATTATAATAAAGTCAAGGAAGCTATTCTTTATAAATATGATATCCATCCTGAGATATATAGGCAGAGATTCCGCTCTCTTGATGTAAATCCTGGTGAAAGCCCTAAAGAGCTATATGCGTGTTTAAAGGAGTTGTATGGAATGTGGGTCCACCCTAAAGATAAAACAGTCCAGGAAATTGGTGAAATCATAATCCTTGAACAATATCTGAGAATGTTATCTCCTGAGTTGCAGGTTTGGATAAAAGAGCATAATCCAACTTCTGCTGCAGAGGCTGCAAAGCTGGCGGATGTGTTTGTGGCGGCCCGGAAAAAGGAAAAAGCCTTGGAGCTTTGCTGCCTGGGAAGCAAAGGACAATTGTAGACCAGTTCCTCATAGATCAACTATAAGTGTGACTACACTAAGCCAGCCAGCTAATGCATCCTCAAAGCCCTTCACCAAACTTTATTTGCTATCTTTGTGGAATAGAAGGCCATACAAAACCTATGTGCCCCCAAAACTCAGCAAAGGTAACCCAAATGTGTTTTGTGCCTCAAAGCTGTATTGACTCTGATGTGAAATTGGACAGAGGATTAAAGATGACCCCAGCTGAGATTAATGGCAAAATGGTAAATGTACTAATTGATTCAGGCAGTACACAGACTCTGGTACATAGACTGTTTGTTCCCTCAAACATTGTCAATACAAGTGAAATAATTCCTGTGTGTTGTGTGCACGGTAATGAGAAGCCCTATCCTACAGCTGAAATGTACATCAAGGTCCAAGGGCAGGTTTACCTCCTAAATATTGATGTTACTGAAAATCTGCCATTTCAAGTTATACTTGGTCGAGATCTGCCCGTGCTTTTTGATTTATTTGATTGTTGCCATACAAGTAATGTTGCAGTGACCAGGGCTCAAGCTAAAAAGTCAGAGGAGTTCTCTCAGACCCTCAGTGCCTTAACTGGAGATGGCGCCTGGGAAGTCTCGTAAGTCCCGAATGCAGAAAAGACGAGAGAAATTCCATCACACTGTTGTAAAGCCAGCTTTTAACTTTGAGCCTGAAATGCCTTTTGCTCTTAAAGTTCCTGTTAATATCACTGAAATGCAACATAATGATCCAACATTGACACCTTTCTTGCAGAAGGCCAAAGAGTGGAACCAAGAAATGGAACCCAACTTTAACAGCAATGAGAATTTCTTCCTGAAAGGTGGTATCTTATATCGCCAGCAGGGGTCAGAAATGCAGTTGATGGTTCCTGAAGAAATACACTCCTCGATGTCAATTTATATTTTAATGATCCTGCAGGGATACAAATATACAAATATAAAATGACCGTGGCAACTAAACGTGGAAATATGTAACAGAGACACCAACAGAACTGGATATCACTAACAGAATAAGTACTGAAGCAGAGAAACTTACAGGAGCAAAGTCAGTAACTTGATGCAGAGGTTGTGGCATGAACAATGCGGGAGCATGAGACAAACAGCAAACAAAATGGATGACTATCCCCTATCGTTCAACAACGTACTCCTTAGTGGCCTCTAGTGGCCGGAGGTGAACTCTACATCCCCCCCAGTCCGGAAACCAACAAACTGGAAGAGGTAGACGGACTCAATCCTGTACCCAATGGCCCGTCTCAGGTTCATAGCACTTGGGTGGCCTCCTCGGACGGCACAGCTGACGGGGTCGGGGCGATGCTGACAGTGGCCGTGACGCAGGAGATGGAACGGTCGGGGTTGAGACCGTCGGGGCAGGCACCACTTGGGTGTCGGTTGCAGAGGTAGCTTCATCGCAGGGTTCCGGCACAGATGTGTCCCAAGCCGAGTCAAGGTGCTCGTCCGCTGACAGCTGAGTGCCTGGGCGGATATGTGGAGACTCTCTCGCCAGGGCATAGGGTGTCGGCAATGGGGCAGCCGGTTGCACATGAGAATGGGAGGTCGCTGGTGTGAAGGCACGAAGGAACCGCCGGTTGTGTAAAGTGAGACGTCCCGATCCGTCAACCTTGACGCGATACTGATCATGACCCAGGGACTCCACCAACACTCCTGACCTGTCCCACTTGTTAGGGCTCGGGCCCAACTGATTCTGGAGGAACACCGACTCGCCAAGTGCCAGTGGTCGGAGTGGTCTCGAGTGTGTCCGTAGAGACTCAGTCGTTCGGGACAGGCGGGTCCGGAGAGCATCCTCCTTTGCCATCCATGCCTGGCGCCAGAGTGGTCGGACATACGGGTTAGAGAACTTCTCCAGTCGGTTGACAAAGGGGAGGGAATCGCGAAGGGGGCGACCAAAAATGATTTGCGCCGGGGAGAGATGGCAGTCGGGGTCGGGCGTGTTGCGCAATTGCAACATAGCACGCAGAAAACGGTCATGATCGAGGCTGCCTGTCGGGCCAGTATTGGACATTAAAAGACGCTTAGCAGTCTTCACAGCAACCTCCGCTCTCCCATTCGACTGTGGAAAACCAACTGAAGATATATGATGCCTGACATGCCATAAGCACAGGAAGTTCTCTGTGTGGCCTGCCATAAACTCTGGACCACCATTGATGGAAAGTTCCTCAGGAACGCCAAAGGTAGTGGAGAAGGAGCGGAGGTGGCGAACTAGGCCTGCCGAGCCTCCTAGGTCTGTGCCAGCTGAAGAGCTAAGAACTTCCACCCAACCTGACAGTCGATCGCCAACAACTAAGTAGTGGCGGCCCCCATAGTCAAAAAAGTCAGCGAACACCGCCTCAAAAGGTGTGGATGGAGGTGGGGACGGCAGGGGGGGGCGTAGCTGCCTGCGAAGGGGCATTCCGATTGCAGTCAGCACATCCATATCTGGTGGCTTGAATGTCTTTGGACATTCCAGGCCAATAGACTATAGCACGGGCACGGTGTTCCATAGCAGAAACGCCTTGGTGAGCCGCATGGAGGTGCCGAAGGATTCTGTCCCGGAGGGACGGAGGGACCACCACACGGTCACAATATAGCAGCACACCATCCTGTGCATAGATGGCCTCACACACTGGAGATAGGTCCGCCAGGGCAGGGTCATTTGCATCAACCACACCATCGTGTTCAGTGAGGTGTAGTAGTTGGGCAAAGCATGTGTCCGCAGCCGTCTCTTGTGCTAGGAGAGGCCAGGAGATTGCTCCAAGTTCCTGAGCGTCATCACGGATGGAAGCCATCAACGCTGACTCCACGGCATCGGGCACGCTCCATGACCCTAATGAAAGTACGTTCGCCGAGCCCGAGGGCGAGGGATGCCTTGAGGTGGCATCAGCAGCATGGTTACTCTTGCCAGGCAGGTGCACTATGTCGAAGCGCCACGGAAGGGTACGTTGCTTGAGTCTGAAGAGACGAGAGTTTGTGATCTCATCCAGCGTACGGTCACCGAAAATCTTCACTAGTGGCTTGTGGTCGGTGACCACGACGAGGTTGTCACAGCCCTGTGTGAAGTACCTTGTCTGCTCAAGGCCCCAGGCCACCGCCAGGGCCTCACCCTCGATGGCAGCATAACGTTGTTCCGCTGAGGACAGGAATCGGGAACCAGCTAGGGTAATCCTCCAACCCCCCAAGCAACAGTCCGGTGCACCAGAGGTGCAGTTACAATGTTGTTGTAGAAGGAAGTAACCAATACCTCGCCTGGACCAGTCTGGGCGGAGACAGGTACGTTTCTCCATGTCATAGATCTCCACGCCCTTGCGGATGGCACCAACAATGGCTTCTTTGGATTTCTGGAAGGCCTCCTCCAGTTCAGACGACCATGAAAACTTACAATGTGGGCTGAGGAACGGTTTGAATGGCGCCATCATGTCACGTAGCTGAGCATAGTTGGTCACTTGGTTGACGAGGCCAAACCAGCTCCTAATATCTGTTGTGGACTCTGGGGTGGGGAAGTCTCTGATAGCATCCAGATACTTCGGGAGTGGCTCGATAGTGGTGTCTGAGACCCTGAAACCGGCAAAGTCGACGGCCCTCTCCGCAAACTGGAACTTGTCTGCATTCAAAATGATGCTCGATCGGCCAACACGTGTGAGAAAGTCAATGGTCCTCTGCCAGTGCTGCACTAGGTCAGTGTCATAGTGGACAGTATCATCCACACAACGTTCTCTGCGCTCAAAGTCCGAGAGGACAGCATCGAAACGCTGGTTGTACCCATCCCCCGATGACAGAAAACCTTGTGGTGCCCTGGTGTACCGCCATCGTCCGAAGGGTGTGATAAAGGTGGTAAGGTGACGGTCAGATTCACGTAGGGGTACACTGTGGTAGCCATTCCAGGCGTCAGTGACAGTCTTCCAGGTGTCCTTCGGGATACGTCGCGCGAGTTGGAATGGGGATTCAGTGGCGAAAGTCTCCCATTGACAAAACTTGTTAAGAGGCAAGAGGTCCACCGTCCTTCGCGGGGAGCCGTCATGTTTACGAGTGACTACCATACGATGGCACCAAGTCACCAGCTCACCGTATGGGACACGCTCAATGACACCAAGGGCCTCATCCCGTAGGAGGTCATCATAGACCCTCTGCTGCCAGTGTATGGGGACGACGGCAGCTGTGTGGCATGCTTTCGGTGTGGCAGCCGGGTCCACATGTATTTCGATGGGTGGCCCTTCCATGCACGGCAACGCTTGATGAGGGCATGTATTGAATGTAGACGAAGCATATCTTTTGAGCAGCCATTCTTTCATCTGACCATTATTCTCTGGGGTGCAAGGGAACGGTAGCTCTGTAGGGCATGGTGGGGGTACCGTACGCTGGGGACACGAACACTGAGCGTTCTGAGGACTAGCCGGACCCTTACAGCCACTGATCGTGGACCGTGTAGCATTAGAGGACGAGGGCTGGTCATACGTGCTAGGGTTGTCAGAACCCTGTGTACTGTCGTGTTCCACCCCACGGCTACCTAACGGAAAGTCCAAAGGCAAGAGGCCAAGGTTGAGTAATGACTCATGGGAGAGGTACATGGCTTGGACAGAGCTACTCACATATATCATGGAGCGGCAGGATGACCCCACACCACAGCTGGGGGCTGTTGAGAGCCTTGCAAAAAATGCCCCTTCAATGGCGATAGGGGACCGGTTGGCAGCAGACAGGCTAAGATTGACAGGGCGCAAGACATTGTGTGGGAATCCACAAGCCAGGAACTCCTGCAGGGACCAGAGGTCGGACTGCGCGCCAGTGTCTGCAATGGTAGATATCCTTGCCTCGTTAACTGAATCACGGGTGCTGGTGCTGCTGCCCTGTCTATCCGGCTCATCAACAGCGACAATGATTGACACACGGGGGTGGTCTCTCAGCCTGGCACGTCGCCACTCACCCCTCAAAAAAATGTGGTGCCCGAGTTTAATGGGTGAGGGTTTGAGGACACTGTCACGAGTTGTTGGGACAGGGCGTCGGCCGGTACGGGCCCCAGCATGAATCGAAGAAATCTGGGAGATTGGCTCACACTCGACGGCGGCGTGCTGACTGTCTATTGCAGGTGTTTTACGATTCCGATGCCGGCGGGCCTTGTAGCAGTCAATACAAACTCGGTGGGGCTTAGTGTTCCATCCGCGGGATCCTTCAGCAAAGACCTTGAAGGAGCATTTGCAGTCCAGGCACAAGGCTTGTCTGGCCTTGTCAACTGGGGATGGGGCGGCACCCAATGGTGGACTTTTCCTCAGGTGCTGGAATGAAGACACAGCTGATAGGGTAGGTGATGGAAGAGCGTTGCGGGCCATTTCCTTGTTTTCGACAAGCGCAATCACATCATTAACTGGCTTGCACAGTACGTCTGGTGTCCCCAGTGTTTCACGGCGTATGTCCGAGTCATATATACCATTAATTAAAACATCGCAGATGACATGGTCAGTGTAGTTCACATTTTTGCCACACTCACATACCGCGTTGTAGGCACATGTCTCCGCCTTGCCCCGTACTCTGGCAGAGAACGCGCGAAATGCCTCATCACGTTCCTGGTGTAACTGAAGCAGCTCGGTGCGTAGGACAGAGGTGGCTACTGGAATGACAGCCAGGGAGCGCATGGCGGTGAAAAGATCTGGCAGGGGTCCGGAAGCTGCGTTGGGATTGGCTTTCAACAGGTTGTCCCCGAGTTCTGGCCCGGCGCACTGGAACAGCTGGAAAGGAGCTTGTGCATCCTCTATGCTTGAACCGGTGCGGAAGACATCCCAACGACGGGTGAATATATTCCATTCCTCTGCCGATATGCCCACGTCAACTCTAGGGCAATCTAACTTCGGACCATGAAAAGATGGGGGTTGGACGGGCACCTGGATAGATGGGGTCTGATGATTAAATCCGTGGTTTGTCAGCAAAGCAATGGCGAGGGCTTCAGACACGTTGCCCGTCTTGAAATCACAACCAGGGACAGAGCATTCAACAACGACCATGGCTCCTTCATGAAGAAATACACTCCTCGATGTCAATTTATATTTTAATGACAAGGATGAAGGAGCCCTGCAGGGATACAAATATATAAATATAAAATGACCGTGGCAACTAAACGTGGAAATATGTAACAGAGACACCAACAGAACTGGATATCACTAACAGAATAAGTACTGAAGCAGAGAAACTTACAGGAACAAAGTCAGTAACTTGATGCAGAGGTTGTGGCATGAACAATGCGGGAGCATGAGACAAACAGCAAACAAAATGGAAGACTATCCTCTATCGTTCAACAACGTACTCCTTAGTGACCTCTAGTGGCCGGAGGTGAACTCTACAGTTCCTACAGAAGTCAGGGAAGTTGTTTTGAACTTGGGGCACTCCATCCGATGGGCAGGCCATCTTGGGA